>QAGG01000065.1:0-155714 GCA_003138045.1 Penicillium sp. MA 6036 | reverse complement strand
ATGGCACCCACTTGTCGTAGACATACTCAGAGACCTCGATGCTGTAGACCTGCAGATAGGAAATGAAGGGTTAGCTTGTGAACTGCCACGGTAATATTGATCAACATACAGTCTCGTTCTTGATTCGGTAGATGGAGGGGTTGAGCTCTGCGCCCTCGGTGGCCAAGCGGTGCTCAACCTTGTCAACCTTCAGGACACCAGTCTCCTTGAAAGCCCAAGCAGTCAGCTGCTTAGCGAACTCGCGGTTCACGGTAGGGGACTCGGTGCCGCTGGGAGTCTTGACAGAGGCCGAGAACCACTTGTCCTCGAGAGACTCCACGGAGCCGAGGACAGTGAAACGGGCAGAGTTGCGCGCCTGCATAGCAGACACGATGTTCAGCTGCGAGCCGGTGGCCAAAATGTCCTCTGCTGCGGGCATGCCCTCCTTGGGGTTGTAGCTGTAGGCGGTAGCGGGGGCCGAAAGAATTGGCGCGAGAAGAGCGCTCTCGCCACCGAGAGTCTGGGGAGCGACTCGGGGGAGGGCGAGAACACCTTCGCCGTTGAAGAATGCCTTCACGTCGGGACGGAGGGGTCCAGGGCGCTGGAGGACGAGGACGTCATGTTTCTCAGCGGCCGAGAGGGTATCGTAGTTGAAGTGGTCAACGACGACAGCGGAACGGTCATTTGCCAGGTGAATATCGAGCTCAAGGAGGAGGGAGCTGACGGCGCTGGAGGTGGACGCTTTTCCGGAGAGGGCGAGGAGAATGTTGCCATCCTTGTTCATGAAATCGACGATGTGCTTGGGGGTCAGAGAGGGGCCAAGACCTGTGTTGTTTAGTCAATTGACTTGCTAGTACACCAATTGGGTCGCTGTTCCTCACCTTTGGACTTGGGGGGAAGGATCAGGAGGTGGTCGTAAGCTCTTTCGCCGTGCTTGAACAGAGCAAGCTCGTCACTTTTGGGGGATTCAATCGAGACATCGTATCCACGGGCTGGTGTTTGCGTATCAGTATATGAGTTCTGCTGGTATGATGCAATTTCAATCACCTTCAAGATCAGCCCACAGGGTAGAGTACAGGTCTTTCTGGTCTGTGTCTTCCAGAACCGCCAACAGACGGCTGCCGGAGCTACTCAGCGCATTTACCGCAACCAAGAAGCAGCAAACTAGCAACGCAAGGCACCACCGCATCTTGAACAGATTCCGCACAGCAGAACGGGTTCAATTCAAAATGAGGAAAGGAATAAGGAAGGTCGAGGCGTGAAAGTCAGAGGTGTATAGATAGCCAGAAAGGGCGACGTGTTAATGGGCGAGTGCCAAGACCCGAGTGCGCTAGGTCCGCATCTCCGAACTTCAACTTCACTTCTTCCCCACGGCTGCAATTTTGCTCTTCGCTCTCGCCCCTCCCACTCAACAACCAATTAGCGGACCTGCGCATCGTTGCATTGGTTTGCGTCTATAAAGCAGATCTTAATTGATCAAATATCGACCTCCTTCTCAACCCGTCACAATCCCCGACCGGTGGTCAACGACCTCTCGCAATCATGTCCAACCCTCAGTTCTGGTCCACTCCCTTCCGCTACCTCCGCTGGGCTGCGCACGAAAGACCAGCTTACATGGGTGCCTGCCTTCTCGGCTTGTCCGGCCCCGTCTTCCTGGCCACTATTCCCCCCATCCGCCACGCTCTGGGTGATGTCGACCCCGAGCCCGTTCCTCTGACATATCCCAGTATGACTCAATCACTCCCCATATGCAGGCTTCAACGCTTTGTTTTATCGAAATTGAAGCGCCCAACTGACCATTTTTCGCAATATGTAGTTCCGCAGGGTCCGCGCGTGATCCCTCAGGGCTACGAAGACAAATAAACGGCATTCGATTACGAGAAATTGAAGTAATCGAACTTTACAAAATGCCGCGTTATTATTTTTTGAGCTTGGAGAAAATGAATTAGCCACTGGCAGGAGATAGATTGCGCGCCACTGCCCATGGTGGAATGACGAACAAGTCCCCATCGCACATCAGCGTGGGAATCCCAAAAGATTGTTCTCGGGCATGCTCTCCTGTCCTTTCAACTGCTTTGATACCAATATTTGCTGCGCATACTTCGGATATCGAGGCTGCGCTACAGTGTATGTACTATGTTTTGTGCAATCAATCTGACATCATGTCGCATTTCTATGTCCCAACATCCTAGTTGGATGTCCCACGATCATTGCGGTCGGAAAACAGAAATAAAAACCAAAAAGTATCATTTATGCAAATGCTTATTTGAGCCTTGATATTGCGAAACGTATGATGTCAAGGTCTGTGTTCCAACCTTGGAATGGATGCTGTAAGAGTATAAAGCTTGAGATGTCTCAAGCTCGTTAGCATGTTGCAGTCTATGGGTGTCAATTCGACACATAACAGCCTTGGAAGTAGACACAATCTGGAATAATGCATATTTCTTCCCCGTATTCTTCCGAGGAGACTTGGGTCAATTTCATCAATGGTTGACTGCACTGGGCATGAGTGGGCCTGCAACTGTGTTGCACACAGCGTGAGATTTGCCAAAAGTCAAGCAGCTAGAGATAGATTCAAATAATACGTCAGTAGTAATGAAGAGAGGTTCTTTGATGGATATCTGGATTCATTTCAAGCCAAGAATAATAAGGAATCAGGCTCATTAAGGTCGTGGAGTCCACGATCTTGCACAGTGAAACATCACAGAAAACGGACAAACTCCGTAAATGCTCATATCTACATGTAGCTCACCAGCCTTAGTTTATCGAAGCATAGCACTCTTCGCAAACCAAGTGATAAAAAAAAAAAGTAGAACGTCATGACTCCGCCTCCTTCCAAGGGAAAGTAAAAAAAGGAGAATTGCTAAAACACACAAATCCTGTACACCGGGAAACGACAAAATCGCATTATTGTGGGTGAGTATTCCCGGAATCCGCGAGACCAGGAAGAAACAGAGAGAACGCTCAAGTCCGGGCCACCTTTTCGCAAAATCAAACAAGACATGTCACTCCTACTCCTGGCTGAACAGTTGCACAAACTGGAGAGAGAGCAAAAACAAAGACGGAATTCCACGGGAATTTTCAAGCTCCGCGTGGGAAGCGGGTGGGTTTATTTCCAGTGGAGGTCCAGAGGATAGTGGGATGTATGTCCGGCGGGAGGTGGAAATATCCCATGGCCAAACCAATGAAGCGGAATGTGAGACATCTCTGGAAAAGCTTGGGGTTTCCTGGACTGGAGGCAAAGGAGAAATTCTGAGAAAGTGACCGAGAGAGAGATGTGTGTTGAGATGGTCCAGGAAATATTCGTAAAATCAAGATTACTCCCAGAATCATAATGGGGATATTCCAGGGAGAAAGGATCATGTTAAGCCCCAAAGTGGATGGAGATGGAGAAGGAAAGAAACCATGGGAGCAGGAAAGGAAGCACTTCGGTGATCATTGTTTTTTTGGTTTTTTTGTTCTTTTTTTTGTTTGTTTATCGCCGACGGTGCGGGTCATTTCTGGTTGCTTGCGGCCTGCGCTCATATTCTGGGGTGTACCTGGGCTCCATTCCTATCCGGGGATCCGGGGCAGTAGTTGTAGGATAGGCCATCCCGGAGGTCACGGGAGAGTAATCCTGATCGGCATCATATCCAGGCCCCGGGTATCGGGGAGCATTGTTTCGGCCATTGTCGTAACCACCGTAGCCCGTGGGGGCGTACGTGTACGAGTGGGGCATGTCCACAGCGGTCACGACCGGCTGGTTGGAACCAGAGTAGGTAACCTGGGGCGGGGGGTACGGAGCTGTACCTGATGCGTATGGCGAGTGAGTTGAAGTGTATGGAGATGTGTTGTAGGAGGGATTTTGGGGTCCACTGTATGAGCTCTGCTGGGGCTGGGAATAGGAATCCATGTAGGACTGAGCAGGGGCTGCAGTGAACGGTGTGGGAGATGGGCCTTGTGATTGGCGAACCTCGTGCATGGTTGAAGCGGGATAGCTTGCTTGTGGGGGGTTAGGGGCATGAGACACGTTCATGTCCTGTATGTAACTGCCTCGCGGGTAGCCTAAGTCAGCCCGGCGTGAAACATCCGCCTCCCAACGGGCGGAGTCGGCCTTGAGATCAGTAATCATCTCCTATATCCAAGATGTGGTTAGACTCCCAACTTTACACATGTCCCGCTCGTCATCGAATATCTAACTTACAGATGTGAGATTCCGATAGGCACGGATGAAGAAACCTGGGCGGCCCTGTTTTTGGTCAGTTAAAGGGTCCTGGGTCATCGTGTTGACGAAAGTAGATGGACGAACATTGTGGTTGCCAGGTCTCACGAGGGCATCGTTTCCAAGGTAGCGACAGATATCTGCTTGAATGACTTCGCGGCTGATTCCTTCACCAGGGATGAAATATTCATTTTGACGCTCCGGGCGTGCCTCATAACGGCCTGTCATAATGTCTTCCGAGGTATGGGAATTTTCCGGTTATAGGTTTATAGTCCTCGGATCCAAGGGGGCCAGAGAAGAGGAAATGTCCGAGTGGTAGATTTGAAAAGATCCGGTAGAGTTGATAGGTGGTGAGTCCGTTATATTGTAGTACAATTTCTATCAGGCGAAGGTTTTTCCAAGCCAACAATCACGACTTGAAATTCTCGATTCCAGGGCAAACGGAAAAACGAGATATGATCCTTGGGAAGTGGCCAGATAAAGATTGATCCAGGTCGGCAATAGCAAAAAGTCCTTGGGGAAAGTCCGGATAGTCCTGGGGAGAAGAAATCCACGTCCGGCAATTATCCTGGGTGACAAAAATTGAGAGATCCCGAGAGTTGATGTGCGGAGAGGTTGGGATTAAAGGTAACCCAACACGACGCTAACAGTTGTTGAGTTTAGGGAGAGATGGCCGAGCCAGAGGTGAGTGAGAAAGGGGAAGAAGAGAAAGTCGAGAGAGAGAAAGAAAGAGAAGAGGAAGAGGAAGAGGGGGGGCACTAAAGTGGGCTAAAGGCGCGGTTGGGCCGTCTTGGGCTGGTGCCACGACTCCCCACTGAGATCAAGGCGAAAAGCATGCATGGTCGAATGAGGATTAGACCAATGTGTGACCCTGTCTGTAGCCGCCTTGCAAAGGGAATTCCTTTGGTGAATATTACTTGCTTATTCTCGTACTTCTCTCGGTTTCTTACTGTAGTATATCTGAGTCAACACACCACTCCGGCAGTCATTACTCCCGACTCCGTACTAGACTCTAGACTCATACTTGGAAAGACGCAAAAATGAACACGTCTGGTAGTACTCCGTGCTCCGTACTCTAAGTACCCAAAGCACCAAAGTACCCAAAGTACTAAAATCAAGTGGCGGGAAATAAAAAGCAAAAGAGCCGATCCCCCATCATTCAACCAGCTCGGATTGCTCCTCAGTCTGTGCCCCTGGACCAAATTAATATCGAAACCCTACAGGACTCCACCATTGGGAATCATCTTCAGCGGTCAAGAGGTGCGAAATGAGATCATAAGAACACTGTCAGATGTTCATGTGCCCCAAGATGGCTGCATCGATGGGGCAACTCGGGTTGGTTGTGATTGATCACTCACCCACCTTCTCTGCAACCGTTTTCAAGGGAGTCATGCCAATCAAAGTGTCAATACGTCGAAAGAAAGAACCGGTGGCGACCTGCGAACTTGCCACTTGGGAAGCTGGCGGCCGATGTCCACTCGCCAGTCGTTGGGCAGTAATGCGTGGCTTTGGGCACCTGCGCGAAGCCTCCGAGCCTCCTGTCCACTCACAGCCCAGCTGTGTCAGCAGGATCGCACAGATCGGAGATCACCCTGTTTCGTTTCTCTGCTGGCTCCGTGTTCGAGACCTTTGGTGTGATCCAGGAAAGTTCGGCAGCTCGATTTTTGCAACGGGTGAAGAAAATTAAGCTGTCACTAATCGAGGGCCCGGTGGGAGATCCTTGATCTATAACGATAGCAATTATACAGAGTAATGCCCAGGTAGTCCGGGCTCGGCGTCAGTCGTAGCCGTCTTGCTAATATCTGACTCATACAAAAATAGAGCCGAAAAAAAAAGAAAAGAGACGGAGACAAAGGAAACATCTGTCTTCATCGGCGAAGACAAACTGAAGACAAACAAACACCAACCTGAGGCTCAAAATGGCACGTGCACACGCTAGTCCCGATTAGGGCTCTGTCCCAGGCATCGGACCGCGACGACCACAAAGGCTTCAAGCCGCTGAATTGAGAAGAACCGGTACCGGCATGATGCGCTCGCAATGTCTGAAGCCATCGACCCATCCGACCCCGTGAAAGCCTCCCGTTTCACTTATCGACAATTGCAAGGGTTGCGACATGGATCCACAGCGACGCCGTTGCGCGTGGTCGCGCATATCGATCTCGATGCCTTTTACGCCCAATGCGAGATGGTCCGCTTAGGCACCCCGCGAGAAATACCTCTAGCCGTGCGCCAATGGGACTCATTGATCGCCATAAACTACGCCGCGCGCCCGTTCGGGATCAATCGATTGATCAGCGTGGCCGAGGCGAGGAAGATGTGCCCGGACTTGGTGCTGCAGCATGTCGCCACATTCAGAGAGGGAGAAGGGGGGCGATGGGCATACAGAGATGATTCTTTCCGAAGCATCAGCACGGACAAGGTGTCCCTGGATCCGTACCGAGCACAGTCGCGCAGGATCCTGCAGACGATGAAAGAAGCTCTCTCAAAATGGGGCGATGATACAGAAGACGAGGCTAAGCGACCGAAACAGGACGTTGCTGTTGGGCTGGAGAAAGCGAGTATTGACGAAGTCTTCATTGATTTGTCTCCCTTGATTTACAAAGCGCTTCTCCAGCGATACCCAGAGCTCCAGCCGGGCGCACAGGACGAGAATCGCGATGCAGAATTGCCCATACCCCCGACCACGGCATTGGAGTGGGACACCGACTGTTTGGTGGATCTTGACCAGCACGAGACAGAGGAAGATGACCCAGATTGGGATGACGTCGTCATGTTGATAGGGTCTGAGATTGTCCGGTCGGTTCGCAACGCTGTCTGGGACAAGCTGAGCTATACCTGTTCTGCCGGTCTTGGCCGGAACAAAATGATCGCGAAGCTGGGAAGTTCATGTAACAAACCCAATCTGCAGACCGTGGTGCGGAACCGGGCGGTGCAGAACTTCATGGGTGGATATAAATTCACCCAGATCAGAATGCTCGGTGGAAAACTCGGAGACCAGATCACAAGCTCTTTCGGGACCGAGAAAGTCAGCGAGTTGCTCAATGTGCCCCTCGAACAGCTGCGAACCAAACTCGATGATCACACGGCATCGTGGCTCTACGGGATCATCCGTGGAGACGACCGCAGCGAGGTCAATCCTCGCACTCAAATCAAGTCCATGTTATCTGCCAAGTCTTTCAGACCAAGTATCAACTCACTTGATCAAGCTGATAAATGGCTTCGAATCTTTGCGGCTGATATCTATGGCCGGCTTGTGGAGGACGGCGTGCTTGAGAATAGACGCCGCCCGAGAGTAATCACGCTGCATCATCGGACTGTCCAATCGCGTTCTCGCCAAATCCCGATTCCCGGGTCTAATCCGATTGACGAGGAACTGCTTTACGACCTGGCTAAAACCTTGCTTCGTCAAGTGGTCGTTGACGGCCAGGCATGGCCATGCTCTAACCTATCACTGAGTGTGTCGAGCTTTGAAGATGGCGTGAGCAATAATAAGGCTATCGAAAGCTTTCTCGTCCGAGGTGATCAGGCAAAGGCTCTCAGTCACAATGCGAGAACTCGCAGTGTCGAAAATGTATCGAATGACCAACCTCCAGCGGGCAAAAAGAAAAAGCTGGATGGGGGTAGAATCCAGCAATTCTTTGGAAATCCTTCCGAAGAAACTGGCGAAGAGACCCAGGAAAGCCTTCAGGCTCGTCATGAAATGGACCTGGAAGAGATCCAGATTCCTCAGTACACATGCCCGCGGTGCTCCACTTCTGTGCCTGAGTATGGCAAAGAGGAACATGATGACTGGCACTTTGCCAAAGACCTTGCGAAACAAGATCGCGAGGAATCGAGAGCTTCTCAGCCGGCGCGCCTCCGAAGAACAGCTCTCGGGGAACAACTCCCAGAGGAAGAGGCGGCCGAGGTGGTGGTGGTGGTAAAGGCAAACCTGAGAAGGGGCAGATGCGACTTGCTTTTCAATGAATATCAAGTCGCATAAGCTCGCCTATGACGGCTCCTTGACATCCCTTGTACTTTTATACTGTGCTTTACTCCTATCTTGTCTCTCTTAGCCTTAATATACCCAATGAGATGAACGAAGTCACGCCATCTGAACTCATTCTTCAAGTCTAATCGGTTCCACCATGATACGATCTTGGAAAGACATTGAAAAAGATCATTCGAGATACGTGAGAAAGCTATCAAAGTATCTATTTACATTACAGCGTCTCATTGAAACTGCTTGAAATCAACCTTCAGTATCTTCATCTTCTTCTATTACTTCCAACATTGCGACAAAATAGCGAGATTGCGCCATGGCAGGATCAGTGCACATGGCCTCGCTTCTCCGAGCTACAGCAGGAACCATCCATAGCTTCTCTCGCCAACTTAGCCCGACTAAGTGGACGAGACTCAGGAAGGAAATTGCGGCCAAGAAGTTCCAGCTCAGGTGCCTCGTTCCGGCTCTCCTTGACGAACCGTTCGAGATCACGCTTCGCAATCTTGGTATTGTAGATCAAATTGAGCCAGTTGGCCAAACGATATCCTCCCTTCGCGATCTGCAATTCGATAGTACCGATCGCGGAATTGTAATACGTCGGGTAGAGATCGCCTGTTTGGAGCGCAGACGCTCCTTCCGGCATGACAACGGTGCATACGTAGGCATTACCATCCGACGCCCACCGAGTAGCCGACGTAATAGCATCACTGATAGTGTCGCCTTTGATCCAGCTCGCGGCCTCGGACTTGTAGCTGCCTGATTCGATCTCTTCGACCAACGAGTCGGCCCAAGACTGTGCGTCTGCGAGCGAGTCACCGCCAACCAGCTTCTCGGGCATGTATGTATCCCAGTCCGAGTGCAGATTGTCACTGTAGCCCTCGAAAGTGACGTCGATACCATTTCCGCCGACCTCGTAAGCCTCGTCATGCAGGGGCTGAGTGATATCACCCAAGAAATGAACGAGGAATTTCAGAGCTTCGGCGGTGTTGTTGGGGGTGAGTCGGGCGTCGCCTACGCGTTGGGTGTAGTTTGCAATCGCTGAGATGGAGCATCCTGAGGCACCACAGTCGCGGGCGTAGTCTACATTGCAGGTTGTTGGTGGGTCATCCTCGGCGTCGATGTAGTGGAGAGACGCGGACCATTTGCCGGCTGTTGTGAGACGGTACTGGTCTGCCCAGGATGCGACATTCGCTAGGTATGAGCTCGAGGAATCATCCAGTACCTCTTTTGCCCTTTGGGTTGATTAGCGATGGTCTTCGTACGTATATTCACCCCTTGGGCTGTGACTTACCATGATGCAGCGCCTGCCGAAAGATAGTGCTGGGCAACATATGCCACAGTCGCATGACCGAGCACACCCCATGCGTGTGCACCGTGAGCGAGCCCAACGGCCACCGCAATTTTGGAAAGAGCAACCATTGCTCGTGGTTTCCCTGGTGTCTTGGTGGATATGGATACGGCTGAGTGTCCCAGGTGACCAGGGCTCCGTCGGTAGCTAGCTTACTGGGGTTGAAGCTCTAGGCGTTGCTTTGTTTATATAGTAAAAGGGGGATAGTACACATGAAGAGTCGGTTGGTTCAGATCAATGCTTCTTCACCGACGCTTACCGTTGCAGAAGAACTAGACGTTTCAGACAAGATAAGCACTCAAAGTCCACGAGTATGATTGACTGGATAGGATCAGCCCCTAGCGCGGGGGCATCGGAGTCCACCGGTCTTCACGAGGCGCCCGTCGATGCTGAGTGATCGACATACCAGCCCCGGAATTTACAGGCGGGTGACCCGTGGACGTGCGCAAGAGCTAGATCTCTTTTGATCCTTATTTCCAAAGTAGGTTCCGATATAATCTCAATAGAAGGCTCAGTGCTTTGATAAATAGTCTAACCAGCTCTCGCTCCTGACCCCAAGGGCCTTCGGTATTTCAGTTTGAACAACAAAGACCCGGACATTCCAAGTGCTCCTCAGGCTTGAGAACTTTGGGACTCGCTACAGCGTTCACGTGTAGCATCTCATGTGCAAGATATATGCGACAGTTGCGTAAAGATAGACTCATCAGACCCGACATTCACCTTGCAGTGTACCTGATAGACTAGGCGAGTAGGATGGATGAGAGTGGGAGAAGCGGGGTTTTCACCCACACTACCCGCATCAGACCATCTCTCCTGGGCTGATGATGTATCACGAAGTAGAGATGAGTTGGAATAAACACATGTCAAGTAGACAATTATGCAATTCCAAGATCGTGTTCGATACAATAGTATTGGAATGAAATTCTTTGTTGACTTGAAGATACCAGAAACATATCCATGGCTCAGCATTCCAGGTTCCAGTGGAACGCAGGCTCAAAACGGCAATTTTGAAGAAGTGAACCAAGGATCACAGGCATTAGCTAATACTTATCCCGGGGTAGCCCTGGAGGCCAGGTAGAGTGGGACTGTATATATCTCGATTGTAAACATGCCAACAAGGGTCAACTGTCGGGATGTCTCAAGGGTGATGGACATCCATGGATCACCATATGAGTGACATCAGCGGGCCCGCGGGGTCGATCACTTTGATTCTTGTCCAAGTCACACGGCCCCCGTCTCCCTTTGTGCCCTCACAGTGAACCTCGTATAGCGTAGAACCATCGCTGTCCCAACAGCTGGCTCCATACAGAGCCACTGGTTTTCCGTCCTTTCTGCAAGCCCCACCGGAGCGCTTCGCGATCTTATTGCTGCCTTACCTTACCCGAGCGCTTCGTCTGACTCTGCTTCCAACCTTGTTCCAAGAACGCCCCCTGTCCATCCCTACCCTCCAGATTCAACTACAACGACACATCGCTCGCGAGTTCAATGCGGTGAGACCCCGCGTGTGTCAAGATGCCCCGCCGCCCGGGCCCGCCCCGCGATTACTACGAAGAGGAAATATACGATGTGGAGCGCGAACGAGATCCGTATAGGCCGCGCGGTCGCGAATACGATTTTAAAGATGTCGAGTACCGTCGGAAGTCGGAGCCTTTAGTCGAGGATATGGAGCGTATGGGGCTGCGCGAGCGGCCCAGACGCGATTTCGTGGAAGAGAGCTTCGAGCGACCCCCGGAGCGAGATGAAGTGGTGTATAGGCGATCAAGGGAAGAGGTTGAGATGGAATCGCCCGAGCGGCCTGTTCCTATGGGCCGCGAGGAGGTGTATGCACGACCGCGTCCGTCGCGGCGCAGACCCCGCCCTCGAGAGATTGATGAAGAGGATCTTGTTTTTGAGGAGAGGGAAAGCCGCCGTGGTAGTCGCCGGCATCCGCGAGACATTGAAGAGGATTTGATTGTCGAGGAAAGAGAAAGACACAGGGAAAGAAGACCCCGTCCGGAACCCGAACCCGAGCAAGATCTTTTTGATGAAGAGGACAGACCTCGAGAAAGCAGACGTCGCCCACGAAAGAGGTCTGAGGAGGATATTGTTGACGAAAGAGAACGGGGTGGAGACAGGTTGCGCCGCTCCGTGCCAGATTTCGAAGAAGCAGAACCAATTGAGCGTGAAAGTCGTCGCAGTAGGCGCCATCACCGGGGTGTCGAAGAAGACGATGTCGTCTTCGAAGAAAGAGAGACTCGACGAGGAGGCAGACGTCACCCCGAACGAAGGTCTGAAGACGATCTTCTTGTTGAAGAGAAAGAAATACGCAGAGGAAGCGCACGCCATCCCGAACGTAGATCAGAAGACGACCTGCTATACGAGAGAGAAAGACGCCATCGGAGGAGACGCCCAGAGCGAGAGCCCGAGGAGGAGTTTGTCGAAGAACCACGCCAGAAAGGAAGAAGACGTCGACCCGAACCCGAGATCGAGGAAGACGAACTGCTCATACGGCGAAGAGAAGGGGAGGGTCCTTTGCGTCGCGGCTGGGACAGTGAGCGAGACATGCGATCACACGAACGAGAACGTGGATTTGAGGACGAAAGGTATCGCCGGCCGAGACCAGGTCCCCCGCCTGCTCGGAGCGTCGAAGTCGAAGAAGTTCTTGGCAGCGATGTGCTTCCTGATCGACATCGGGGTCCTCCAGTTGTTCCTTCCGAGGACGACTTTGAGGAGGAAGATATCAGAATTCGGAGGAAGGGCAAAGGGCCCCGTCCAATTGATCCCCGAGAAGAGGAGATCGTCATGCGCGAAAGACGCGAGCGACGACGGAGTCCACCTAAAGAAGACCTTGGTCGTGAAATGAGAGGTCTTCGCCGCGAGCGTAGGACAGAGCCTCCCTTTGACGATGAGCTCAGCGTTCAGTCGCAGTCCGACTCCAACATGCGCCCGCGAGGGATTGTCGTGGACGAGGAGGTGCGCATTAGGAAGACCAAGGACATGATCCCGCCATCCCCACCTTCTCCTCCCATGGAGCCAATGCATGCGCCTCCTATTACTCAGGATGTGTATGCCCATCCCAGAAGTATCGAACGCGGTAAGGAACTTTCACACTGTTTGAGCAAGAGGCGTGAGCTGAAAGGCCTCCAGGCTATGAAGAGATTCGTCCTCCTCGCATGCCCACACCTGAGCTGCGGCCCCTGAGAGGCAGTCCCAGCAAGATTGAGATACCCCATCGGTAAGTGCACATGTCGCAAACGGCTACACAATGTGCTTACGCACCTACTAGTAGAATGCGAGGCGGGCGATCGTCCGAAGAAGACATGGTCCTCACACGTCGCTCTAGCGATGAATCTCTAGCCCCAGAAGACTCAATTTCACCAACCAGCCAGTCGGTACCCGAGTTCAACGACCCATGGGACCAAGCGAGGTCCAAGCATCACGCTCGACCCAAGGTGATTGACAGCGAAAGTGAATCATCATACCACCATGGATATCCAATGCCGCCAATGCCACCGATGCCCCCAATGCCTGACATGAAAGAGCCAGAATTCGAGGGTCCTCGAACGATACACCGAGTGCCGAAAGGCACGGAGGACTGGTCTGTGGTACATGCTCCCTCGAAAGCCGAAGCAATGGAAATGTCTGGAGCCCTGAACGTCGTCGAAGTCGAACCACGACAGGCAGCAGATCCAATTGAGATGGGACGAATTGCCCAACAAGTCAAAGACGCCAAGGATCCACGCGATGATCGATGGACCGAAATTACAAAGAAGTTGGTGGTGAAAGAAGCCCTTGACCAGATGGGCTATGAGTACGAAGAATACAGAAGCTGCTACTACATCTTCTCCTACCTGACATCGGTACGAAGTCGCCCATCGCTCCTCTCATTCCGTTTCTTGCCCAGCCTAACATTCCACAATATAGGACGACATAGATGAGCTCGTTGAAATGTCCGATGAGATCCGGAGCGCTCGTCGCAGACGCATACGTGACATCCAGCGAGAAAGATCTTCTCTACCGCCCCCTCCTCCTCGTATGAGACCACCCAGAATGAGTGCGCCTAGTGTGCCGATGCCAATGCCTATGCCCATGCCCCCGCGAGCCCGGATGATGGAGAAACGCATGCATGATATGAGGGACCGGGAATGGATGTATGATCGGCGGTGATGGAAATCTCTTGTCCTACTGATCACCACATATTATTAGCCATGAGCCATGAGATTATGATACTCGATCCAGAACGCACCAGTCTAGGTATAAACGAATTGAATGATCGTCTATGAGCATTTCCCAGCGATAACATACGAAAGCGTTCTCAAAACCGGAACCTTCTGAGGTTGAAAGGTACACTGAGCCCAATCAATGTCCGCACAATCCATGGATTGCAAGGGTGCATTGTGCATCTAGGCGCCAGATGCTCGTTGCCTGGTTGCCTCAGTCATCCGAAAAATCACTTACATGCGATGGCTAAGATTGTGACAAGCGCTTCTCAGCCGCGTGCCCAATCCTGCCGGGTATGGGTCGCGCGCGACTTGGGGTACGTTGCTAATCCACTGCCGCAGACAGGACCAGGCCCGACGAACCGACGACCTGAAGCCACGTATCTTGCCCCAACCCTGGAACAACCAGCCCGAGACTGCGGACTGGGAACGGAGTTTCCGAACCCTGATCGATCCACGGCGAATGGCGGTAACTAGGCCCAGCATGGTCCGGGGCATCCAGAGGCTACCGGCGCATCGACGATCAGTCTATTGCAGGTCCTTGAAACGGATCGACCGCGGGGTGATGGCCAGGGACAGGGCCGGCAGGTTGGAAGATGAACAATTGGCTCCCGTTGACGCTGAATGCATACTTCGACATTGTAAGGGTTCAAGGTAGAACTACATGGAGTGAATCATGACGAGTTGCGTGCGCCCGCGGATGAGGTGGTTTTCCGGTCTAGACTTCAATTCTGTAGGGAACCAAGAGAATCCCATCTACACGTATTACTTCAAATCCAAAGGAGGCATGTTCAGCGGGTCTCGACCATGTACTCGTAATGATACATGTAAACTTTCGATCTGACCTGTGGATGTAATGATCATCACTGTAGGTCTGTTTCAGAGTCCAGCGCCACCTGCAAGCCACCAGGCACAATAATGACCTGGGTCGCATCGACTGGATGATCTCACGGAGTCCACAACTCGGGTCAAACTGCTGTACATGTACTCCGTAGAGTGCTCCTTTGTTTACTTCTGTAACCCTAATCGCGTCGCTATCCATGGAACGGCGGGAGAAGCGAGTCTACACGGCTGTTAATGGCTGTCTGTTGCCACCCGCGTTAATTGTGGGTTTGTCTCAGCCAGATTAACGGCCACTGCAGGCTAGATTTCTTCTATTTCCGTTATATTATTATATTATTATATTTTTATGTTTTTTATGTGGTTATTGTTTATTGCTTAGTGTGTTTCCGGCACAGCCACGTACTTTTTTCTGCTTCTTCAAGAGCCATTTACTCCGGGTATTTTACCTTCCAGGGTTATGGGCGTACTGTACATCCACGAGTATACCCACCAAGTCCGTACGGAGTATGAAGATGACTAGTTACTTCCACCGTGTTAGAAATCCGCCTGCCCAGATCGCACCTAACTCACTAGTCCGAACTCCAGCGATAGACAAATGACGCGAGCCCATTCGGTCAATCTGATCGGAGTCAAGGTCCGGAGTGGATATGATCGAGGCCTCATTATTGGTCGATAGCAGGCCAAAAACAAGAAAATAAGAAAAGGGGAAACAGCATCCATGCAATCTGCCATCGTCGCACAGGTCGAAACAATCGTACAATATCGGTAAGATACTTGGAAGTCTGGAGAGAGTATTAGAGTATTCGTACCTGGTACTCCGTACTGTAGGAGTGTTCCAGGCAAATCATAATGATCGACGTCTAGACTCCGAAAAGGATCATTACGAGTCCCAGTCTACTTGGATAGGCTTGGTGTACTCCGTACCCGAGCATGGCCTGAGGGCACCGCAAAGCCATAATCTCCAGGCCGATATTGACGGAGTACGTGGTATTGCGTACTTTGTTCATTGGCAACGCTTTTTTAGTCGAAGAAAGTTTCCAGTTTGTGCTGTAATTGGCAAGTTGGAGGCGTCGGATACCCACTAAATTACGTATGTCGGCTGTTGGGCTTGCACTATCACCCCGGTCCTAATGCATGGCGATCAATGATAGAAGGGAAAAGAAATAATAGCGAAAGCGAGCAGAAAACATCGAGTGAAGATAAAAAAAGAGCAGGGTATGAAGGGTGGAATGCTTCCCCTGGGGAATTTCCATGGAACCTTGGAACTGAGCTCCGATTTTAATTAGGAAAAAAGTCAATAGCCTGGAGCCTTCGCACAACTGTACACACTCAGGATTTAACATACAGTACTCCGTACTCGTAATCCCTAGAAATATTCCATATTCACTTGTGTATAGTTCTGTATAGTTCCAAGGTTATTGTTTTTCACTCTGACAGATCATATAGTAGAGATACTGTGTACTCGTATATTACATCGACCTTCCAATACACAAGCCGTCAGATATCGGTACCCACCGAGGCGGGTATGTCGGGATGCTCTCATACTCTCCCCCTTCTCCTCTTCCTCCCACCTTACTTTCGTCTCTCAGACTCAGAGATTGCTTCCATCGGACGATGCAAGTTTTCTGACATCGACCATCCATCCGTTTCAATCTGGGGGGGGCAATCTCTCTCTCAGTCTCGAGATATCGAATCTGTTGGGCCTCGAGCTCGGTTTCACTGATCGACAATCACGGTCGGCCCACAGTCCTTTCACCTATCCCGCTGCGATTTCTACTGTACACCAAAAGAACAGAGGGGAATCCCCCTCCCAAACGATATACAGCCTCTGAGGAAACAGTGATCGGCCTGCCCGCTGCTGGCCCGGCAAACCCATCATGAGGGCCTCGGTGGCAGTTTCGATTTTTGCTCTGCTGGCTCCGCCATTCGCAGCGGCATCGTCTGACCTTGCCTACTGTGCCACGTCCAACACTGGATCATCCTATTCAGCGGGTGAGTGATACACAAGAATGGCGGACGGGACATCTCGCTGATTTTTTTTTCCATTAGTGTCCGACACATATCAATCCAATGGAGCGTGCCTCTCGACTTGCGCAAACTACGCCTTAGGTGTGCTACAAGGGAAGAAGTGCTGGTGCACCAATGTTGCTCCCTCGAAGGGTTCCCAAGAAGACACGTCCGACTGTGATACTGGATGCCCGGGTTATCCCTCAGACAGCTGTGGAAGCGCTTCCAAAGGAGTTTTCGCCTACATTTCGATCACCGGCAACGATGTGACCAGCACGGCCGGCGGCTCAACGAGCTCGTCTACCACATCCTCTTCAAGCTCGGTAAGCATGCCCTCTCCTATGTTATTACTTCCCTCTCGCTTGTCCCTTTCTCTTCCAACAGACCCCTCCCACTTCCTGTAGCACCGAGTGTTATATTCCTTTGACACGTCTTAATCTTCGGTTAGGAGACAACAAGCGCTGAGCCCGAGACTGTCACTGTGACAGCTTCGGGTCTTACGACTTCGGCTTCTCAAACTGTATTTGCAGCATGACCAACGCAATGACTCGACAGGTGGCTAACCTGCTTTCCTAGACATCGACCTCATCGAAATCCACAACATCGTCCGACACCTCTGCCAGCGTGGCCGTCGAAACCAACTCCGGTGGTGAAGTGAAGACAATCACCGTCGCAGGCTCCAGCCCCACCGCCGGTGCGGATTCCGCCTCGGCCAATACCAGCGCCGCGGACAGTTCGAAATTGAGTGGAGGTTCAATCGCCGGAATCGTTATCGGTGTTCTGGGTGGTCTCGCCTTGGTTGGAGCTTTGGTCTTCTTGATCTTCTTCTACCGCAAGCGCTCTCGCTCCGTCAGCCCAATCCCCAGTCAGGACATGACTGACAACCGCACCAGCCGGGGATCGAGCTTCATGCGCGGTATCTTCCCACAGGGCGAGGGCGGTGCCGGCGGTTCTATCCCGACACGCTCGGGAACTACTTTCACCGATAACCGCATGAAAACCAACACGGTTCTCTACCCCAACGGTCCTCGTGACAGCAGTGTCTCACTCCAAGATAACGAAGACTACTCGCGCCCCGTTCTTCGCGTATGTAACACCCAACTCATCACTTGATGCATCCATTGACAAATATCTAGCTCACCAACCCCGATTAAGCGTCCACGAGCGAACCTAAAGTGCAACCGACCAGCTCTCCCTTTCCACCCCGGCTCCAATTCATTAATATCGCGCCGACTCTCAAAAACAGTCTTGTTATGATACCCACTTGTCGCTCATCTCTTTCTACCCTATCTATGTGTTGCGGAACGAAACGGGTAGTACATGAAACCCCGACTCCGCCAGAGCGCCATTATCGGGCGTCTGCATTCGCAGCCCAAGCTAGAAGGATACAGAAAACAATACGAGCCCCAAGCCCTGAATTGAAATGTTTACTCTCCCTGAAAGGCCTTACGAACAACACATACTCACATTATTGCCCTTGTGTCACATGCCAGTATGTTTCTGATTTGGTTCGGCCTCCGTCTCGGCCTATCCCCCGACCTTTTTTTCTTTTCGTTGTTCTATCTTTCTCGAATCTGCTTCTTAGCTCTGCTTTGTTTTCAGTGCTCATGTAATAAACCGCCCCTTGTCTTTTTCAGCTACATCTTAATTGTGCGCCTTGCTATCGCTTCGATTTGAGGGGATACGTCCTCTGCGCTGTTCTTAGATTGCTTCAATGAAACTACCTCTGAAACTGATTCGCCTTGTGACTTTCGCTCTAGTTGCACAGTCACATTCAAGCTCTTATCGCAAGGTTCGGAGTTTTAACGAGGTATTGCGCGAGTGAGACATCGTATCTTGCTAGTAAGCAGGGGCAACAAAGGGCTTATCTGGAGGGACTTCCAAGGTGCTGCAGGGGCCTCTTGTGGCTGCCTTGATCATTGGAGTTTGTCTCAGACAGGCCACCTCAGCCTTGATCATTCGCATGCGAAAGGTTCGAATTTTATTGAATTATGAGCTCATGATCCAGATTAAGGGCTCTGTATTGTTAAAAACAAAAATTCACCTCATCTTATTCTGCGAGGGTTTGCCACGCGATGGGTGTTAGTATCAACCTCGACGTACGCCAATCTTTCAGCCTTTCACCCAGCACTGGTTCTCTCATCCTCCTTTGAGAGCCTCCTGGTATGGCTGGTGTATTTTGACTCGCCAGGGCTTCATTTATTGACAATGTTCATTTCGGAGCCGGCTTTTTGAGGCGCCTGCAGGTTGCTTAAAATAGAGAACAAAGAATACTCGGAATACATTGGCTTCGAATCTCGCCAAGCCATCTAGGCCATGCATTGTATGTTGGTAATGGTTCTTGGACTTGTGATATCCAATTCTCCAGTCTAAGTATATGACGAAACAAAGGATGATACTATGGAACCGTATGCTGTTTGCAGGACCTAGGTATTAAATCTACAATTGGACAACATTCTCTGCATGAAAGTGGCATTCTGTATTTAACAGACAACGAATCTAGCGACAAGAGCGGGTGTTCTGTTCTATCGAGGTGAATCATAAAGGAAAATATAACACCATAACCCCAGGAGAAGCCAGTACTTATAGCAGCACTCTCTTCAGTTTGGCATCCTTGGGCCCAATTCTAGTAATGCCTGGGATAGACTGAGCTGCACCAGAACAGCTGGCTCATTCCAACCGGCGAACGGGCCACTAAAGAGAACTGTCAACACATTCGATGTATATGCTGAGGTCGAATGGGACCGACCAATGAACGCTACGACGATAGGATTCAACACCAGCCAGGGAAGATGGACTATTGCTGCCAGTGCTTGCTCCAGCCAGAGGGCTGAAGACAAGCAATTGCTTTGAAGGCGAGCGTCGATTGGAGTCGGCCATCACGAAGACCTAAAGTAATCCGAGTATCCTTACTGCCAGGCACTCAAGGCGAGTAAGGAGGCGGAGGTGAAGCGATGCGCTTATACGGCGGCGGGACAGCGCCAGCTGCCGAAGTCGAATCCGGCGCCGCAGGGTTGACGTTCGGAGGGAACGAAGAAGCCGGAGCCCACATGAAGACATTGTAAGAGGAAGCGCACTCCTGCTCAGCGAGGTACTTCCAGAACGTCCAAACACCATCCCGAGACAGACTGGTTGCCGGAGGAGCGAGGTGAGTCGGACGGCCTTCAGCACAAACCTTGAAAGAGGGAGAAACCTCCATGGCGGGTGTGATCGTTACCTCAATAACAGGAGGAGCCGGGATTCGCAGTCCAAATCTGTAGGAGCCGCCGACTTCTCGAACTCGGGCCTGGATCTCGTTCCAGTTGGCTTGGTGCTTGGTCTCGAACTCGAGGGTCCATTGTTCGTCTGTTTCGGATGCCGCGAGACCTGCACATAGGGTCCAGAGGAAGTAGTCAGTGTTAATCCATGTGGAGACGGGTACGCGGGCTCCCTCGTTACCGTGCTGACCCTCGCGACGTACTCGGCAACTGATCGAAGGTTGCGTGGTAGCTTGTTCGGCTGCTACGGGTACGCCGTAGATGGGGTGGATGCGCTCCCAGTCTGATAGAGACGACATGTTGATGCAGGCTGGGTTTTGGATATAAATATGTGTTGGGCTCGGTGTTTGGTTGTGTTGTGCTGATATAGAAGTGAGAATATGGTGAATGCCCGAGTGATGGATGATAGGTCTAGTGAAGAAGCAAAAAACCGTAGCTCTTATAGATTTTGACGTCCGAAAGCCGGGTCTAGTACGCCCAAAAAAGATGAAAGGTTCCAAGAGCCCATAGACGTCTTCTTCTGAAATGATACTAAGTGCTCTATCAAGATGCCTTTGATACCTTCATAATGACTATGTTTAGACAGATCCCGAAATAGATCTGAATAGCCCTGAAAGACGAGTGATTGGATACCATGTTGACAATGATCATTGTCAGGGACTCGTCTTTGCTTGGTACCAAACAATAACGATCATCAGAAAAGACAATGCCTTTTTACCCCACTGCGGTTCAAATCCATTCCAAGAGTGAGCCCAAATTGCGGCGGAAGTACATCCTGGGGCCAGATGAGTGGTAGATCGGAATCTCTAAGCGTGAGTCTGCCTTGTGGAATCAGCTAGATCCACTGAGATATCTGGTTTGAAGAACCGTATTCTTGACGTGCTCTTATTTCCCACTGCACTGATCAATCGCAGTCCACAATCTCCAAATCAGCATGAATGATCCAAGTATCCCAGTCGAGTGAGTCCATATTTCCAAATTGAAAGCTACCGGGATCCTCAGCATCGGTATCGCTGGTATGTTGATATTCAGATGTTGCAAGCTCCATGGATAGCGGCGTAGTGTGCGTCAGGTTGTCAGATGTGGAGGTGGAAAGAATCTCCAGGACGCGATCTAGCTGACTTGAAAGGGATTTTGAAGCTTGTTCACAAAGAACTTGGTTACACTTTTGCGACCCAGGAAGATTTTCAAGATGGGATATAAAGACGGATAGGTTTCGAATCAGCGTTGAGGCTTTGATTCCAGGTAGTAGGTCGCCAGTCGGTTTCTGGAAAGACGCCATCAAAGCCGTTATCAATGTCGTAGCGCATGACACGCCATAAGTTAGCATCTGAAGATTGTAAGTCAGAATTGTTGGTGGTAGCGTCCAGATTGAATGCTGCTTACAATTCCGGGTAGATCTCGTAGCCGAAGACATGGCCTGCTCCGTGCACTTGCCACTTGCACGACAACTTCTAACATCTCCAGAGCAATTTTGAGAAGCTCTGGTTTGCTAGATGGATCTCCATCTCCAAGCCTTTGATGAATGAGGAAATCTGTATGTAAAAATGGAAGATAGACCTTGCATAGCATGAGAGACACAGTGGCAGGGAGAGCAGATGACCAACAGTCTTTGCTATATTGAACATGTCGCGGCAATGATTCCCACGCTTGACGACAGCGCTGAGACAAGTCCCTAGGTCTCATGTTAGCTTACGCATACCTATGTCGAAGGGTTTGCATACCTGAGCTCAACTTCATTTGCGGACCTTGATGATAGTTGATAGTCAACGACGTGTTCCCGGAACTGCGCAAAAATGTAGCGCACGCGTGTCCAAGTTGTAGCCCTATAGCCTCCATTTATGTTCCAGCCGTCGCGATCGACGATAAATTGCGTCGCTGGGTCATCAAATGATAGACTGAAGATCTGTTCATCTGACAAATCAAGAGGAGGCTTGCAGTCTGAATGCCGTATTGATATGCGCGGTGGTTGATTGAAGAATATTGCGATCAATTTGTCCAGATAATAAGCAGCGCTGAACGTTTTCCTGCGGCACTCTGCCAGAAAGAATGGTATTAATTCTGATGAATAGGTCGCCTCGTGGTTCAGACCCAATGCGAATATTTCTGTCGCTAAATCTCCTATGCGTCGCCAGACACTCATGCCTGAAAAGGATTAGCAGATAAGTCCATGAGCTGATTCCATGTCGCTTACTCGCATCTCCCTCCAGCATTGTGATTAATTGTAGATTGTCCAAGGCCAGCCATATGATCATATCGGATGTCTTGGGGGCTATTTCGCGGGCCAAATGAAGTGACGCGTTGCTGTACCAACCCATTTCTTGGATAAAGTCTTTTGATTCTGGCATGGCTTGAGTCTCATGAATCGACGCACGAGCTGCAACGGTATATAGGAACCCCAGAGTCTCTACTCGAATGTTTTCGCCGCTGAATACTGAGCAAAAATCTTGCAGGCTCATAGATGGCGTCAGGGTAATCTCCGACGAAGAAGCACGCAAAATGTGCTCGGCCAATCGTTGTACATCTCGAATGACAATCCGTAGCTCTGTTTCCTGTTGAATATATCCGGAAGCAGCGAGGAATCCCCGCAAAGAGGCCACAGTTTGAAGGACGACGGGTTTTGCTAGAAGAGGACTGTGGATAACTGAGAAATACCGATTCAGTAAGCGTTCAATCATCGGTAGTGTTTCCAATCGAGAGACGATATGTATCATGGTAGAGATTTGATCCTCATGAGGGGTGTTTTCATTGAAAGTCTTTGAGACCTGAGAAGATCCTGAGGTGACCTCAGTTGTCTCGGCAGATGAAGCCAAAGATCTGGGGACTTTAGTAGAGATATTGGATGCTCCCCTGGACTCCCGATCTCGTGGTCTTCGAGGAACACGAGAGGCTCTGATGGCTTGTGGTGTTTGTTTTGTCAGTGGCGCAGGATGATACCAGCATTCGGATTGGGCCTGACGGCGCCTGCAGGAAGCGCAAACAGGCTTTTGATGGTCACACCGAATTTTGCCTTTCCGACAAGGCTCGCACGAAGCTAAAGATCTGTTGCGCCGGCGGTCTGGAGCAGACATGGTGCAGAGGAGCAATAATCCAGTGAGCTTAAGTGAGATGCTGATGATGCCAGAATGAACATTATCCCTCCATACGTGGAGAACGTGACAAACAGAAAGGGTGATTGCAACCCCTCTGCTCTCCTCCCAAGACGTCTATGGGGGTTGATGTAATTGTATTTCAAAGATCTTTGGGAGAGGGGGCTTAAAAATCGATACCGGACTTGTAAGTATTGTCACGGGATTGTCACGGACTTGTTCTCCCCAAGACGAAATATTCATTCTGACTGGCAATTCCGACTCGAAAATTCGACCATACGTACACTTAAGCACCGCAACCAAGCCAATCTCAAAACGCTGTAAAAAGTGAGAGGAGTAAATTGTCACAGAAATTTGATAATATTGTTTTCTGCAGAAATTATCACCACAAATTTCGTCCAACTCTGCAAATACTTTTGTGGCCATCACCTGGGCAAGTTTCAAAAGTTTATACTTCAATTTAGGAACGATGTTGTTGCCTTGCTGGATTGCTCCCACCGAAGCTCGGTGTGACCGAAGACCGAGCACATACCATAGCTAGTGGTTAGTATAGTACCATCAGGAAAAGTCAATGAAAATGTGCAGGAAAATGTACAGAGGTGAGTGAGCACGCAGAAAATGAAGACCTTGGAAAGTGGATACCACCTGGGCAGAAGTTAATAAATCAACTGGAAATTTATTATGAACTCAGTCCAAGTCCTATTGATATTGTGAATCCATAGATGTTACTCGAGCAGTAAGGCTGTCGGAACGGAACTGCCAAAAAAAGAGCCTAGTCCATGGCATCCGATCCATTTCCAACATTTCTCTTGCAGATCACATATTCCGGGGTCTCCAGGGCATCCCACCACACCTGTGCTGGAGTTGCTGCCCTGGTGGTTTGTTTGACCAACATTCATTTCTGAGCAGCAAGTAATGTGAGTACAAGTGAAAAGCCATCAAATAAGTGGGGATGCGTCAGTGCAAATTCGGCTAGATCCGTGCTTTCTCCCTAACATTGGCCACCAAGGAAGCGAGCATGGGGCTGTTACGTCCGCACAGATCCTGAGAGTATGCCGTGACCGGAAGACTCGGAAGCCTAGGGTCTTTGGAAAACAAGAGCGGAACTTGCCTTTATGACTTGACGAATAATATCTGCAATGGGCATTGACAGTCCCCGGATTTTATTCCCCAGAATTTTGAACTCACCGAGCGTCTGTAACAGGCAAAGTGAAAAGAGGGGATGTTCTTTAGAGTCGTGAACCCCGTGGGAAAATATTTACCGGCCACGCGTCCAAGCCGCATGTCGGTTCTCCGATATTTGATAACCAATCCCGAGCCAAGAAATGCCGAAATCAATTCCGCGCAACGCATTTATAGCGGCACATTTTTGCTTTCTTCCTCTGGGGCCGTAAGCCGAATGACTTGAAGCTGGGCCAATCCGTGGAAGTTCCCGGAAGAAATTATCGCTGTGGCGCGGGGATTGGGCACTCCATACTCTCCTAGTCTCGGAGTTTTGGGAGCCAAAACCGAACTATTCTAAATCGAGGAGTACTAAGGGGTGTATCCCCACGGAAATTAGCTGAGCCGAACATTAGCCGATCCAATGTCTCTGTCTCTTTCTATAGGGATGTTTCATACTCTCGTTTGCTTGTATGTATCCACATCTAATCCCCAAAAAACGTAAGATTGTAGCCCTGGAGAGCGTAGAATCTTTTCTTGTGTGGGTCTAGGTGCCTTAATTCCCCGTATCAATGTAGAGACCATGTGATGGAAAAAAAATAGTTTTGTCTCCAGCAAATTTACCCAAATCCTCGCTGTGCAAAAATAGTGATTGGCAACCCGTAGTTTACCTCCAACGACAGGCAGCGGTCAATTATCGGATATACAGAGAGGTCACAATGCGACTGAGCAGAGTCATTCTGGATGTCCAAGCGGTCAGCACTAGATAGTCCCATACATCACGGAGATAACCAATGCTGAAATGGAAGGGGAATCCTACGCTGACACTTGAATTACGAATCACGACAACGCATTGCCAAGTAGTGGCGCTCTCGGGCCTAGAGGCTTGTTCCCAGAGAGTTTTCGGTACCAAGACGCCCAGTAACCACCAAGGCTTCAGTGTTGATGCTTCTTTTGGTTTGTGGCGCTTCTTAGCCTCCCACTTTCATATGAGGTCTGACTGTCCGGATCATGTCATTGCCGACTGTCGGTCTAGCCGTCAATTTTGAATCTAGCGTGTTGCTAGCCCCTCTCTGCGGCACATGGCATCTCGATATCCAGGGTTCTGTTCATGGGGTTACTTCGGTTCTCGATGCGTGTTTGGTCACTAGCTCCGGGGAAAGACCGCGCAGGCACGCTAGCCCCAGAATGCGAAGACGGAGATGGAAAAAAAGAAAGGAAGAAACGGAAGCGGAAAATGAGTATATAATCGTCCAGCTTGCCCGTTTTTTTAGCACCTAGCTCTTGGTCGATACCCCATCTCTGATCTTTTGAATCTCACTTCTGTCTTCAATATGGCAGTCAGTCAGTCAGTGGTTGCCCGCACCAATGCGGAAAAGCCTCATGGAATCAAGGGTTTTATTTCAAACCCCTATGTGTTCTTCACTTGTTTGTTTGCCTCTCTGGGCTGTATCATGTATGGTTATGACCAGGGTGTGATGAGTCCTGTTCTTGTCATGGAGAACTTCGAGAACCACTTCCCCACATTCCAGAACTCCACGCTCCAGGGTTGGCTAGTTTCGGCCCTTGAGCTGGGTGCCTGGGCTGGTGCCCTGATCAACGGTGTCTTGGCTGACCGCATCTCGCGCAAGTATGCCATGATGACTGCCGTCATTATCTTCACCCTGGGCACCGGACTCCAAGCCGGAGCTCAGACACCTGCATACTTCTTTGCTGGCCGTATCATCGGTGGTGTCGGCATTGGTATGTTCAGTATGGTCATTCCGCTCTATCAAGCAGAGATCGCTCCGCCAGAGCTGCGTGGATCTCTCGTCTCTCTGCAGCAACTGTCTATCACTGTCGGCACAGCCATTGCTTTCTGGCTCGACTATGGTATGCAGTTCGTTGGTGGAGTGAACTGCAACCCCGAAGGTATCTCCAACCCTTACCTGAAGGATGGGACATTCAACGCTGCTCAAAATCATGGTCACACATGTTTGGGTCAGAAAACCATCGCGTGGAGAATTCCTTTGGCTTTGCAGATCATTCCTGCCTGGATCTTGTTCTTTGGTCTCTTCTTCTTCCCCTTCTCCCCACGTTGGCTGATGATGAAGCACCGTGACGATGAGGCCAAGGCTGTCATTTCCAAGCTGCGTCGTCTGCCTGAGAATGATCCCCTCGTCCGCGCAGAATACCTGGAAATCAAGGCCGCCGTCATGTTTGACGAAGAAACCGAGCGTGAGGTTGTTGGCTCGGGTGGTGTGCTCGCTCCCTGGAAAGCGCTCTTTGCTCCCAACATGATCAAGCGTTTGACTCTGGGTTGTGGTATGATGATCTTCCAGCAGTTCACTGGTATCAACGCGGTGCTTTACTACGCGCCACAAATCTTTTCTTCGGTGAGTGGCCTTGTCCATGTTGCAATTTCTAATTTTTTTTGAATCTAATGGCTAACAACTTATCCTTTCTCAGTTCGGTTTCTCCTCCACGAAGCAAACCCTCCTCGCCACCGGTGTCACTGGCATTCTGCAAATCATCTTCACACTTCCTTCGGTCTTATATCTTGACAAGTTCGGCCGCAAAACCTTCCTCATGGTCGGTGCTGCGGGCATGTTCCTCTGTCATATTGTGGTGGCCATTGTTGAGGGCATATACGAAGACCAGTGGAACCTGAATGAAGGATTGGCCAAGCCCCAGGGCTGGGTTGCTATCGCTTTCATTTGGCTCTTTGCTGTCAATTTCGCCTACTCTTGGGGTAAGTCACTGGTCATTGTTATAAATATATTCTTTGTGCTAACCTGAGATAGGTCCTGTTACTTGGGTATTGGCTCAAGAGATCTTCCCCAACAGCCAGCGTTCCCGCGGTGTTTCGATCGTTGCTTCTACCAACTGGATGTTCAACTTTGTCATTGGCCTTACCACCAAGGATATGTTGGACACAATGAAGTATGGAACATACATCTTCTTCGCTATTTTCAGCGCTATGGGTGGCCTCTTTATCTGGAAGTTTGCCCCCGAGACCAAAGACAAAACTCTCGAGGAATTGGATATTTTCTTCGGTGGCTCGACCAACAGCATTGCCGAAGCTGATCGTCTCCGTATGATGCGCATTAACGAGAGCCTTGGACTTGCTGGTGTTGAAAACCTGGAGGATCTCCAAGCCGAGAAGCAAGTTATTACTGATCACGTCGAGGTCGACTCAAAGGCGGCTTGAACTCTAGTACGGTGGTATACTATGACTGCAGATTGAGGAATGAGACTAATTTAATGAACAAATATAATTTAAAAGCCAAAATGGCAAACCTGAACTCCAAATCCTGACAACATAATTTCATACAGCAATGAGAGGTGACGTATCACCTTGTCGCTATCACTGCTCTCCCAAATTGATTATCCTCCAGTCATCTGTGCTCACCTCCAGGGCTGGGCATGATAACTTATCTGCATATAGCAAGAGAAAAAGACAGCATCCTATGCTTTCAGAGCTGGGTCTTCTGTCAGGGTCGTCACTGTCTCTTCCTTTGGTGGGATATGTTGCTGTAGTGTGCCAGGGTGCCAGATTCCCCAAATAAGCATCGAAATGATCATCAAGACGGAGTCAAACACATACAGCATCCACTCATGTGTGAGTGGATAGCCGTCATTTCCAGCTGCATACTCCACTACGCGGAAGACACTTCGAATCAATATGAGCGCACTCACAGCATACAGTGTGCGTAATCGACTCATCCAGTTGATCCGTTCGTCAAAAGATTCGGATGTAGGAGAACGGCGCATCCTAACCTCAAACACGATTGAGGTGACTATGAAAAGACCGAACATGATGACTTGAATGACCAGACCGGCAACCACGATATTCGAGCCCAGTGTCGCATTATTCCCGGTGGCCATTATACCCGACGCACTGCCTTGGACAAGGAAAGATATGACATCTCCCGCAACAAAGGTTTTGGTGAGCCACTTAATTCGAATAAGGGAGTGCTGCTCAGCGTGAACACTGCGGATGATGCGGCCGAGAGCCATATAAACAGAGGCTGCGAATAGGGTGGGTCCGAGGAGGAGGAAAACGTTTTGGATAGCGTAGACCATTACCGAGTCCGTCTTGTTGTATGCCGCAATTCGTCCAATGTATCCAATCACTTCGACTTCAAACAGATATTTTGTCAGTAATTGGGAAAGTGTTGCCACGGGATTGTGTACATACAGAGACCCCCAAGCGCGAATGCTAAGCAGAACCACGCTCTGGTGCGATAAAGTTTCCAAAAGTGGAATGTAGTGGCGAGGAAGAAGAGTACAAGAAAGATGGCCGCCGCAGGCAGAGAGGGTACATATTTCCACAAATAGTAATTGCCCCTGAAGGCCTTTAGTTCTGGCATATTCAATCGTCGGTCTCGATTGTGACCCAAGGCGGAGGGATATTCAGAAGAGTTGAGATATGGCGAGAAGACTTGGGCTGTGTGAGACACTTGACGAGAGCCTGCAGCTCCATGGTTATATATGCCAGAGAAATCACTAACTTGGAAATTAACAGAGTCTGGAGATTGGTAAAAATAGAGTGAAAATGAAGATATACGCGTATAGAAATGCGGAGCAACCTTAATTCGGAAGTGGGCCCGTGGTCCGTGCATACGCGTATTCCACCGCATCTGAACTCCCTGATCTTCACTTCCCGCGGCTAATCTCCTCGCTCTCAGATTTTCCGTGGTCTAGGCTACACAATTTGGGACCCAAAGGCTCGGAGATAAACCATTCACATTCGCTGATTGTAACCGAGGGTTCCGACGCCCTAGCAGATCCCACTCTTGTACCGCGTGGCAAAATGGTCCGAAGAACCCATAAGAAATCACGGAATGGCTGCATTGAATGCAAGCGCCGCCACATGAAGGTCCGTTTTGGAAATGACCTATGTACGCAGCCTCTGATCCCATCTAGTGTGATGAAAAACGACCTATATGTTCCAACTGCGTCAGCTCTCAACGTCAATGCGAGTTTGCGGAGCCTTACTCTTTCGTGCCAGGCTCGCGCAGTGCGAGTCGCGAAGCAACGACCGCATCGCCCTCCGTCGTATCACCGTCTGAGGCTCCGATCCCTAGGTCTACTCAACAGCCCGGCACATCTCCAGAAAATGCTGCCGTGAACATGCTCCATGTTGAATTCGTTCACAACCTCTGTTCAGAAAGAATGCAGATTTCCCAACCAGACCCTCTCACCACCATCCCATTCTACGAGATTCTGAATCATGGCCTTGATGCACCATATCTGATGAACGAGTTGTTATCTCTCAGTGCTCTCCATCTCAGCATCATCAAACCAGAGAAACAAAAGTTTTACCAAGATCATTCTACCCAGCTGCAGAACTATGCATTAAACTCTTTTAATGCCTCGTCATCACACATTACTGAAGAAAACGCCGTGCCGATTTTTCTATTTGCTGGAATTCTGGGGTTGCATAAGCTGTGCGAGACCTTGATATGCCGCGACAACGACTTTGAGAACTTTCTTGATCGATATGTTCAGTATGTTATCCTACATAACGGAGTACGCGTTGCCGTAGGCCAGGGAAGATGGGAACACCTGCAACAAACCAGCCTGAAGCCACTACTGGAGCTTGGAAGCAGGATTCCCGCTATGGACTCAACTTTGGGTCCAACATGCCAGGGTCTGTTAGACCGAATCAAAGGTCTTGGTTTGGATGATTCTACCCTCAAAACCTATCAGCAGGCCGTACAAGCTGTGCAATCAGTGATTACTGTGGTTGAAGAGCGGGCTCCAGGGAAACACAATGTAGATATTCTTGTTGCTTGGTCGGTACTCCTTCCTCAGGAATATATTCATCTACTCGCAGAGCGAAGAGGTGAAGCGTTGGTCATTTTTGCTCACTTTGGTGCTCTCGTTGATACCCACAGCCATGTGTGGCTGTTCGGCGATGGCGGTGAGTATTTGGTTGACTCAATCAGCCAGTACCTTGGGCCGCAGTGGGAGGAGTGGCTTCAGTGGCCACTTCAAACCCTCACAAGGACAAGAAATGCACGTGTATAAATATTCGAACGTTATATGCCTTTACCAGCGATGGTCACCTAATTACTACCAGAAACGGGATAATACTGTGACCGAGACCTCCAGATCTCCAACGCTCAACCAACGCGCCCATGTCTCACGGTATTTGATTCAAATATTCTTGCAGTTTCAATTATCTAGGTGCCCAGGTGCGTTGGATGCTGAAACCTATGGATGGGGGGCCGTGGTGGGGATATATCCTCTTTGATGGAGATATCCCTCTATCTTCCAAGACCACCTGGGCATGGGATTTGCTCTCAATCCAGGGCTTTCCTGCTTCTGTGACCAGAAAAATATGAGCATCCTAAGTTGGAATCTTGGAAGCTCCGCAAGATAGCCACGTACCGATATGAAATGCTTAATCTGCTCGCCCTTTCTCGGGCTTCTCTTCCCGAAAGCGCCGCCACAGAAGAAAACCACCCATCGTGAAAACGGTCAAAGGAACCGCGAACGCTGGATACAGCCACCACAGACGAGAGACCATAAAAACAGGCTCACTGTGATCGTTGGGGGTATCCAAAACAATCAGATTTGTCCCAAAGAGACTACAGACAAAAGTCGCGGGAAGATAGAGCATAGTCATTCCTGCAATGATTTTCATCGACATGCTGTCTTTTCGTGCATCTTGAGCAATCTTGGCACTTTCTGCAGCAATTCGCAGATTTATCGTGCTGTCGTGGCCAGTAATGAGATGGTACAGAAGTGTGACAAAGTTGCTGGTTCTTCTTTGCAAATTCAAGATCCGGCGATGGCGGTCATCGCACAAGTCGTGGAGCATAAGCAGATCGTCACATACTCTCTGATGCGTTGTTCGGTTAAGATATGTCCCATGGAGGTCAGCCAGCCTTCCCAGCCGCTCGTGGTCTCGGAGCAGATGGCCAATATTTGATGCATCGCGTTGATTGTTGTGCTCCAGGGTTATCAACTTTCGTGACATATTATGAAGCAGCTGTATGTATCTTGAGAAGCGATCCGAGCCTGTCACTTCGAAGATCGAGCCTTGGTGAAGCTGTGTTTCAATCCACAGTAGCCATTTAACCAAGTTATTCAGCTCAGTGTTTCTGGATGAAAGCACGTAAAGCATCACCACCGAATGTAGTGTCAGAGGATGCAAAGGCTCACTTCTCTTGCCAGTATTCAGCTTTTCAACCGACAGGAGATTTTCTGAGCATCCTTGGATTCTGTCACCAATTGCTTGGATGAGATCGCGTAAATCGGGCTTGGATTTTGGCAGAATGCATAGGGTGTGTCCAGTGATGAAATTGTAGCGGAAATAGATTGATTCGTATTGGTGATGAAGTTTCACATCAGCTGGTCCGGAAGAGTTGACACTGGAGCTACTGTCTAAAGGACTAGTGTCGTTGGCCGAATATGATAAGTTTTCGCTAATGTTATAGCAGATTTCAGTGGGCTTGTCAGTGAATACGAAAATTTTACAAAGTTTCGAGGAAGCTTACCGAGGAATGGACCTTCATTGATCTCTATACATCGGCCGTGATAGCTGGAGAGTAATGGGGAAGATAAGAGAGCGACGTCTTCCAAGTAAACGTTCCAGAATGTTTGTAGAAGATTTTGGATCTCTCTCTGGCCTCCTGGAAACGGGCCTTGCTCACTCAATAATCTTGACTTGATGAGCTTCACAAACTTGGAATGCAGCAACAGTATGGTTCACGCACATTACGCTAATAAAGCTGGTAGTGTCAAGGTTTAGTGGCGCTTCCGACTGCAAACGACGTTCAAAATCATGGTTGTCTATCCTGGGTTAGCTTTAATCGGCACAAGCACAGGTACTATTACCTTGATCTAGGACCGTCAATAGAGTATTATGGGCTAGATTCCTAGTCTGAAAATTGGAGTGTCCCTGGCATAGAAAGAGGGCATTTTCCAAGATAGAGTCATGATGAATGCTTGTCATCTCGCCTATATCGCACTCATGTCATTTCAGAGGTTCATTTCCACCTCGACCGGCTTCAGAGACATGGATGTTCGAAAATCAAGCTGGAAAAGAGTCAATGGCACTTAAGAAGTGGAACAAGTTTGGGGTTGTGCTGAGGCGGGCGCGGGGCGCGGGGCGCGACTAGTGACATTGGGGTCTACGTTCTATTCTATTCTTGTTCAAGATGGCGGTGCAATGGTCGCATTAGCGCGCTACGGCTGAAGAGTCCCCAAAATACGTCATCAATTTGCACCAACGCCCCTGTGGTCAGAAACCTCAATCTTAACGATCTCACCTTTACCGGATAAACTCCCACTTCACCATTAGCTATTGAAAAGCCCCCATTTCGAGAAATTTGCGTCTCAAATCCCACTTGACGAATGGATTATACGTCCAAGTACCCCTGCATCCAAGGTTCCCCTTGTTTGACTAGCAAACATGCCAGCATGCTTCCGGTTTCCGCTCTTGGCCTCTACCGGAAACTTGCAGGGCTTCGAGCATCGTACCTTTGCTAAGGCGGAGATTTTGGGCACTTAGTGATTTGAAATTGCTCCTCCATGTGCTCCATTTCCCTATTCAATGGTGATTCTTTGCATCGCAAACATATATCTCGTAGCCAAACTGATAATAGCTAATGGCAACATAAGCGAATTGCTTTAGCTTCTCCTCAGCTCAACTGCCCGATCTCGATATTTCCTCGGCATAGACTTAGATTTGCTTGATTGCAAACGGCGCCTTTATATCAACAGTCACAGTACCAGTCCAGCCTCCATGGCTATTCGAATCTTCATCACTGAATGTGACCTCTTCGCCGCCATCGTATGTATACATCCACCCATGATCAGAAACATGCCTTTTAAAATCGTTGTATTGTGCGTAAGCGGACCCCGGTCGAGACGCTAGTTTGCCGACAATCTGTTCTCTAGCTTCGTCGGCGACATGGATATGCGTGGCATTCATGCTACGATGTCCATGTTGGCTTTTGAAGCTTCCTCGCCATCTGTGGACAATAATTATAGTCGACATTTCGTCCTCGTTCAAATACCGAGTAGATTGGAGTAGAAATTGTGTGATATATGGCGTGGAGTCTTTCCAGATAAGAACATCGTAGTGACGGCAGCTGTAGAATAGATTTTCTTTCAGGAATTATGGATTTAAAAGAGGCTATTGAATAAGGTAGAGGACGGGCAGGTGTGACTTGAGTAAACGCCAAGCACGCGTCAAATAAACGTCAGGTCAACGTCAGGTAACGTCAAGCAAATATCACCTGGGCAAGCAAACAAAGTGGGCCTGGTTAAGTTGCTAGCTTTGATGATTATGCTCTAAAATTATGGGTGTCCATATACAAAAGCTTGTTTTTTGAGCCTAAATGAAGAAAATAAATGATGACTCAAAAACCTTGAAGTAGAAATGTGATATTATAAAAGAGAAGTGAGAGTATTGGTCCAAGATTTACACAAGACCTTATATTTGAAAGCAGCTGAGAGACTCGTGGGAATTTGGCCTCCCCCCTTCGCCGTCTAGGAGATAGGTTGGTCATCAGTGATCCACGAGACATATCCAAAACGTTTTCAAATTTCCGGGTAACCCGAGAGCCTGATTTTTACTACAATATTTAATTCACTTCATTTTTGAGTTTATCTCATCTTGCTATTCTGAATTATCCAAAGACCCTGGTGGTTGGCCCTGGTCACCTGCTGCCAAGCCTGGGGATAGTTTTACCCTTTTCGGTAAGCCAAGTGCTCCAGCGGGCTGCCACTTCTGTACACTCCATCCCAGTCCTTATCTGGCTCTGCGTGACTTCAATGTCCAACTAAACTTTAGCTGCGGTTGAGATGCGTTATGGTAAAGTATTCGAGGTAGCTGCGTTATCATACAATGCTCTGGGGAATCTACAGAGTACCCATGGACGTTCATATGAGACTGATTAGAATTGGAAACACATTCAACTTACCAATAGACTCAGAGGAAAATATGATGAGTTCCAACACATCAATAGGCCATTTAACATACGCCGGGTTAGATAAGAGTGATAGCGACAAGTGTATCAAAAGTTCACTGACCTCTGACGTCGCAACGGATGTGAACCATCAATATTTCCCGTCCCAAGTCGGAAGGACTAATCGTGCCATACGACCAAAGAAGCTATGCGATGCGTGTTGTATGTCATCTTGAATCGATATGAGAATTGCCCCGCTCTCCGGATCATCCAAGCCATGGAGTGCATTGTTGTCCTGCCTTGCGTACAATTTGACTTCATAGTACTTAAATATCTTGAGTTTCCCAGCTGAAGTTGGATCATTCCATTCACAAAAACTGCCCACTGCAACTAAACCACTAAAGTTCGAGTTATTGACTCGACCTTGCACGTCGCTTTGCCCAACGCGCATGAAACCATGGATTCTCTCCCATCTATAGAATCCCTTTGGCCCATTGGGCTTATACTCATAGCCGGCACTGGTATATTGATTGCTATCACCCAAATACTCGGCATACCGATTTTTCCTGTTGTCACACTACGTGGTCGAAAACATTCAACTACCCGAACGCCCCCACGCTGTTTTTCTCCAGACAAAAAGTCAGCAAATAGTTCGAGTTCCCCATCTGACCATGCAAGCACTCTCCCGCCCCAACGCAGACATGCCCTCAGCGACCTTAAATGCGCTGCAGCGCCCTGGTGTGATGTGAGCGAAGACGAAGTACGCCGAAACCTCTTGCCCATGAGCGCCAACTACAAGACCAGCCCAAGCGACAAGTATACCCCGATGGGATTCTCGATGAAGGAAATTGAAGGTTTAGGAGACTTCCCCGACTACGCGACTCTTTGTGGAGTCCCACTTCCCAGCCCATATCCCGAGTTTGATATTGCCAAGGCACTACCTCGGCCCTATCGTCCTTTCCGATGGGCTTACCATCAAACCATGTGTATGTGGGCGAATTCAGAACTGGAATCATATGTAACTGATACTTGTACCAGCCCTTACGAAGCTCGAGACAGACTGGTGGATCGAGCTCGAAAACACTTATACAAGACGCATCGCCCAGCGTAAAGAATTATACGCTAAGCATGGAAAACGAGTACTTGACGCGATGCCTGGCTCTGAACTAGCCTGCAAAGAACTCATGGAGATGGTCTTGCAATTTATCTGCACTCGGTATCCTCAGTATTTCACACTGGTGAACAAACGAATCCTGCAAAACAAGATCCTCGGTACAGAGCAAGATGTCACGGCCAAGCCTCCTCTCGAAGTACTTATGGACAATGTCCCAGAGGACTTCGCAATCATGCTTCGCGATGAAACCACAGGATCTTATTTCCTGCGAGCAGGAGTGGTCTGCTCAGCTATGGGCTGGAATGTTGCATCCAAAGTGGGAAAGCAACTGCATGAGATTCATGACCCGATTCCGGACTACAAAGAGAAAATGCAATTCTCTATGGATCGGTAAGCTGCTCGTCATCCGAGATTTTTCTTCATATGTTGACGCAGACTCATCCAGATTCTTCACGAAAATGCCGACTGAAAAGCCAATCCAGCGAGGCTCATGGGGTCTGGAAGATGGACAGCCCTTGTATATGCCCCCGGGTGATCCCCATGAGCTGGCAAGGTCGACATCCCAAAGAAGCGATTTAACTCTTGATGACTGCCATTTACGAGTCGACTGGCAGACATTGAGACGTTTGCCTCTATCTGGGGCGGTGGTTTTCAACTTCAAGGCCCTTTTCACCCCCGTGGAAGAATTCCGCGACGAACCCGGAGTGCCGGAGTTGGTGATGAAGGTTGTTACGGAAGGAAAAGAGAATCTGATAAAGTACAAAGGTGTCTGGCATGTGCAACATGTTGTCCTTCCGAATTTGAAGCTGTGGGCCGAAGAGCAGAAGGAGGCCGGGTTGGTAGAAAAGGACTGGGAGGTTGCTACTTTGGATGATAGCCCATGGTTCAAGAGCTGGCGAGAAAAGTGGCATCGCCAGCAAGGATTCTAGGGCTGATGATTCATGTATTCAATATATCTTTCTTCATTTGAGTACTAAATGAATACCTCAATTGCGTGAGGTGATTCCGGTTCGGGACAATCGTCAGCAGATTACTCTGTTCGTGTTTGAAAGCCACGTAGATTGTGAGGAAATGAATCCATATCGGATGATCTCTGGGCTTTCCAGAGAATAGTTTTCCGTAACTCGAATGTGGTTGGTGAGTGGCGGCTTCAGGGAATCCTGTTCAAGGGAAATGCCGAAGAGGGAGTTTCTCAGGGAAGATATCCAAGAAGGTTGCACCATCTCAGCGAGTCAATTGGTATTTTCCGCCCGGACGGTGCTGGTAGGCATGAATGACAGCGATAAAAGTCAATCAAACGGAATCGTAAACGAGGTGATCAGCGATCCTTGCGTAGAGCTCAATCATCACTCTCGTTCATCTTGGGTTCCTCGTCCGCTGGCGGGGAGCCCGCTTCGCTATTTTCCCGGCTTCGCTCAGAAGTCTCCTCGTTGTTCTCGCGGTCCAACTCCTCCAGCTCGTCCGCGAGGGGGCTGATGCGCTCATCCAGCATGTCCAAGTCCTCCAGCTGTGATCGTGGCGGAAGTTTCCACAGACTGGTACCACATACACGATCTTTTGTGAGAAGGTCGTCGATGAATTGATCCACGTAGGTGAGTGCAAAGGTGTCGCGCACACGTCGTTTCAATTTGCGGTAATCGAGAAGAAGCGGCTCAAGCGTCTTGTAGACATCGACCGCATCGAAAGTCAAGCGAACATAGAATGCAGCCAGAGCGCGCAAGTACTTGAAATCACCGCGGTCCTTCACGATGCTGTCTTCCGGGTCTTCTCCCTCCTCGCCGCTGCCGGGGTCGGTATAATTGAGTAATTCGAGAATGACATCGCGGTCAGGTCCGAGCTGGAGCAGCTTGAAAGCGAGACAGAGGAACGGGGTTGGCTTTTCGGAGATACCGTATGTACCACCGATGCAGCTCAGCTCGACTGCGCGATCACAGAGAGTGGCCGCGTTCAGACCGAAGCATTGTTCTTTCCAGTAGTATGAGTCGGTGATGCGGTCGCGCACGGCTTTTTCGAAGAGGGTAGCTGGGTTGACACCGCGGATCAATGGGCCCTTGTAGCCGCGATTGTCCAGGAATGAGCTTTCGTCGGCACGATGAGCTGCCATTTTTGATGAACGCGGAGGTGGAGTGCCAAGAAGGAAAGAAAGTGAAAAGCGAAGTCTGGTGCCAAGACTTTCCTTATCGATAGTCGCGCGGACAACCCCGTAAACAAGTTGATGTCATGAAACAAGAACATCGAGACCTGGGTCAGCACCAGGGGGGGCCATGCATGTCTGATATTTTAATCTTGTCTATCATTTCCACCGTTCAGTCCATGCAGACTTCCTTGTGGCAATGGTTCTCTTAACGTCCTCCACGGTTTCGACGATTGTGTCGATGGGAGTGATCTGCATATTTACCACGTTGCTCTTCGTCTCCGGGTATGTCTTACAACAGCAATCCGTGAAGAATATTCAGCATGCCTTGAAACCCCAAGAGGCTGTCCAGAAAGCCAGATATGCTTCAAACCCCGCATTCCAGCAGAATCGGGGCCCATCAGAACACGGGGCAGCTGGAGCCGATCATATTTATGGGACCCAACCTTACCATGCTGGCTCGGGAAATTACGCATATCTCCAACTATTATCCGAGCCAGATCCCTCAGATATATGCTCGGCTATTCTCTTCTTTAAGCAACTATCCACCAACGGAACTGCCATCCAGGACCGTCTCTTCGTGTACCCAGAGCAATGGGACAGGATGTCGGTACAAAAGCTGGGAAAGTCAACCACCCGAGCTTTGTCAATACTGCGCGCCGCAAGCGCCAAGTACAATATCTGGCTACTCCCCATCGATATGTCGGCAGCTACAGCCGCGGGATACTCAACCACAAACAGCAAGCTACTTCGGCTAGCCCAAATCCAGTTCATGCAATATGACGGCGTGTTGTATGTTCAAACACCAGGCCTAATGTTGGATACAGGCAAACTGGACGAAATGCTATTATCTCGTCCCTTGCCCCTCCGGCACGATAAGAATCGCCTGGAGTCATACAATAACGAGGCATGGATTCCTATGCCGCTCCAGGCAAATCGTGATGCAGCACTCCCACCTGCATATCTGATCACAGTAAATAACATAGAGGGTGGGAACGTTGAAGCAAGAACACATATTCCCAACATTGTGTTGCCTGGCTTTGGTAGCCTTGTGGCTGGACCTCGAGGAGCTGAATTGTCAAAGGCCAGTGGCAATGAGCCTGGCTATGTGTATTTTGACAGCGACCGCGATGGGCGGGTGAAGTGGGCTGGAAATCCCTATTTTGGCAGCTGGCGGTCTCAGCAAGCAGAAGTTTGTGAGGGGTTGGACCTTGATGAAATCATTCACGATGAACAATGACTTTCTGATGCATCATATGATACCTGAAATGTGGATGGGTTTGGCGCTGGCGTTTGTTGCATTTTCTGGTCAAATAATTTTGCTATCGACTTGCTTTGATTTCCAAACAAGATGTATTTACACTACAAGTGAGCTTCGAGCTTGCGGGTCATTACATTCGTGCATTATATTTCCTCATTATCGGTGTTTTTACACCATAGATGAACCGCATTATTGAGGTACACCGATTTCGTAGCCCAGAAAGACCTCAGTTGTGTTTCCTTCCCAGCCTCGGTGTCCACTTGTGGAGATCATGTATCGGCATGCATTATCGACAAACAATTGAGAAATAGTTCCAGTCCGGTGACCCGGAATGATCAAGAAGGGAACAGATGAGTGGCGGGAAGATTGATCATTTTGATCGTTGTGGAGATCATACAACCGGAGAATATCGTGGGAGGCACTGTGATGGTAAGTCGTTAGTATCAACTGAAAGCATGGGTTGCACATCTCATATCATCACTTACCACACAAGATGTCGTCCATTAGGCATGGCCTTGAGTGCTGTTACTGGCCCACTTCCTTGGGGGAACTTGAATGTACGCTCGACATTCCGAAGCCCTTTGTGAAGACTGTACTCCTCGACAGTGCCGTTTCGTCGTCCTGCATAGATATAATTGCCATCTGGAGACCAGCAGGCGTTCATACACCACGGAGGAGCATTGAATGGACTAAGGCGCGCAATCGGATCAGGCTGTCTGCGATCCCAAACGCGAATGGGCCCATCAATGGAGGCAGCCAAAAAGATGTTGTCCGCTGTATGGCCTTGTTCTGGCGGGTGGTTTTGCGAGAACTCTGAATCCGTTGGTTGGTGGGTTTCGAGATCCTCTGCTTTGGGAATCCCGTTGGCCATGGGATGGTCTGATTTATTGTTAATGTCGAAATCCGACCCTTCCATCTTTTCATCTGGCGCATCGGTCTGAGCAGGAGGTTGTGTGTCATCTGTACTCTGAACTTGCGCAGTAATCGGTGGGGCAGGAATTTCGTCGTCAATTTCCCCTGGCGCATCTGCGTCTGCCATAGCACCGTTTGCCACGGCGCGACCAAATTCATCGTCTTCATCTACCCCAAAGACGCCACCCGATGGCTCGCCTCCATCCGCAGCGCCGCCATCAGCGTCGCCGAACAATGAATCCGCTCCGCCAAATAGTGAATCTGTGGGGGAGCCCGCCTGTGGGTTCTCCGTCGGCCCAGCGCCTCCTGCATCTTGGTTTGCGTCGACAAAATTGAAGTTATCTGTACCGGGGGCAGAATAATTTGATGCATATGTGCCATTAGTTTGGGGAAATTCGGTGGTGTCTTTGGGCACGGGCAAGCTAGACTCTGGTCGGATCTGCACAGCCGATATTTGTCCAGCGCTGCCACCAAAAGCACGCCTCGCCTGTCCGGTGTTCAAATCCCAGTCGAAGACACGCTTGTCCCAACTACCTGATAGTAATGAAGTTTCATCAGATGTGAGATTCAGCGTGGAGACCGCTGAAGTGTGTTGTTGAAGTGTCACAATCTCTTTTCCTTCGTCGTGGCGCAGAGTCTGTAACCGAATGGCGCCAGACTCCAGACCAGTAAGTAGCCACAAGCCCTCGCTTTGGCAAGCCAAAGAGTACACTGGTGACAAGTGGTTGGCATCCATGTTCTCCCAATATGTCATCAGCACTCCGGCCTTAACCACGCTATCCACGAAAGGATGTCTTTGGGCCACAGTCAACATCAATTTGCTATTGATTGACTCTGCCCAGTTGAATTTGCGCACGAATCCATCCGACCCGCCAGTGAAAACCCACCGCATGTCTGCCGTTGCTGCAATCGCGTTGATGGAGGTCGCATGTGGCGCGGCGGTCGTTGGAGCAATATCATATGTCCGAGCGGTCAGACATTCGGGGCGCACACTGGGATGGTAGATCGAGAACGATTCGAGACCGGAGTCGTCGCCGCTGCCATTGGTGTTATGCTGCATCCCCGCGCCCTCCGATGCTTGACTGGCATTCGATGGGCTGTCCGCGTCTTGATCCCCTTCCCCGTCCTGGTCCTGATCATTGTCTCCGTCGCCGTCCTCGGCATCGCGCATTGTGTCATCCATATCGTTCTCGTTTTCATTATCGGAGCTTCCGTCCTGGGAACCTGAACGACCGTAGGCAGTTAGTCAAGTCCAGAACCATTGTGCCAGTTATCGGAAAAGCCCATCCACTTACCTCCCATATCACGGTCTTCCTCCTCTTCTAGCGAAGCCATGATTCTCTTCGGTGGTTTTGTTCGCGATCGTAACTCGCCGATGGGTGCCCGTTCACAATTGAACTAGGGATCCAAAACTTGCAAGGCAATCGCTCCGAGATTGTCTGGGATCACTCGCACTGGGGCTGGTGGAGCATGCAAATTAGGGCCAGCCGAAGGGTGACGATGGCGGAGGTTGAGCGGCTTAATCGCGACGACGGCCGATGCCCAGGTGGTCCGTGCGTTGGCTCCGGGCCAATGAGAACCCGCGTTGATACATCCGCTTTTTCTCCCGTCGGGAGCTCCCCCGGGGCCTCGTCCAGGGCTCAACATTTGAAGGAGCTTCGATCAATGATAAATCCACAGTCTTGGGGATTCAAATCTCGACATTCATGAGGGTCTGAGCCAGCTAAGCTGGGGGAGGGGGAAAAAAGCCCTCCACGTACAGCTGCCCACATGGACAAGGAATCTTTAAACGCAAGGTACAAGTGTGACCACCTCTGGAGTTGTATAAAATGATCGTCGAAAATCATTCCTGTTCAAAAGTCTGCGTACATCAGGCAACGTATCTTTCATCGTGCGATCCCTAACCAAACACCCTACTTTAATCGTTCAAAGCCCCACAAACCCCCAGCCATGCGTGTCTCTCAAGCGTTAAGAGTGTGGTTCCCTTCTATTTCTGCTTGAGCTTCCACAGATGGTGCTGTTGCCTTTCTTGGCTGTACGAAGTAAGCCTGCGATTCCCTCAAACTAGTTGGAGCTAAAGTAGCCCTGGAGAGTAGCAACTATAACAATTTGCTAAGGATCTTAACTCCATTACGAGCCAGAGTTGCTAAATTCCTCCTCTCTATTTCTGGCATTCGTTCCCCTAGTCATCTGTGATGCCCAGGATTAGCTCAAACGCATGATGCCGCGGCAACAGCTTCTGCTGCCACTCAAGCCTTCACCCGGATACATTGCACGATACAGGGGCTTCTATAGATCTTAACTTGCATTGTAGGTTTGAATCGATAAATGCTAGCTCACAGTTTACTACTAGGAGTACTATTATCATGGCCTCGGGATAATTAAATGTAGCCTATAGGGCTAGTTAAAAAAATTGTGAGAATGATTCTACACATGCCCCCTCAAACCTCCACGGTATTTTGTCTCTTCGCTCCACACACTCTGTTGTCCCGACGCACCCTACTATCCCGACGCACTCTGTTGTCCCGACGCACCCTACTATCCCGACGCACTCTGTTGTCCCGACGCACCCTACTATCCCGACGCACTCTGTTATCCCGACGCACTATGGAGTCATCGTTCGTATCCCCTCATCGACAGCGACCCCGAGGAGCCAAGCCTGTCGAGCCTGTGAATCTTGATGTTCGACGATACTTCGAGTCTTCGAACCTCGAGGACGGACCAGACTGGCTCTGTCTGCCGGAAACCCCCTCGGCCGCTGAAGTTCTAGAGATTGGTGGCCTCGACGATTTTCGATACATTGGTATCAATCACATCAAAGGGCCATGGGACAGCAAGGAGCAGTATCTCAAGACTCATTACCATCTGTTGAGGGAAGATACTGTTTCCTCGCTCCGAGATGCTGTCCATGATGTTCGAAAGGATCCATCCACCCGTGACAATGATCAAAGGTTCTACGTCTATGACAGTGTAAGTTCGCTGGATTCAATTTGATAAAGAGCAGTCCCTCTGTCATCGAAGTACGAACTCCATTGTCTCTGTAGGTTTACATAACGGGTGTGACTGTGACTCGTTCTGCGCTGGCGATTCGTGCCCGGTTCTCGACTCGCCGTTCTACTACTCCCGTCGATTGGGGCAGTTCAATTCGCCTCCGACCCGGCAAACTAGTTGCTTTGTTGCAGATAACGGATGACTTTGTAACCAACTGTATGGTTGGGACAGTGGCATCTCGAATGCCGGAACTTGTCCAGAGGAATCCTCCCGAAGTCGACATATATCTGGGTTCTTTGAAAGATTTCATCCCGGATCCCCAGCAAGAATGGATTATGGTTGAAGCTCGCCAAGGATATTTTGAAGAGAAAAAGCATACAATGATCGCATTGCAGAAGCTTTACTCGGAGAGGTCAGTCAATTGGTCCGATATAGGCCTTGCATTTCAGACTAACGGTTCTTTCAGTTTCCCACTCAGCAATAGAATCTGCGACTTGGACCCCAATGTCGGGGTTCCTGATTACATCAAATTGCGACCTTCCATGAGCTTCGCGTCTTTGCCTGGACTGTCCAGTGATCCAAGCCAGGTTCTCAGGTACAATGTCATTGAGGAGTGGCCACCCTTGCCAATGGGAGAGCTTGATGAATTTCAATGGTCCGCTCTGAAGAACATTGTCACCGAGGAGATATCCATCACCCAGGGACCTCCTGGAACGGGAAAAACATTCACCTCGCTGACGGCTCTGAGAATTATGCTTGCAAACAAAGGTCCGCGAGACCCATCAATTGTAATTGCCGCGCGGACCAACCATGCCCTGGATCAGATACTGAAGCAAGTTTCTTTATTTGAGCCGAACTTCATACGTCTGGGAAAACGCAGCGCTGAGCCCGAGATTCGAGAGCGCACTACCTATGAGCTTCGGTTCAACAAAGTCGCACCAACACCGGTTGGCGGTATGTCGGCACCAGCTGAAAAGCAGCACAAAATTCTTTCGAAGAAGATTGAGTCAATCCTCATGCCCTTTACAAGAGTGAGAGGTGGACAGTACACATCTGACACCCCGCTTGACCTGCAGATTCTGGTGGAGCATGAGATTCTGACTGAGTACCAAGTGCAACTCCTTCATGCCGGCGCCAAAGGATGGGTTCAGAGCAGCACAAACACCTGGGCCAGTTCTCAATCGAATGACATGTCAGATGCAGCAGCCTTCCGCGTTTGGCTTGGAGATGAAGTGACAGAGTTCGAATATCCCCACGTGAACGAATTCAAGCACGAAGACTTTTATGCGGAAGATATCAAAGAAATCGATTACCAGGACAAGGAAGGAGAAATGGAGTGGCTCGCCATCAAGGGCAGAATGATCCATTTCAAACCCGGATTCTACGGCCTGGAAGCACAATTTCAACTCCCTGAGAGCAAGGTCCAGTCGTATCTGGAGACGACCAATCTCTGGAGCATCCCGAAGAACCATCGTGGTTTCGTCCATGATTACCTCCGGAAAATGCTGAACTTGAAAATTATGGAAAAGCTGTCTCAACTTCAGGGGGATTATGAAGACTGCGCAAGGAATTTCAAGATTGGCCAGTGTGAGCAAGATCACGCAGCTGTACGAAAGGCCAATGTCATCGGGATGACAACCACCGGATTAAGCAAGTACCGCGGTGTAATTGCAAGCGTGAGACCCCGCGTGATTCTGATCGAAGAAGCTGCCAGCGTGATGGAGGCCCACGTTGCAGTCGCCTGTCTACCTTCCGTGCAACAACTCATTCTGATCGGTGACCACCAGCAGTTGAAAGCCCACTGTGCCAATGAAGAGCTGGCTGGGGAGCCTTTCTATCTCGAAACCTCCATGTTCGAGCGCCTGGTAATGAATGAGATGAAATACACCAGGCTGGAGATTCAGCGACGAATGATTCCGGAAATCAGAAGGCTTGTGGATCTCGTGTACAAGGACCTGCATGATCATTCGTCTGTACAGTACAGACGTTTAATCCCAGGAATGGAGAATACTCGGTCCTTCTTCTTCCACCACGACCAGCCCGAGCGCAAGAACTCTCTGTCATTTTTGAATGAGTTCGAAGCCAAAATGGTGGTTGGCCTGCTTGGCCATCTTTTGATGAACGGGGTTCCGGCTACAGAAATCACCATCCTAACCTCTTATCAAGATCAACGAAAGCTGATCAAAAGACTCATCTACGATAGCCCCATCTGTCTCCCCCACCACGTGGAAGTTGCAACGATTGATTCATACCAAGGAGAAGAGAACCGTATCATCTTACTCTCTCTGGTTCGGAGCAGTGAACATCGGGGTATTGGCTTTCTTAATAACATCAATCGATCCTCCGTTGCACTGTCCCGTGCCAGAGACGGACTGTTTATCTTCGGTAACGCCAGATGCCTTGTTGCTCGAAGTTCGTTCTGGGGTTTGATTGTGGAGCAGATGGATCGGGTTCAACCGAGCCGATTGGGTTCCTGTCTGCGTTTGTGGTGCAACGGGCACAAAAAGCACACGCTGATTAGAAGTGAGTGGTTGAAATGCTCAACCAAAACAGTACAATTTACTAACTTGCTCTTCGAAACAGAGCCAGAAGACTGGGATGATATGGGTCTGGGATGCCAGGAAACTTGCGAAGCCAGGCTACCATGCAAGCATCCATGCCTTCTGAAATGCCACGGGTAAGCCATATACAATGTACTATCGCAAGATTACATATTAAGCTGATCCTTCTTTAGCACGGATCTTCATGATATCTGCGCCATACCTTGCGACTATGTGTGCTACACCTGCCGTGTTTCCTGCAACCAGACTTGCATGCCTGCACTCTTACACCGATGCGACTGCGGAAAGGAAGACAAGGATGTTCCTTTTGGACACATCGGGAGGTGGCACAGCTATGGGAATACCCGGCCGGCGTTGTCCGGCGACGAAGACCATTCGGTCGTACGCCGAGGTCGTTCCCCTGGGCCCCGTCCCTATCTTCCTTGGGAAGGACTCATCAAGCTCAAGCGTGCAGAGTACCGTCGCAAGGTTGATCAGAAGGGGAAAGACCCTGCCGGGGCCAGTGCCATCGAGGATGACAACGCACCTTCCGGGATCCCATCCTCGCGGATCGATCGCCAGGCCGAGGCCATCCAAAAGTGGAGGGATTTCGCGAGCCACGGTGCCATAGAAGATGACTACCGGCGGGCCGGACTTCCAGTTCCCCCGCGTCGTCGCTCGGCAACCCCGGGCCCTGCCCCCCGAAGCCCCGCCCGCCCTGCTGCCCAGGGAGATCCACAGCAGCCTGACTCGCAGTACACTCTGACCGAGGATGACCTATTGCTGAGCTTTGACTAGGCTGCTGTGGATCTCCCTGGCTGCTACTGAGAGAAGGGGGGAGTGCAGGAAGAATTGAAAGTGAGAAGTAATGTAGTTAGTATCCCTCAGAAAAAAGTCAAAAGTCAAAAAAAATTGAAACCCCATTTCTATGACATTGTCCTCAGAAGTCATGAGAATCAGCTTCACTTTGAGCTCTTTTGGACACATTTATGAGTGTGAGAGGCATAGATGACACCCCCGAGACAAGAAAGGGAACCTTTGAAGATTCCTGGCAGACATGGCCTACGTGACGAAACTAGGCTGAATCGACACGAAACCAAAGTGTATAGATTTTCCCAACACTTCCTCCTGTTCAGATTTAGCTGGGGTAAAATCAAGCCTCTAGATCAGTCTACACCTTACCGAGATGTACTATCGAAAGATGCGGTGCTTCTTGTATTCATGGATGTTGCTGCTCCACTTTATAGTTCGGACCAATGGAAGACGAGCTGTCGGATCATCGTTCTCCCGTGTGGGATTTCCCCTTTTTCGGCCTGACAGCGCTCCTCTACTCCACATTTGGCCGCTTCCAAGGCTCCAAGGCTATTTGTTTACTTCGTATACACATAGATCTGTTCACCTTTCGGAAATTATGAGATACAAGAGAAGATCTTGATACTATCTACAAAAAATGACTTCGACCGATCAAGAAACAACGACACTTCATGCGTTAGGCAATCGCACGGTTACTCGAACCGGTAACCTCGTCCTCAAATCAGGCCAACTCCGTCCTCAAGAAGCCCAAACGCTTCATTTTATTGCGGAAAAAACGACGATACCCGTGCCTAAAGTTCATGATGTTCATTGGGAAGATGACAAAGTCGTGGCTATCGTGATGGACTATATGCCCGGCATGCGACTTGATAAAGCATGGAATGCTTTAGATTCCAATCAAAAGCTCTCTATTACCTCCGAGCTTAATGGCTATCTCAGTCAACTTCGCGAGCTGAAGGGTGATTATATCGGAGCGATTGATCGTGGTAAAGCCGTGATCGGACAGATTGCAAGAATTGAAGGCGGTCCTTTTGATTCCGAGCAACAATTCAACGAGTTTATTCTAGGAGATATTGTTAGAGCGGCTCCAGACAATTTACGACATTATGCGAAATTTGCGCTTATGGATGGCCATGAGATTGTTTTCACTCATGCTGATTTCAGCCCGCGTAACATACTCGTCGAAGGAGGCCGGGTCACGGCTATCCTTGACTGGGAATATGCTGGCTGGTATCCAGAGTACTGGGAATATAACCAGGCGCTTCGACAACTGAAGCCCATGCCTGATTGGCCAGAATATCTGTCACTTATTCTTCCGCCCCGGTTCGAGAGAGAATACATAGGCATGTCCTGGCTAGGTCGTATCCTAAGTCATTAGCGACTCCAGAGCAACTAGATGATGATCAAGCGAAGAACCTTGGAAATGTGGTTAATATTATGTATTCGAGCATGCGATATAGACTCCATACAGGAAGGGCAATCACAAACAAAAGAATGTCCAGAGAAAAGTCATCATAAACAACTGGGGATCATAAACATGTGATCTCACCAGAATGCAAGGGTCTAAAATCAAAAACAGTATATCATCATCGAATCATCGTTATGTACTGCTCCAAACTTTGTCCAAGAACATTAATAAACGGCCATTGGGTATTTGTTCCAAACAGCCTAGCCCAGAGCTTAAGAACAGCCAGTCCTAGTGAAGCGGGCTCCAGGTCAGCTGGTGCCTCGCCTTCCTCTGTATCAATAGATGAGTATGCTTCTTCAATGATGCACCGGGTCCAACGCAAAATACGGGATTCGTTTTCTGTGTCGACAATGTCAGCTCTGCCTGATTTTCGTCATATGTTATTTGAGGTTGCATACCACTCAGTGATTGATCCGGCCCTGCCTCTGCTAATGTAAACAACCATTTACTCAGAAGTACTGCACACTCGATGCTGGCGAGTGAATGCCGCACACTCCAAAAGAAAGCTTGACTGCGACCTATATGATCAATGCCAAGGCGAACAGGGATGCTCAGTGCATGAGCAGAATATATAAGAGCTGGGATGAGGCGGTAGCTTCGTTCTGGACGGGGCGAGCGACGAAGTGCCGAGGCTATAATAGTCGGGTCGCGAGTCTCGAGACGACGATGCGGACCCAGGTTGAGCGAGAGGCGGACATATGCCAAACCTAGGAATGCGCTCGAGGTGAAAGGTATTGGCCCATTTGCATTGTGCGGGTCGAGACTGGATTCTGGGGCCTGTTGCCAAACTGAAGTCCAGGAGCGAAGAGCACGTTCTAATTTGTTGAGCTCTTCTGTAGGAAGACTCGATGAGTGATTTCCATTCGGCAACGATAGCTCGCTGACGAGATGAATCCTTTGCAAAAGTCCATGTAAGAGGATGTAATTGCCCAATGGTGCCGGGATAGGGTTCAGCGGCACTGCCGACCGAGACTTTTGCAGAAGCAGGGTCAATGCGTCCTGGAAAAACAGCTGCTGGGGACCCCTCTCCCGCTGCGCGGCTTCCCATTCTGCAGCAGTGTTGGCGGACCATTCCATAGTAGAACAAGGAAGGCGCAGGTGGATTTCATTGCTGCGTAAGGATGGGTAGGCATTGTATGCAATGCTGTGAACATGAATAAAGCAGAATGCAATCAACTTTGTCCGTCGATTTGATTCCTGGTCTGCCCATTCATACCAATCAAGGGGAGCGCGGGGATCAGAGCGACTGGTGTCTTCAGTCAACCCACCCTCACGGAGCTGTCGCACCAACAGGCCTTGGATATGGAATGCTTCTTGCACCAGTCTTGAGTTCTCCCATGTGGAGTATCCCATCAGGATAAGAAGACATCGAGTGATCTCGATCTGCTTCCATGCGGCGTTTCTTTCTGCTGCTACCTGGGGTTGTGTGAGAGATTGATCTCCGAAGTTGGAATACGAAGAGATGCCAAGTGGAACTTGAGACACTGAACTGTACGCAGATTTGACCGGAACACGGGGTTCTCTGGACATGCGCTCGAAGAGGACTGCCTTGGAGACATGGAAAATTCTCTCTGCGTTGCGATGCTCAAATCTATACTGAGCTCCGATTGTCATTATAGCAAGAACGACCTCAGGGGCACGCTCGTTGATATGGAATGTCGGCATATGCATGAAGGGAAGATGTGGCTGGAAGCCCTCAAAATACGAAGTCAGATACCGAGTCAAAGTATGGCGCGAAGGCAACACAAAGTCTGGTATCACGTTGCGGAACTCTTCAAGAGATGCCGCGAGCCGAAACCGTTGGTCTTCGCTAACATTGAATCGCGATGTCCTCTTTGCATTCTGCGGTGGCTCTGGGGTGCTGTTAATGAATAGCCCATTTCACAGCGGTAGAAAGATCTACATACCAGAATCAGAAAGATTCCCCAGACTCTGATCTCCTCTCGGCACAGATGGCAGCCAGGATCTAAATGGCGAGTCGCCCCTAGACCCCTCCCCGCTCCTTCTGCGTCGATCTTGCTGCTGCTCTTGGACTGGTCGGTTTTGGTCATGAACATCTTCCAGGCCTACCTCATGGGTTTGAGATGTCTCTCCCTCGCTAGGAAGCCATTCTCCAGGCAAGCCAATGGAATCCAAGAAATGAGTAAATTCTTGAAAATGGTTCAAGTCCTCTGGCAAATATGGCATTGGTTGTGCTATTACGGTGTCAGATACATGGTCTCAGAAGCGACAGCACTGTCATGCAATTCATGCAATTCATGCAAACAAGCAGCACTTGCCAAGACACAAATGTTTTACTTGCAGGGGGCTGCAAGGGGTCTTGGCAAAGCATGAGAGAAACGCACCTGTTGCCCGATAGTCACCGGGAAGCAGCAGCTGGGCGGCTTGAAGCATATCCGCATCAGGCACCATAGCCGAATGAGGCTCCAAGGTGGGATTAGGGGGGCCTGCAGCGGCAGCCGGAAGCATGCCGGCAGTTTGATTCTGGTCTAAATATGGCGCGCTCGGGGTCGCAGCCCATTGGTGTACGGCAGATGGGCCTGCAAGGGGGAGGGTTGGTCTAGCGGTGTCATATTGCGCGGGGATCGCTGCAGGGTGAGGTGTAGGCTGGAAATCCGTCTTTGTCGTTGGCTCGGGCGGCGCACTGGGCGAGGTCATGCCATCTTGATGTGAGATGCGTGTGTGACGCTTTAGTAGATCCCTCCTAGTGAAGGCTGCCCCACAGAAGCAAATGAATGGCTTCTCCTTGGTGTCTAAGCGGGTTACCGGGTTAGCATCACTAGTTCGGGACCCCTCGGCAATTGCTTACGAGTTCGAATGTGTCGCTCCAAATGCTCTGTACGTCGGAAGCTCCGACCACAATGCACACAGATGCGTGCTCTTGCTCCACGAGCCTTTGGGGGTGATGGAGACGGCATTGAAACGATGGAGAACTGGGTTGGAGAGCTGAGCCAAGTGGGTGGGAGGTGATGACTCCAACTGCTCCAACTCGGGGTTTGACCGGCTGCTCGAGTTTCCGCGATAAGATAACGGTGGGGCTTGTCTCGGTGCGGAGTAAACCTCTTTTGTCTTTTCTATATTCTTGCTACTCCGTACTCTCTTTCTATACCATTTTTATACTATTGTAAATATTCACTCGTGCATTTATTCTCTATACAGATATGTTCCCAGGTGTTGCTGCTATCACCGGTGCTGGGGGCACAGGTAAGCCTCTAACCTATACCCGCCATAACACATACTAACCAACCCCAAGGAATCGGCGCTGCAACTGCAAAGGCCTTTGCTGCTGCTGGATGTGAACGAATCGCTATCACGGATCTGAATGAGGATTCTCTCCAGAATACCGCAGATGCTATCCGGTCAATCCACCCTAAAGTCCAACTCCACATCCAAGCCGGAAATATAGCAGACGACCACTTCGCAGACTTATTTATTGAACAAGTGGTCAAAGCATTCGGTCGCGTAGACTATGCTGTTAACTGCGCGGGGGTCATTGGCAAATCCTTGCGATCATCGGAAACATCACTCGAAGAATTTGACCGCGTGAATACCATCAATTACCGAGGATGTTGGCTTTCCTCGCGAGCAGAGCTTAGGCAGATGGCCGCCCAGGATGGCCTACCGAGTCATGATCCCTCTCGGCCACCCCAGCGTGGTGCAGTTGTGAATGTTGCCAGTCAGTTGGGTATTGTCAGTCGCCCAGGTGCCCGTGAGTAATAAGTCTATCTCACTCTCTAGGATCTATGGCTGATTATATTTAGCTGCATACTGCGGATCGAAGTCCGCTGTTATTGGATTGACGCGTGCCGATGCAATTGATTACTCAAAGGATAACATCAGAGTCAACTGTGTGTGTCCCGGTGTTATCGAAACTCCACTAGTGATGGAGAAGCCCGAGGTTCGAGCTGCCATCATGCCCGCAGTAGATACTGCGCCGATGAAGAGGATGGGTCAACCTGCAGAGGTGGCCGATGCCATTCTTTTCTTATGCTCAACCCAAGCATCCTTTGTACAAGGTCATGCAATGGTAGTGGATGGCGGATATGTCACTGTCTGAATAAAATAATTGATTGACATTACGAAAACTTCCGAAGTTGATTTGAACAATATATTTTATCCTTTCCCTAGACTTTCGAGATTGCACATATCTCATTTTTACATAGCACAATATTTCCAAGGTTCTTTCAAAGATTCCGGTCTGAATCTATCCACGCCCGCGGGCCTTGGGACTTTCCAACCTTGGAAGGTTCCAAGATTGGCTCTAGGTCCACGGTTCTAAGGTTGTTTCTTAATACGAACCGAAAGCGCTACTTAGACTCGATATCCAATTTAGTCTTCCAAAACCTGGAATCTTTTGAGTTCATGCAAAAATGACTGGCTTCAAATGCACCCTAATAGGCGGCCCATCTATCTATAGCTATTGCGAATATCCTCTAATTCTTATCCGTGGTATACTGCATCTTCTTCCAATCGTAATGACTCTCCCACACATGACCGGCCCGCAGAATCTTTTCCTCCTGCCACAGCCCGCCGACAATCTGCATTCCAACGGGAAGCATAACCTGATCATCATCCTTAGCCGGTGCGAACCCAACGGGGATAGAAAGCGCCGGGTGGCCCGTCACGTTAAAGATGGCAGTGTTAATTGTGAGACCCATACTGGGCTTGAGAGAGTCCAGGGGCAGTTCGCGTTTGCCGTGGCGAGGCGCAACAAGCGGCGTTGTAGGCATCACCAGAACATCATATCTTTCAAACAGCTCTTGATACTTGTCTGACAAGTAGCGTCCAAAGTTGGCGGTTTTCCCGTAGAGGTCGGGGAACTGCTTCATGAGGTAGAGGCCGTTGATAATCACGTTCTTTGTGGATGGGAAAGCGCGCTGGAAGCCATCGTCTGTCCATGGGAGGCGTGCGCCTTCCATTTCAGTCATGTAAAGGCCTCTTCGCCCAGTGTTTTGTCCAAGCAATGTCTGCGCGCCGGCGATTCGTTGTTGGATCGTCCAGATCGCTGGCCCTTGAAGATGAACCGGAAGTGATACTTCTTCAATAGTTGCGCCCAGATCTTTGAACTTCTGCGCAGCAGCCAATACAGTTCCCCTGACGCCAGGGTCAACGGCACTATGTTTGAAGCCTTCCACCAAGATGCCGACCTTGAGTCCGTCAAGATTATCGGGGCTCTTCTGAAGTGTAGGTCCAAAGCTGGTCGAGCCTGGCTTCGAGCTACCGAGAGCCCTGTCGTCAATTCCATCATAGCCACTGATGATGTCTAGACATGTGGCAGATTCCAGAGTTGTACGAGTGAGCGGCCCTGCGTGATCATTCATTGCGTCTCCACTGGCGATTCCAGTGAAAGGAACCCGCCCGTGTGTAGGCTTCAGTCCAACACCTGAGTACAATTAGTTACGTTCCAACACTCAGCGCAGATGAATGACTTACATCCGCAAAATGAAGCAGGGACTCGAATACTGCCACCCTGATCACCCCCAATAGTGATATCCACAAGTCCAGCCGCGACCAGCGCAGCCCCTCCAGAGGTACTCCCACCGGCCGAGTATCCTACAGCGTGGGGATTCTCCACAGTGCCTTGGGCACTAGTATATGAGGAAGTCGAGTGACAAAGGTTCTCGCACGTCGAAGTACCAACAATATCCGCACCGGCTTCCAGCAGCCGAGTCACAACCGTGGCATCCGTCGTCGGAGTCCAAGAGGGAATGATATCGCTTCCCAAAAGCTGCGGCACCCCCGCGACCGCAATAACATCTTTCAAGCTGACGGATTTACCAACCAGTGGGCCACCCTGTGCATTACCACGAATCAGAAATCGGTGTGCCCACGCCTGTCCAAAAACCTGCTCGTCGGCGCCTGGTCGACGGACATTTTCGCGTGGGTACTTGGTCTGATCGGGGACTGGTTGGTAGTCTGGCAAGGCGGCTACCCCTTCGGCACAGTCGTGGACGGCTGCGAGCAAGGTTTGAAAATCTTGCGCTTCGGCTGGATCGATGGATAGACCGAGTGGCTCAAGGAGAGCTTCCGCGTCGCCCGCTTTAACGGGGTTACTCCTGTGAGAATGTGAGCGGTGTCATTCAGTGATGATCTAGCGTTACCCACTCTGAAATGCTGGTGAAAAGAACCGACATGTTTGCGCAACTCTACAACCTTGGTCTTTTTTTGGATCAGGGAGACTTGTATCTTATGAAAGAGACCCACGGCGAGATTCTTTTCTTTTTTTTCTTTCTCCATCGGTAGTCTCCGCTGTCTTTTGGGGAGTCCGTTAAAATGGGTCTCGTCGCCGACTGGAGACGATGTTTACCCCAACCGAAGTGACCCCAACACGTTGGAGAAGCATCTCGGCGCGAAACAGACACGATAACAATTAGTTTGGAGATGAGAAATGAAATCATCGATATCCGGGTTATCAGGGAGTACACACGGTTATTTTCACTAATTGCGCAGATCGGCTCCGATGAGGGGCTTATCTTTCCCCGCATACAAAAGCCACTCCTCTTCCGCTTTCATTTCGCTAATTATACAATTTATACATCATGGCACCAAAGCGAGTTCTCATTACCTATGGCGTTGATGTTGATGCCGTCGCTGGATGGCTAGGCTCATATGGTGGCGAGGATTCGACGAACGACATTAGCAGAGGTAGGTCTAGTGGTGATGACAACCGGATGTCGCTCTAATTACCTCATAGGATACTGGGCGGGCACAATTGGAACCCGACGAGTGTTGAAGCTATTCAAGAAATACGACATCAAATCGACATGGTTCATCCCCGGTCATTCCCTCGAGACTTTCCCCGAGGATATGGCCGCAGTCCGTGATGCAGGCCACGAGATCGGTCTGCACGGATACTCCCACGAGAACCCAACAGACATGTCCCTTGAACAGCAGCGCGATGTGCTGGATAAGACCTATCGAATGTTGACCGAGTTCGCCGGGAAGCCGCCCCGAGGAAGCGTAGCACCTTGGTAAGCTAATGCGAGCATGGGTTTACGGTTCGGGAACTACGCTGACAGCGCCCAAACAGGTGGGAAACTAGCCAGGAAGGCGCCCAGCTTCTACTAGACTACGGCATTGAATACGACCACAGTATGAGCCACGAGGACTGCCAGGCCTACTACCTGCGAACGGGCGACACTTGGACCAACATCGATTACAAAAAGAAGGCCGAGGAGTGGATGAAACCACTTGAACATGGTCCACAGACCGGATTGGTGGAAATCCCATCAAATTGGTACATTGACGACCTTCCACCCATGATGTTCATCAAGAATGCACCCAACAGTCACGGCTTTGTCAACCCCCGGGACGTCGAAGATATCTGGCGCGACCACTTCGACTACTTCTATAGAGAGTACGATGAGTTTATCTTCCCAATTACTATCCATCCGGATGTTTCGGGAAGACCTCATGTGCTTCTCATGCACGAAAGGTATGATCTATGAATGTTGAATGTCTCGCAGATATCTGACTAACGAATTCTAGGCTCATTGAGCATTTCAAGAAACACGAGGGCGTGGAGTTTGTGACCATGGAGCAAGTTTGCGATGATTTCAAGAAGAAAAACGCTCCTCCCCCGGGAGCTTTGATGCCTGCAAAGGCTGGAGCTATGCTTTCGAAGTAGATGAGCTTGATTTTGGAAGTAACAAGAAAATTAAATTGTCACAATGATTGAACTCTTAAATTGCCAGCAAACATATAAAACCGAAGAAGCAGCAGCAGACTACTAGGAAGGGTGGATTCGAAATCGATAATCTTTAATAGAGAGGGTCTCTGGGGCATTCAATACCCCAAAGCTTGCCGCGCATATTTGGAACGAGAAGCAATCGCAACCGCGCAACCGGGCGACGCTGAACGATGTCGCCCCACGAAGAAGCGGTGATTGCATGCTCAACAAAAGCTAACCTATACTTCTATCCATAAATCTATGTCATGGTCACCCATCAGGCTCCACATCTTGGTCGGTGTCTGGTCATCATCCTACTTGTTTACGCCCAGGTGTTCAGGAACATGGATTCCAATATTGGAGTCGCAGCGAGTGGATTTACCCCAATTCTCATCTGAGAGTCCCTGGCCAGGTTCGTGTCGAGGCTTAGCTGCACGTCATCTATAGAGCTCCTGGTACGGCTCTTTATCGATATAGCTTTCATTGGCTCGCCCAAGATCTATGGATATTGAGATTATAGCTCATGAGGCTGATTTAGGTATCACTCGAAATATTATGCCTTCTTTATCGAGAATTCAGATCTCAAACCAAGTCTCACAAGTCATCGTATCGTGTACTGAAAAGATTTATCAACAAACGATAAGTGTATCGTCTACCCCAAATGAAGCCCTACTCCAACTGATATCGCCCACCAGCTCTGAAGGAGCCAAGTCATTTTAACACGTTCTGAGGATCTATACGAGCCCTCTTATTGGCCCAATAGAAATACCCCAACTGGCCAGACAAGTACCCCAAATCATCCAACCTCCCCCTTTATCTGACAGTTTATCAATTCTGATTTCGTGGGGAAAAGTGGATTGCAAGTGGACCATTCTTTCTTATCGCGCCCTGAAGCATCCATTACAGACCAAAAGTACCAATTGACGATCGCCCTACGATGCCCAGACGAAAACCAGTGCGCGATAAGTCGTGAAGCCTATATATTCCAGACTCTTTCTCCAACTCGTCGCCGAACTGTCATCTAAAGCTTCTCAGCTCCCGAGGTGTATATTTCCAACATGGCGGCCGACGAGATCAAGGAGGCCCCTTATACAGATGAGCCCCAGGTCGACACAGATACAGCGCAGGCTGAAGTGGAAGACAAATTCGAAGTCTTCAAGCGAGGCGATGGCCAAGTCGACTTTCGAACTGTGTCTTGGATTCGGGCATCCGTGATCTTTCTCAAGAGTCTGTTTCCCCGCTTCGTTTCATCTATCGCTGTATTGACACGTCCCCAGTCATTTTCGCCACGGGCGTGCTATCCATCCCTTCTTTGATGTATGAGCTCGGTGCTTTTCCGGGTGCCATTACTGTCGTGGGATGGAGTCTATTGAACACGTACTGTGCACTTGTGCAGGGTAATTTCCGCAATGCCTATCCAGGCTGCCACTCAATCGCGGATATGGCGCAGGTCGTCGGCGGCCCAATTGTGAAAGAGCTTGTCGGAGCGTTGTTCACTATTAGTTACGTTATTGTCGCTGCATCTGGAATCATCGGCGTGTCAACGGCATTCAACGCCTTGTCTCTCCATTCCATATGTACGGTCTGGTTCTCGTTTATCGGAACAATCATCATAGCGATGTGTGCCAGCGTACGCAAATTCTCACACATCGGTTGGCTCACCTGGCTCGGCTTCGGCAGTGTCTATATTGCCGTGTTCATCATTGTGTACGTTAATCAGCACAATCTTTGCGAACCAGGCTAACGTTTTTCAGTATTGGCGTCACGGTCCGCGACCGACCAGCTGCAGCACCCCAAACAGGCGAGTTTGATCTTGGCTACCGAGTCATCGGAAACCCAGACTTCACAACGGGAATCACGGCCTCTGCCACCATTTTTGTCTCCAGCGCTGCAACCTCCGCTTTCCTCCCCGTGATCTCAGAGATGCGCAGGCCAAAGGATTACCCAAAGGCCGTGTACCTGAGTATGAGCCTTGTGACAGCCTCATATCTCACCTTTAGCTTGGTCATCTATGCCTGGTGCGGAAAATGGATTGCCTCGCCGTCGCTCGGAAGCGCCGGTGAGACCGTCAAGCGTGTTGCGTATGGAATTGCACTGCCTGGTTTGATCATCAGTGGCTGTCTATACGTGCACGTCGCAGCAAAGTATCTCTTTGTGCGGATATTGCGCAATTCACGCCACTTGCAGGCCAACACAGCCGTTCACTGGGGAACATGGCTGTCGTGCACGGTAGGCACGGCGGCTATTTCTTTTGTGTTGGCTTGTGCAATTCCCATCTTCAACTATGTTCTGGCCCTTGTTGGGAGTTTGTGTTTCGCGCCGTTGGCTATCAGCCTGCCCGGGTGGTTGTGGTTATATAGCCACCGGGACTATTGGCGGGGAAATGCGGTCCGAGTTTTCTTATACGCGTTTCATGTGTTCCTTGTCCTTCTTGGCCTGTTCATGGCGGTTGGTGGAACATACGGCGTTGTGGTACAGATTACCAAGGCCTACCAGGATGGGCAGATTGCGTCGGCATTTTCCTGCGCGGATAATAGTTGAATTAGGCTAAAATATTATCGATATCAGACTTCCGTGTTCAAAACAATCCGGGGCGAGAGAATAAAGTATGCGCTACTGGCAATAGACTGAAAGTGGAGAGGAGTCCGGAGCGCTTATGCAGCTTCTTATGCAGCGGAGTACGAATACGCCGTTTCCGTCGTCAGGCCGATTCCGCTGGATCCGTTTTTTCCTTTTAACTCCGGGCTCTCAATTCTTATTTCCTATCTATTCCAGCTTTCGCATCCTGGGTGATTTTCTCTTTGTTCTCTCACCCTGCGCCAGCTATAAAGGGATCGTCGAATCCTTCTGCAAAACGCCGATCTTATCAATCCCCACCCGCGGGCATCCGCTATCATGCTACGACAGCTCCTAGCTGTGCTTGCGCTTGCGCTCTGCGCATTGCAAGCAATCGCAATCCCCATTAATATTCTTCCTGCTGTGGCGCAAGACCAAACTCAGCTCGCAATCATGCCCCCTCTGCCCCCTCTGCCCAACGTTGCCTCATCTGCGCCATCCGCTCCACCCGTCCTACACGATAAGCGCTACTACTACCCCGAGACACAACCCGACGAGGACGAACTCGAAGCCTTTTTGAAAGAAAAGTCCATGCGTGAGGCGGGTTTCGTTTCTGCACCTCCTGCGCAGAGCACCCAGTTCTTGCTGAAGCAGAAGGTGCACAACTCACTCCCGGATGCGGATGCGCCGATCGCCGTGCCGATGCACCCGAGCCCTCTTTCGTCGCCTACGTCGTCAGCTCGCGCGATAATCACGTACAGATGGGAGAACATGTCCGGTGATCTGTGGCCGCCATTCAGCTTCTTCGTCGTTGCGTCTGCTCTAGTTTGCATGTTCACGATTATGAGGGGCATGCGGTCGAAAACGTGATACCGTGAGCTGATCACTTGAGTTATCTCGAAATTACTCCACTTTATCGCAGCGACTATCCCATGTGTGAAAGAATGCTTGAACGACCGATACGATGGCTGGATAGGCTCCGGGCGGGCCTACAGTATGAATATGTTCAGATACGATACAGCCTACCAAGCCGAACACGAACGCGAACACGAACACGAACCCGAACTTCCATCTCATCTCGAACTACAATGTCTGCTTGATTAACGGCTGGATCCTGGACAAGAGAAGTCCTTATCGACGAAAATATCCCCCGCTTCAACAACACAACAAAGAGCAAGATATGCCTTCGGATCTGGATTTCTTTCACTCGAGCCGCGGTCAAACTCGATACACCATCTCAAACCATGGTTCCCCTCACACAATTGTCGGCACAAAAATCCGAAAGGCCCACCGAGACAGAGCGCGCTGGGGGGAGGTGCTTCGTGCTTTTTGCTTGGGGTACCGGGGAGAGTTGGTTCAATCATGAAGGAAGAAATGAATCAGAAGCATACTTTTTGTGGCAGATCAGAATAAGTTGAACATTCGGGTTGCATTCTTTGGAACTGCATCAACGAAATAATGAAACCCCACTTTTATCCCTCTTATCAACGGCCATTCACACTAAACCACGGTAGAACCAATCTGCGGGTACGGTGCAGCTGGAAGTTATGCCTATCTTCCAAGGTTATCTTGGCGGTTTTCAGAATCCGTCGGGGCTCCGAATGAAGACTGCCCAGGTGGAAAAAATGGCCGTATTCCCTACTTCATACCTAGGTGTCCAATATAGATCCATGGACCTCGGGATGGATGCTCACATGGAGTAGGAAACAATTGCTTCAACAATGAATTCAACAATAAAACAGCCCAGAAAATAAATAATGATTACAAAGATGTCTCTTCTTTTGACAATCCCGCGAAAGCGAGGCGGAAGTAATAAACAGACGCAAGCGATGAATATGTACGAATTCTATGGTAGACGAACAAAGAGAGGAAAGAAACCCATAAGCGCTGAAGGTCTAAGAGTCATCAACGAGTCTCTTCTGCGTCCAAGCACGCTTGGCACCATCAAGCAGTACCTCCATGTTACCACTGTTATCACACATGCCACGGAAAGTGCCATCATCCTTGTTAATGAGAGTCCAAGGATGATCGAACTCGATCACGCGGCCGTGGTCGAGGACAAGAACCTTATCGTAATCGATAATAGTCTGCAGACGATGGGCGATGGTGATGATGGTGCTGCTGTGTAGCTCGCGGAGGGTTTCTTGGATTTTGGCGTCGGTGGCGTAGTCAATGGAGGCAGTGGCTTCGTCCATCATGAGAACGCGCGGGCTTTTGAGCAGGGCGCGGGCGAGACAGAGGAGTTGGCGCTGGCCCTGTGAGAGGTTCGAGCCGGACTCTGAGACGAGACTGTCGAGGTTGTGGAAGATGTTTTTGTTGTCGATGACTGTCACTGCGCTGCCGTTGATGCCGTTGGCGTTGCTCTCGGTTGCTGTGAGGGTGCTGGGGGTTGTGGGGGTTGCGGTGCCCGAGGTGCTGGATCCGATGAGGTGGACGCGGCGGAGGGCTGTGAAGATTTGCTCGTCGCTGAATAGACCGAAGGGGTCTAGGTTGCTGCGGAGAGTTCCGGTGAAGAGGGTTGGGTCTTGGGGAACGATGGTGATTGCCTCGCGCAGGTCACGCAAGCCAATGCTGCCGATGTCGACGCCATCGATGAGGATTTGACCCTTCTCAGCCTCGAGGCCACGGAAGAGAGCGAGAGCGAGAGAACTCTTGCCAGCACCTGTGCGACCGACAATGCCGACCTTCTCACCGGCCTTGACGGAGAACGAAACCTCCTTGAGAACGGGGTCCAGATCGGGTCTGTAGCGGGTGGAGTAGCTGTTGAAGTCGACCGCGCCTTGGCTGGGCCAGTTGGCGGGAGGACGGGAGTCTTCAATGACGGATGCCGCTTCCTGGTCCACTTCGAGATATTCCCGGACTCGCTCGACGGAGTTCATGTTCTGCTGGACTTCGGAGTAAAGGCGCACGAGCCATAGCACGTTCTCAGTGAAGGTGACGGCGTAGGTGAGCGAGAGACCCGCGGCACCTGCGTCGATGGTTCCAACGTTCAGAAGAACAAAGGTGGCTGCGAAGAATGACACCAATGCACCTGTCCAGTCAACACGGAGTGCGAGCCAGCGGTTGCTAGCCCACAAGTAGATGTGAGGGCGGTTGTAGGCATTGATGCGTTGGTGGTTGTCGACCATGAAGCGAGGTCCATCACCATAAGCACGAATGGTGACGATTCCGTTCAGAGTCTCACCGAACTGCTGGTACAAAGGACTGCGCTGGACAGATTCCAGTCGCTTGAGATCGCGAGAGGAGTTAAGGTAGACGGCACCAAGAGCAGTGTACACGAGTGTGATGAACACACCAGCAATCAAGAAGCCAGGGGTGATCCAAGAGATCAGAATGACAATCATAATGACAGACGCCAAGCTGTGAAGCATACCAATGGCGACAGGAGCAACTTCCTGGTCCACAGATTCAACATCCTTGGAGAACCGGTTCATGAGCTGACCGAGGGGTGTAGAATCGAAGAATCGGAACTTGGCATGCATGACCGCCTTGAGGAGACGGTCGTGAATCTTCCAAGAGGCGTGAAGCGAGCCCCAGAAAAGGACAGCTTCGCGGGAAAGAGAGATTGCAATGTAAAGGAAGCCAAGAAGTGCGTACACACCCAAGTAATAACCGACGTTGACTTCATCAGAGCCCTCGGCAGTGGAGCTGGCACCAAACTGGGGTAAGCTCCAGCTGCTCACGCGGCCAACGCTTCCGACATTGAAAGTCGGGGGCTTGAGATGAGCTGCAGCGGCATACTGACCAGCATCTTGGCTGCCAGTCTTGGAAGTGTGGTAAGAGTTGGCCCACTGTCTGATCCAGATGTTGGTGGAGACCGAGCCGAGTTGCTGTAAGCAGAACACCAACACAGCTCCGATCCAGTAGTACCACGGTCCCATAGCGCGGAGATACATGCTAACGGTGGACCACTTGATGCTACCGGTAGCCTTGGACTCCTGAAGCTTAGCCTTTTCTTCCTGGTCTTTTCCGTTGGCCGTTCCGTTGAGATCCTCGTCCGGCGCTTCGTGGTCAGAGGGCACACGGGAGAGAGCACGGGAGCTGTCACGGGAGACAGGACGAGACTTGAGGAATTCATCTCCCAAAGCGCCAGTAGCAGCAACGTCGTTGGGACGGCCCTGGGCGGAGATCTTGCCGTTATCCATGATGATCACGTGGTCTGACTGGGGAACGGTCAAGGCGGTGTTGTGAGTGACCAGGATACAAGTACGGTTCAGCATCAGGGGACCGGTAAGAGCTTGGCGGAAGATGTGCTTGGCGGTGTGGGAGTCAACAGCAGAGAGACAGTCATCAAGCAAGATATGGCGACCACTGCTGTAGATGGCGCGAGCAAGAGAGATTCTCTGCTTCTGGCCACCTGACAGACTGATACCCTTCTCTCCAACCAAAGTCTGGTCACCAGCATCCAGAATGGCAAGGTCGCGCTCGAGGGCACATGCCTTGAGCACTGCACGGTAGCGGCGCTCATCGTATGGCGAGGCGAAAATGATATTTTCCTTCACGGTGTCATTGACCAACCACGCTTCCTGGGCACAGTAGGCAATGCTGTCAACCAAGCCAGTTTCGGGGTCAACTGGGAGATCAGCCCTGTTGGACATGCCTCCAGGAAGATGCACGCGACCTTCGATAAGCTGCATCTCACCGAGAAGAGCCATGAGCAAAGAGGTCTTGCCAGATCCAGTGGGTCCGGCAATGATGTTCAACTTGCCAACAAGGAATTCAACATCGATGTTGATCAGACGGAAAGCGTCCAATTCGGCATCAGACATGGTGTCCTTAGACTGTGACTTTGTGTTACTCCAGGAGAGAGTGGCTTTTTCAAGACCAATCTTGGCTGGGGTTCCGGCAGTGGTGCTGTCACGGAGTTGATCCCATTTGCCGGTTTCTTCTTCGTTCAGGTACTTGTCCACACGGTCAAGAGAGACCTTGCATTCCTGCACGTGAGCAACCATGTCCGCAAGCTGGTCCAAGGGAACACGCAGCAGGGAGAACATTGACAGAGCAGGGAAGGCAATGGAGGGAGTCAACTGCTTCTTCTCGACAACGGTGTACAAGAAGAATGACATGAATGTGATCAGAATAGGCGTGCCGTACCAGACAGTGGCGGCAGAGGACCACAGGATGTACCTGTTTCGCAAGGCCTTGAGTTCAGTCTTACGCTTCTCGTTGACGATATCCTGGAAGCGCTGCTCCCAAGCAAAGTACTTGATGATGCGGATGTTCTGGAGAACCTCATTGGTGGCGTGGATACGGGCATCAGTGCCCTTGAGAATTTGGTTCTGGACCTTGTTGAACTGACGGGCGATGAAAAGGTTGATAGGCAACATAAGAGCCATCAGTGCAATACCGGCGAATGAGCTGAAACCCATGATGTGGTAAAGCAGAGTAATGGCCATGATAAGTTGAACAGGCACACTAGCCCACAGGAAGTGAAGATAAGCACCAACTTCGCTGACCTTGAATGAATCAATAGCCATCAAGTTGATGATAGTACCGACGTTGGCCTGTGTGGTGTCCTCTTCCTTGGAATCAGGCTTGGTTGCGGACTCGGCATCGTTGGCATTTGCCGCCTTCTTCTTACGGCCGAAAGAGAACAATCCTTTCTTCTTCTGCTGCGCATCCTTGGGCAAGACGGAGTCATCAACGGCCTTCTTGGCAGCCTCCACCTGAGCACCCGCTTTACGGCGCAGAGCCTTGGCATAAATTTCGCCGATAATGATCGCACGGATTTTTACACCCATCTTACGACCAATAAAAAGCGACTGTCCATCTGCGACACCCTGGACTGTGGCGCAGCAGAAGAGGAGAATGGCAAACAGCCACGCGGCATTAGGTGTGGTCGACCGAGGGTCTTCAACATACTCGAGGATAGCCTTCAGCAGAAGACTGGGCATGAACACAAACAGATTGGCAAAGACAGTCCAAGCACCCTGCTTGAGGATCGTTCCCATGAAGAAACGGATAAGCTTCCATGCCAAGGACCCCTTCATCTGGCGCTTACGGAAGTCCGTCAGAACATTGGCAGCTTTCTGAGATGGAGTCAAGTTCCAAACATCCTGCAGCTCAAGTGGCTGACGATAGCCCTTCATGACGAGCGGGTCCAGCCAGGAGAATGTCGCAAGAGATAACAGACTGGCCATCGGGTGCGTCGGGGGTTCCAGCTTGCCTTCGCGCTCCACCAAAACCGGCTTATTACCGCGGCGGGTAGTGAGCGCGACCATCAAAAGCACGGTGCTGAGTGCGAACTGAACGCTGCTGAAAATCAAGGCGCGCTGAGAGAGAGGGTGGATGATGGCAGATCGGAAAAGCATCACATTGAACAGCCACTGAAGACCGTATAGACTGGCGGTATGGTTCCACAGTCTCGGAGCAGAGAACAGATCCATCGTCGACAGAAGGAACCGGACCAGCACCAAGAAAAGAATATAGCCCCATGAGACTAGACCCGCGATCGCGGGAATCGTTCCATGTCGACCCCAGACACCGGTCGACAAGATCGCAATGGACACCGCGACCTGACCAATCAACGCTGCGATTTCGAGTAGTACAACTGCGACTTCTCCGCGCGGGCGATCGACCTCGACCTGGGATTGTTCGTTCTGGGCGGCCTGGGACAGCATGGCGTCGGATTCATTTTCCGCGGTATTGGACTCCTCCGAATCATTGGTTGGCAGAACCTTGTAGGCGACACCTTTCCGGGTGAGCGCATACCGATGGGCGAGGCGAAGGAGGATCAGCAGCAGCGAAGTGCCGCATACCGTGAGGGGAAGTATCACTTGGAGAACACTAGGTAGCGGGTTAGAGACACATGGAATCCTTGTGACGGCTGGAGCTCAGGGCAGACTCACTTGCGTTGGAAGCAACGAGACAAGTCGTCAATGGCCCAGACAGGACCCTGACATTGCGGCAACATGACGGGTCGCAAAGCTCTGGACGTTTAGAGACCGAAAGCTCTGGGAGTGCGCACAGCTATTGAGGCTGGCGATGAGAATAAATGACGATGCGACCGGGATGTCACCCTGTACGGTTAGCAAGATTTGAGGTGGCCGGGCAAGGCTGGCATCGCAAGGTCGGGGAGATAGAGCGGAGCCAAGGGGGCGCTATTGGGCAGAGCTATATGCAAGAAATACCCTGTGACAATGGTGTCGAGGTTTTGGGCGGGGAGAGAAAATGCAAACAGAGGCGAGATTCCAAAACCGGCGGTGGACGGACGTCCGAGTGACATGGGCCGCCACCAAGTTTACATAGTGGATCGAGGTACCACGCACTATCTAAATTTTCTCCCCTAATACAATAGTATAGTTCTTTAGTTCTTAAGGTTACGGAAGTCGAGGTGACCTAATTAGGAGCCCGACGGGAGTTCTCCATTACGTCGTAACGGAGGTTTCATGACCTGCAGGCCGATCTTTTGCTTATCGGGGCATAGTTCCCCACTGTGAAAACGTCTTATCGAGTGTCTCCTTAAGGTGACTGCCCAGGTGGATGTGAAGTGCACTCGTCTGGAGACAGCAGAAAAACAAAAGAAACAAAAGACACAAAAGAGACAAAGAAATAGTGTGAAGGTGTTTAGTCAGGGTCGCCACTGATTTTTGTGGCTAAGTGGCTCAGTTCGGGGTTCCGCCTACAAATCCATCTGGGCAACTTTCCTCTCCGCTACTTTCTAAAGGCAACCCTCAAAGCTATCCCACCATGGCGGAACGAATCTTGATGAACGAATTTAAGGGCCTCCTCAAAGAGCAGTGGGTCCACGCCGAAGTAAGTTCCCTTTCGAGAAGCAACTCCTCAACCCCATAGCCACATTCTTCGGCGTGTATTGAATGCCGCTGCAATGTCCATTCACCAACTCGCACTCGCTCGTGAACTGCGGCTGACGTGATTACAGTTACACAATGACGACATCTTCAACTGGGACATCGCCTTGGTGGTCATCAACCCGGACTCCCTGTACTATGGCGGGTACTTCAAGGCCTCCATGAAGTTCCCCTCAAACTACCCTTACGCCCCACCCAGTGCGCTTCCCCTCTATCCCCTCTCTGTGACGCAACTAATCCGTGGAATCCTCGCAGAGTTCCGCTTCCTGAAGCCCCTCCACCACCCCAACATTTACCCCGATGGCAGACTGTGCATCTCCATCCTCCACGCGCCCGGCGACGACGAAATGTCCGGAGAGTTAGCCTCCGAGCGCTGGTCACCTGCCCAGCGAGTCGAATCCGTATTGATCTCGATCCTGTCCCTCCTCGACGATGCCGAGCCCTCTTCTCCTGCCAACGTTGACGCCGGCGTCTTGCTGCGCAACGAACCGGACGTATACCGCCAGCTTGTGAAAGCTGACGTCGAAGCGTCGAAGCGAGACATACCCGCGGGGTTTGAGATGCCCACCCACGAGACAACCATGAAGGCCGATCCTACCGAGAAGGAAGATCACGATTTCTGGGCCGATAGTGACGTCGACAGCGATGTTTTCGGGGGCAGCGATTCCGAAGAAGATCTCGACATGGACGAGTCGAGCGGGAGTGACATGGAAATGGAGGATGATTCAGGGGATGACTCGACTGACGAGCCTCGAGCGGTCCAGGCAAGTGCATAAACGCACCGTCTCACCGGGGGAAACCCCTTTCGACCTCTCCTTCTAGGTCACAGCATTCTCGGCGTTCATTTTACATGTGAGGGGCGTTCAGCGGGGATTTTCATTTTCAAGCATCAAACCAGGGGGTATTTTCTTTTTTTTTCACATCGCTTAGATCTTTATCATTTAGCCAAGCAACGGCCTTTACTTTGGCATCAACTCAGCCCTATTTGGTTCCGAAAGTCTAAGAAAGTGGGCTCCCCCACTGCCCCCGCCCCGGTACCCGCCCAAGAAAACAAATTGCAGTAAAGCCAGTAGTAGGATAGCATTCCCACGAGTAATGTAGACTACATTTGCCTTTATCTCCCAGGTGCCTGCCATATTGTTGACTAATAGAATTTCGTATTAGGCGGGAGTCCCTCAGCCTGGTCATCTCTCTGCCTTCGTTAGCTAGCACACTGCTTCCAACAGAGGCAGCAGCCCTTACCAGTGATTCCCCAAATCCCTCCACAAGCGCAATTTCGTGGTCACAAAGGGCCACCTGCTCAGGTCCAAGCTCGGTGAAGGTCGTTGCAATATCAAAGTCAATCCAGACTAATCTATCCGGGTCTCCACGAACAAGCAGAAGGTTTCTCGGGTAGATGTCTTTGTGAAGGACGCCCGCTCTGTGTACCTCCTTCATGCCCTCAATTGCCTGGGGATAGAGCGTATCCGAGTAGTTAACACAGTTGAGACTCTCTGCATCTGCGAGGTACTCGATTAATATTCCTTGGGGTTGGAGCGCATCATGGGAGAAATGTTGGAAAGCAGGATAAAATATTCCGGGGTCTATTCGATTGATGTAGCCATAGAATTTGGGAACGAAACCGCGTGCACAAACTCCAGAGGTGAGGAGCTTCTCGTATGCATTGACTTCGCAGCAAAAACGGTTCAAATCACGGCCTCGGTCGGTATATCCAGGATTGCCGTTGTCGTGGAAAACCTTCAAGGCATACTTTTGTCCGTCCAGATCTACCTCGAAGATCGAAGACGCGTCAGAGGACGCAAGCTCCCGGATAATTTCAATTTTGGAAATATCAAATTCCTTGAAAGACGTGCTTTTTTTATGCATTGTTGTCTTGTCGGAAAGTGACATTTTCAAAGAGTGTGAAGCCAGGTAGTAAACAACGGGGCCTTTGGAGAAATGGGGCAGTGGAATTGAACCGCAATTGGTCCAACTTAAAGGTCTTGGCAAAGCTTCGTTGCTATCAGATGTAGAGATCAAACAAATCCATCCCACCTATGGCCCTAGACTTCCCTCATACAACCACCCGACAACAACACGCCCAACACTCATTTTCATGAAATGGCCACCAAAGACCTAGCCACCTGGGCCGTCTCCCTCACCACCCTCCCCGAAGAAGTCACCCACGCCGCCCTCCGCAGCTTCTACAACTATGTCGGCTGCACAATCGGCGGCAGCAACCACGCCGCCACAACCATCGCGCGCAACGCCCTGTCCCCCCTCGCAGGACAACCAACATCCACCCTCCTCGGCGCCTCCAGCTCAACCGACGCCCAACACGCAGCGCTCTTCAACGGCATAGCCTCACACGTCCACGACTACGACGACACCCACCTAGACACAATCATCCACCCCACAGGCCCCGTTGCATCCGCCCTGCTCGCCATAACCGAGACATTGGACCGCGCAGTCTCCTGCGCAGAGTTCCTCACTGCGCTAGTCGCTGGCATCGAGGCGGAGTGTAAGGTCGGACTGGCTGTTTGGCCGGCTCATTACGATGTCGGCTGGCATATTACGTCTACGACGGGGTCTATTGGTGCCGCTGTGGCGGTTTCCAAGATCCTGCGGTTAGATGTTGATCGAATGGCGCATGCGATTGGGCTTGCGGCGACGCAGGTTACCGGGTTGCGTGAGATGTTCGGGTCTCATGCGAAGTCGTTCCATCCCGGTAGGGCGGCGCAGAATGGGCTTCTTGCTGCTTTGCTTGCGCAGGGGGGATATACGAGTTCTTTGGAGGCGTTGGAGGCGAAGAGGGGGTGGGGTAATGTTGTTGGAGGTGGGCATCGGCTAGAAGAGGAGATTGGGGGGCTGGGTGTTAGGTGGGAGACTGTGCGCAATGCTTTCAAGCCGTTCCCGTGTGGGATTGTTGTTCATCCTGTTATTGATGGGTGTGTGGAGATGAATGGGGAGTTGGCGAGAATTGGGGTCGAGATTGATGATGTTGAAGCTGTGGCTGTGAAGGTTCATCCTCTTGTGCTTGAGTTGACGGGGAAGACAAAGCCGAAGGATGGGTTGGAGGCGAAGTTCAGTGTGTATCATGGAGGTGCCGTTGGGTTGTTGTTCGGAAAGGCCACACCGGCACAGTATGAGGACAGTGTCGTTGTTGACGAGAAGGTTGTGCAGCTGAGAGGCCGCTTTGAAGCTGTGGCCGATCAGAGCCTGCGACCTGATGAGTGCCATATTGTTGTGAAGGTAAAGGCGAGGGGTGACATCGAGAAGCATGTTGATTATGCTGTGGGGAGTTTGGAGAGACCCATGACAGATGAGCAACTAACCCTCAAATTCGTGGACCAATGTGTTGCAGTACTGGGGCAGGAGAGAACTGAAAATACCAGCCGATGGTGTTGGGATTTGGCGGCTGAACATGATATGCGTCGGATTAAGGATGTCCTATGATTCTATTCTCAGCCTGTATAGTGGTGTGTATATTTTTGATCAGGTGTATATTTTGATACATTTCATGTCATTACGTGTTAAGTTTATTGTGTTAAGTTTGTTCCAAGGTTTTTGCCACCACCGAATTCCGTGGATGTCACATCGATGCTTGGGAAAGACTACTCCGAGGTCAATCGTGGCCAAACGAAGGACCACCAACCTTGGAAACGGCGACCAAAGCTAGTCCGAGTCCCGAGGTCGAAACAGGATGCTTTGAGCAGCCACCTGGGCATGCAACAACTGGATGTTGAACCTGATATGCCCAGGTGTTCATTAAACCAGCCGATTGGACATCGGGTGCGGTCAGGAATACATGTCGTGCTGGTGGTTAGTCGTCTACGTGGGAAAATATACAACTACGCATTCGTGGAGCAAGTAGTATTATAGCAACAAACAATTTGTTTATAGGTAGGTAGTATCGGGATGGACCCGCGGGTTCTAAAGAACCGAGAAAGACCGAAAAAAACTAAGAAATGACAAGTGCGCCTGTGTTAACCATTCATCCATATGCCCAGAGCTGGGTCCGTCGCTGACAAGACCCTAGCAAGTATCTAATCTATGCGGAGACAGCGTCCTTGATCTCGCTGTAGATGGCACCGAGCTCCTTGTGGAAGGCCTTCTCGGCATCCTCGATGATGGTGCCGACGCGGTCCTTGACAGCGTCCTCAACGCTGCTGTGGGCCTTGTAGCCACCCTTGGAGACGATCTCGCTGTAGTTGGAGGAACCACCACCGTTCCAGGCGAGGAGCTGTAAACAAGTTAGCGGAGAGTTTCATCCGTGTGGGAAATGATAAAAACTTACGTTGGGGGTGTCGGAGGGAATGTCAGTAAGGGTGCCCTCGGTAGCGATGGCGATGATAGCGGCCTTGAGCTGCTTGGGGGTGACATCGGCAACGGCAAAGGCAGAGTCCTTGGCAGGGGCCAGGGAGACGTAGTAGGCCAGGAGACCGGCAATGTGGGGGGAAGCCATGGAGGTTCCGGAGATGGTGTTGGTGGCGTACTTGCTGCCGGTCCAGGTAGACAGGATGTTCAGACCAGGAGCGAAGATGTCAGTGCACTTTCCGTAGTTGGAGAAGTAAGCACGCTCATCAGACAGGGTGGAGGCGCCGACAGTGACGGCCTTCTCGGCAGCAGCGGGGGAGTAGTTGCAAGCATCAGCGTTGTCGTTACCAGCAGCGACAGCGAAGTGGAGACCGGCGTCAACGGCGGCGTTGACAGCAAGGTCCAAAGTGCGGGAGCTACCACCGCCAAGAGACATGTTGGCAACGCTACCCTTGAACTTCTTGTCACCCTTCTTGGACTTCTTGATGTGAGCCTCAGCAGCCCACTCAACACCCTTGACAACGTCGGACATGGTGCCAGAGCCGTTGGAGCGAAGGACCTTGACAGCGTAGACATTGGCCTTCTTGGCGACACCGTACTTCTTACCGGCAATAGTACCAGAGCAGTGAGTTCCGTGGCCGTTTCCGTCCACATCCTCATCACCCTGGGGAACGGTCTCACCCCAAGTGGCACGGCCCTCGAAGTCAACGTGCTCGATGTTGGTACCGGTGTCGATCACGTAGGCATCGACACCCTCGCCACCCTCCTCGGCGTAGAGGTACTTATTGAAGTTACCGAAGGAGAGAGTATCACGGTGAGAGATACGGGCGAGACCCCAGGGGGCGTTCTTCTCAACTTCAGGATCACCCATGGTGCGGACCTCAGAGTCCTTCTCGATGTATTCAACCTGTTGGTAAGAAGGGTTTCATTAGCCGCCGACCTCGGGATACCGTGAGGGGAAGGGTGTTGGGATTACTCACATCAGGATGACGGCGAACCTGCTCGATGACATCCTCGTGGAAGTGACCAGCATATCCCATGAGTTCTCCACCGACGTGGAAAGTGTGCTTGACACCGGTGAAGGCCTCAAAGTCGAAGCCAAAGAGCGAACGCTTCTTCAGCTCCATCCGACCGTTCTGGGCGGTGTGGATGTCCTGCACCCAGCTGTGGTGGTCCGAAGCGGAGCTCTGATCAACATGCTTCTTGAAAACCACGATATAAGAATCAGGGATGTTCTGTGCGTTCACTGATGAGAGGATAGGAGCAGCCTCATTGTGGATGGAGCCCACCACCATAGGTGAGGCCGATGCCAGCAACGGGAGCAGGGTTAGGCTAAGGAAGCCTTTCATGCTGGGCAAGGAGTGCTAACACAACAAGAAAAGAGGGAGTAAATGATAAAGTTCGTAGGGGGTGTAAAGGATGGGTTGAAGGATAAGCTTGGAAGAGAAGAGGAGAATGAGGAGAAGCTCGTCTTTATCTAGGAGTCGGGGGGGGATCGATGATGCAAGCATAATCGGGATTACATAAGGCAGCGGATGACCCATAGAAATGGGGTATCCGATCTACACTCACTGTCTCTTGTGGAGAAACGGTCTCGGGAGATAGGACATCCCTTCGACAAGGTTAAGACCATGACTATATCAACATGTCGTTATTCTTCTTTTTACCATCTGGCTGTTGAAGTCCCAATGGATTTGAAGTTCAACCAACCCAGCACCAGGTAAGGTGCAACCCCCCGGGTACCTGGCAGTTTCACCCCCTCGCACGGCCCATTCAGGCTTTCCAAGGCAATTCGCCCTCCGAAGTCGCGTGCTTATGTCCGGGTGACTCAATTCCAGGACCTCCCTTGGGATCTTCCATGGCTAGGCATTATTGGGTACACTGCCACCTAATCTGCGGAGAAAGTCACCTCATAGGATAATTGACTGGTCTCCAGCTTCTCCACACTGCATTGCTCACTGCCTTTATCGCGCTTATCAGCTTCAGATCCGCCTATCAGCGTCATACACACCGTTACCGCTATGCAAGCCACGGCGAGAGGATCATGATATAAATAATGCAAATGAGTAACCTATGAGAGAGTAGGTCCCTCGAAGGGTCCCCTTGCAGTTTGGTACTATTGAAGCTATCGTGGTGTTACAGACGCCTCACTGGGTGGTTTCCGTAATTACCAAGTCATCTGGCATGTTCGGTCATTGCCGTTGAAGATATAAGGGCCGCAATATAAATGGAATGTGTCAATTAGCAACTCTTGCATTCACATGCCGGTGCAGGCACACAGTTCTCTTCGGTGCATTTATCGCGGTTATCACGTTAAAAGGCAGTCAGCTGCAAAGCGAATGCCCGTAAATTACGCTCCGTAACTTACGGGGCGATACCAGCTGGACATCTGGGCAGCCCCAGCCCCTTAGTCATCTGGGCTCCGGCCCTTCCCCTCTCGAGGCTTGAGGCTACCAATTACAGCAGTGGCTGAACGTTTGACATGGGCTTCCGATGACGAAAGCTGCCTTGGAAATCCTCCTAACCGCCTTCCCCTTGGCGCTAACTCTGTCACATATGCAGACCGCATCGGAACTTCGTTGATGGTCATACGGAGACCTTAAGATTTGGCTATGGCTCCGCCGGCTCCCCTCCACCCTCCCTCCCCCTCGGGATCGACCGAACGATTGGCCGAAGAGCTTGCTCCCACTATTGACCAGCTGAAGAACCTCGGCGCCGCGCCGCCACTACCCTTCCCCAGGTCCTATCCACTACGGAGCCTCTTCTCCGCCTTCGCCATACCTTTATTGATGATGCACACCCTCGCACCGCCAAAGATGCATTCCGTCATCTCCAAGGCTTCCAGACATTGCTGTCTTTTGCAGACCAACTCGCCGAGCTCTATCACCCCGAGTTGTCCAAGGAAGAACGGAAGGGCCTGTTGAGCATATTTAAAGACGTGCTTGGTGTTCTGGCAGAAGGCTTGAAGGACCATTTTGGCAACAAGCGATACTTTGCCCGCAAGATCGTGGGAGGAGGCATTGCTGCATTGGAGCGGACTCTGACGTCGTTGGTCAAGAAAATAGACACGGCTGAGGGCGACGCACAACATCTATATGGCGCAATACTGGCCGCGGCCCTATGCCAGGAGACAGTGGCGGGGATTTTCATAACAGTCGGCACAAAATTCTCGGGTCAAGACTCTGCATCACCGAAAGACGTGCAAGATGCTGTGGATCGATGTATTGGCTCAGCCGAAACGGTCGAGGTGGCAGAATTACTCGGCCCGTTCCTTCGAGTGTGGTTGATGCACTCATCTTTTTCAGCCGGATATGCCATTCTACGTTTGGCTCTACCCGCTTGCCTGTGCCAGTTGGCTTCGCAATCTCGGAGGAACGTTGTGGCTTTACATGCTACCAACATGCTCACCTCAATCTTGCCTCTCTTGTTTGATGGCGTTCGCTCCGAAAGCGAGAAGACAATATATCAAAACCTCGCCCAGTCTCTCAGTGTGCAGGGTATGAGTAGCTTGGAAGACGCAGTTGCGCTGTATCGCGGTGCACATGAAAATCCTCAGGTGTTAAAGGTTCTGTTGTCTGCTCTCAAATCTTCCAAGGAGCCTCCATCAATACAGTTCGATATGTCCAGGCATGGATTCTGCTCTGTCGAATTTGCGACACTTGGCCGGCCTTTTCCCCCCGTCACTTCCTCTGGCTATACTCTAGCAGCTTGGGCTCGCTTTGACGAATTTGACCCCAATACACATACTACTATCTTTGGTGCATTTGATGCGAGCCAGACATGTTTCATTCTTGCATACCTGGAGAGGGATACCAGGCACTTCATTCTCCAAACTTCGATTCGTGGTGCTCGGCCTAGTGTTCGATTCAAGGCCGCTAAATTTGAGCCAAATCGTTGGTATCACATTTGTATTGTTCACAAAAGACCGAGGCCAATGTCTTCGTCTCGGGCATCCTTGTTCATAGACGGCGAATTCGTCGAACAACTTAAGATCGAATACCCTTCAGTTCCTACTAGCCAATACCCCAGCAAACCTCCTCGGATCCAGGCATTCTTTGGCACGCCCCAAGACCTGGCAATGCGTCTTGGAAAGGGGGTCTCTACATCTCGATGGTCACTCGTCAATGGAATGCTCTTCGACGAGGCTTACAGCGATGACATGGTAGCCGTATTCTACAACCTTGGGCCTCGATATTATGGAAATTTCCAAGATTGTTTAGGCTCTTTCCAAACATACAAAGCGTCTGCCACCCTCAATCTACGGAACGAACATCTCCACCCAGGCAAGGAAGAGGCCTCTGACATTGTCACTGCCATTCGGAGAAAGGCCAGCACGTTGGTCCGGGAGAGCTCGATTTTGATCAACGTATCGCCCGTTGCTGTTCTCGATGACGACGACAGCAATAATGTCGATGAATCGCAGTTGATCAAATGCCTTTCACGACAGGCAGCAAAAAGCTTGCAGCAATTGACAAAAGCAGGTGGGAATGCCGTCGCGATGAATGGTGGTACTCCAGCAATCAACGATGGCCTCACCCAGCCCCAAGGAGTCGGCATCTTGACAGGCGACCCTGTTGTGGCTGTTCCCAGAGCATTGGATGATGCCAGTTGGTGTATCGGTGGATGTGCTGCGGTGCATTTGAGCTTGGTCAAGGCGGCCACCACCGTCGAAAGCACCCGAATGGCCGTCAGTGCTCTCTACGAATCTGTACAAGACAACTGGAGAAACAGCGAGGCAATGGAAAGAGAAAACGGATATGGTATTCTCGCGGCCCTGCTAAGGGAGAAACTTGGTTTCCACATGGTCAATTCCGCTGTGCCGAACAAAATCCCCGCTGTCAGCTCCGATCCTAAAGAGCTGTTTGCCCTGACTCTCGAACTGCTGCGATTGACTCTCGCGTTTGTTGGCTACGATTTTGAACGCCCCAATCGCTCCATCATCACGAATCCGCTCGCCTACCGTGTTTTGCTAGTTGACATGGATGTCTGGCGACTCAGCGAACCGCAAGTTCTCGAGTTGTACTATTCCCAATTTTGCACTTTCGCTTCTGATAGCAATTATCGCCGTTTCAACGCCAGGCGACTTGGTCGTATGCGTAAGTCTCCCGCGATATCCCACGCCAACACCTCTTATTTGATTGACGAGACTGACTGGACCAGGCGTCAATAAGAAGTTGTTGGAAACTTTGAAGAGCGGAGAAATAACCAAAGAGTCTCTCCAGCCTTGTCTGTCGGCTTTCCGGTCATTGATGGAGAGCAGTCCGTCTCCTGACTTGTTGCGCTCTCTGGCCTTATCAATTACATACGTCTTTCACAAACCCAAGGCTCCGACCAGCCTGCAGAAAAAGAAAAGCCTCCGATACTTGTCGCCGTCGTCGCGGCCCACGTCGGCGAAATCGGAAAGCAAATATATTTCCAATGTCACCCTGGGCATCGAGATGTTGCGACTATACTGCTCTGTGTTGTGCAATCCACATGACTCTGTCCCCTTGAGGAAGTTTGCCAAAGCCGTTACTAGCAAGGTACGTAGGATTGACTTTTTTTGATTAAATAATTGCTGATCAGTTTCTCAGTGGCTTCTTTACCTCATGTGCGAGGATGAGCCCGAGGTTGCGTTGCTTGCAACAAAGATACTAGCACGCTTAGTTGTCGTCCATGGCAGTGGATACAGCAAGAAATTTGCTGAGAAAAGTGGTGGATATATTATCCTAGAGCATCATCTGAAGAGATGGTGGAGCGTCCCAGCTCTGTGGCCTATCTGCTTCAGTATACTTTTTGGCGTGGATCATGCGTCGCTCGATCTCACCAAACCCCTCACCCCGGCTGGATTACTTCACATTTTCCTGGAGAAAGGCGATGCGAAGGTTGCCTTCCCTGATATGCTACCTGTCATCACGAATATGTTGAAAAGTGGAGCTCGCAACATAATCATGTCAACCCAGACAGATGACGTTAGTCAGTCTTCGCTTCAGGAACAAGCTTCCAAGTCTGTAAAGCCTCAGATGGACTCACTCAAGCTTTCTGGTATGAGCAGCTCCCATGAAATTTCTTATCCAACAATCAACTAACTTTGGCAGATGATTCTGATCAACGCATCCATGGCTTTGTGCTCCTGAGCTCAATTGTTCAGTTCCTCGCAGACACACGTCGCAAGTCTCCAGTATTCCAAGAGTTCGCTGCACACTCTACTTACGTGCAAGAGCTCCTTGCCGTGCTTTATCCTGTCGTCGTGGGTGCAGACACTGTTACTCCCAACACAGAAATCAATTTCCGGCACAGCGGGCTCAGCTTCGACGATAGCAATTTGGTTCTACGCCCGCGTTCGAGTACGACAGGCAACCCCGCGGCTGTGCAAACAACAACGGTCGATTGTCCGGAGGTTCTTCATGATAGCACTAGCTCTTTGCGTCGAGGATCTTCCTTCATATTGGTTTCTTCTGACAAGTCAAAACCCCAGCCATCGTCCGCACGCATCCGACGCTTTACCAATCCCACTTTCTCTGGAAGCAAAGCTATCACAGATCACCCCCTTGTCAAGGCTGTGCTGGAGCTAGTTTTGGATATTTTCCAGAATCAGCTTCTGGAACGCAAGGACTTTACCGGGCTTGGTCTCTATCTCAAGACGCCGCCTGGATTTTTGGAACACCAAGCGTATTTCAACTCTTGGGTCTTTGGCTGTTTGATCTCAACGCTACAAGACCTGCCTCTTGTCCGCCCAGGACTTTTACACGAGCCTCGTATACTGACCAATCTGGGACGCCTCGCCATACATCTGACAGAGGCAGTCTATGAGGGTTGGTTCATCAATGGAGGGTCATCTACTCTGGAGTACATGGGAACTCTTTTGGAATATCTCCAGCGCCCTGATATCTCCCAACTGAAAAGCATTCGTCTGTGTGGACCGGCAGTGACGACTATTCGCTCGACGCTGTATAAGATTGTCTTGCTCCAGCTAGCTGAAGCCGATGACTCTGCGACAGTCCCTCTGCTTAATCGCTTGAACTATTGGCAAGTGGTCCTTCTCGCAGCGGCCGAAACCCAGTCAAAACATTTGCATCTTCTTTGCTATTTACTATACACCAAACTGATCAGCACGGATGGGGATGTTCGCTCCGCTGCTGCCCGGTTATGGAGAGTTATTCTGGTGCAGGCGCCAGATGAGATAACAACCCTTCTTGGGCATGGCTCTGTATCTCTCCAGCGTCGACTGGCAGATGGCTTTGACGCACTGTCTGGGATGGAGGATGAAGCTTTCTTGGTGTGGATCGATGAACAACGTGAAGACCTTGACACTTTGTTCTTCGGGTCTCTTTCTCGCTCATGGGACAATTTCGTCAACGAGGAAAACGTGAGCTGCGAAGAATCTGTCAGATCTCGAGTCTCAAAACGCAAAGATAAACTCAAGCAATGGGCTCAAATTGAGAAGTTCGACGAAGACATGACTCGAAAGCACGACGCCACTCTTCCACATTGGATTTCGAACATTGCAGCATCTGAGTTCTTGAAGTCTCAGCGATTCCTACAAGATCTACAAGATAGTTCAACTTTCATGTGGTCTGCTCTCTCAGATTTGTTACTTGACTTGCGGCGACCGGGTGGCCTTCTGTCCGAGGGCAAAGAGAGGAGATGGTGGCTCGATCAAACCGAGGGTCGTAGTCGCATGCGATTGCGCCTTGTTCCAGATGAATCTGGCGACCGGCAAGACTACCAGCCTAAGCGCAAAGCATCAGAGCCCCCTGCTATTAAATTAGATACTCGAGTGCGTGCGCTCTCGGAGGGCGAGGGCCTGTCAACACCCCATCCTCTCAACTCGGGGTCCGAGAATGTGGGGGATGTTTCTCCGAATGGTGACACCGATAATCGCAGCCTCATAGAGGACAACTTTGAATTGATCGATGATCCCAAGGTTGAGCTGGAGGATTATGAAGACAGGAATCGCAAGGTGATGCGATCTCTTCAGCGTGGAGATCAAGTACAAAGCGTCTGCAACTTGTCTCGGATCATTGGCTTGGAGGCAGTTGAAGGCATTCTGATACTCGGCAAAGACTGCATCTACATACTTGACAACTTTTTCCAGAGAGCAGATGGCGAAATTGTCAACGTTTGGCAAGCTCCCAACGAGGAGCGAGACCCCTACGTGCGCATGATTGCGGGTCGTGAGTCCAACGACCGACGCTCGCAAGAACACGAGACCAGAAGCTGGAAATGGTCTGATGTGGTCAGCGTCTCCAAGCGTCGCTTCTTGTTCCGCGACGTTGCGCTGGAAATTTTCTTCACAGATGGCACGAGCTACTTGTTGACTTTAATGTCAACTCCAGCAAGAGACGACTTGTGCAACCAGCTAGGTGTCAGAGCACCCCAGGTCACCGGCAGTACTGGACACTCGCGCCCAGAAGATATCTGGCGATTTGAGACTCTTCGAAGCCAAGACGATGCGCCGCAGTCCCTGGGTTCTAAATTTGCGAGTGTCTTTGGTCATTTGCCTTCAAATCCGGCGACGCGGAAATGGGTCAAGGGTGAAATTTCGAACTTCCACTATCTCATGCTGATCAACACCTTTGCCGGACGCACATTCAACGACTTGACTCAGTACCCGGTGTTCCCATGGGTGCTAGCAGACTACACCAGTGAAGAGCTCGACCTCACCAACCCAGCTACGTTCCGAGACTTGTCAAAGCCCATGGGATGTCAAACCTTGGAGCGAGAAGCGGGATTCCGTGAGCGGTACAATGCTTTCGCCGAGATGGGCGATGATAACTCTCCCCCGTTCCACTATGGAACCCACTACTCCTCTGCCATGATTGTGTGCTCTTATCTCATCCGCCTGCAGCCGTTTGTCAAGTCTTACCTGCTTCTTCAAGGCGGATCGTTTGATCATGCCGATCGTCTCTTCTATTCCATCCGCAAGGCATGGGAATCGGCGTCCAAGGGCAACATGACGGACGTTCGAGAGTTGATCCCTGAGTTCTTCTATCTTCCAGAGTTCTTAACGAACTCCAACAAGTACGACTTTGGTCTTCTCCAAAATATGACTACGGCCATCGATTCAGTTGAGCTTCCTCCATGGGCCAAAGGAGACCCCAAGATCTTCATCGCCAAACACCGTGAGGCACTCGAGAGCCCCTACGTATCTGAGAATCTGCACCACTGGATCGATCTGGTTTTCGGTAGCAAACAAAAAGGTGATGCAGCAGTTGAGTCTGTCAATGTTTTCCACCATTTATCCTACAAAGGTGCCAAGGATTTGGACGCTATCGACGATCCAATGGAACGGCTGGCCACCATTGGTATCATTCACAACTTTGGACAAACTCCCCATCAGATCTTCCAACGGACTCACGCGCTGAGAGAAGATCAAAAGCACCGCATACCCCGACTTGATACCCTTGCTGAATCACTGACTCAGATGCCCTTGTCTCTACTCAATATCGAGGAGCGCGTGGCTACTCTATCGATGAAACAAGATCGTCTGTTGTGCACTGCAGCCCTCAGGCTCAACGTCCCACCTACCTACGAGTACTACATGGAGTGGGGATTCTTTGATGGCAGTGTCCGGTTTTACACTGCCGATACTCGCAAGCTTTTGGGCCACTTTGAACATCTCCATGTTGGTCAATTATCCTCTGCCAGCTTTGCGGACTCTCGGACCCTTGTTACTTGCGGCACAGACTGTACCATCTCACTGTGGACAGTAACGGCGACAGCAAAGTCGGTTGATTTGCAACCCATTGGCTCTCTCTTTGGTCACCGGTCGCCTGTTACTGTGCTTGCAGTCTCCCGTTCCTTCAGTGCCATGTTATCTGCATCCAGCGACGGTCAGATCATGCTGTGGGATCTCAACCGACGTTCCTTCGTGCGGGCCCTTCCAGCCGAAGGCGCAGTTGATGTGAGTGCTATCTTAGCTTTAGACCAGCTGTATTGGTTTACTGACAATTTTACAGTGTGCACGCATAAACGATGTCTCTGGAGACATCATGGTCTGCCGCGGCAATCGCTTATCTCTCTACACCCTCAACGGGGTTGTTCTCGTGGATCAACCGGTGTCCGAATCCAGCGATGATCGCGTGTTGTCCTGCGTTTTCTACGAGGGAGTCCAGAACGAATGGCTCGAACGCGAACTGGTTTTGACCGGCCATACTCGCGGTGTCGTCAACGTGTGGAGCAAAAGTATTCGGAGCGGTCGATTCGAACTGGAGCTCATCCGACAATTACATCATACGGATAGCAATCGCGACAACGGCGCTAACATTAGTGTGGGCATCAGCTGTATGCTGGCCCTTCCCCACGTGGTTTATACGGGGGATGAGGCGGGCCGAGTGGTGAGTTTCCCGGTGATAAAATCCCCATATCAATTGTAGACACGGGCTAACACAGCAGCAGTATGAGTGGAATTGTATCCAACGCCGGTAAACCGCTCTTTTTTGTTTCATAATGCAGCTCTCCGACGAAAAAAGAAAAACGAAAAGTCTAGACAGTGGCGTTTGTCATTACCTGTTTGGGCAATTGCCTCAATAACTCAGCATAGCGAAATGCATCGGAAATAGGTGTCATGAGAATCCCTGCGGCATTTATCCGAGTCCCGGTGAGCATTGTAGCCGCTGCAGTAGTGGGCCGTTGGCCGGTCGACCATCCTCCGGTTGGGGAGGTGTCGGAGCACACTGCGCCGGCTTTCAGATTGTATACTTGTCAGGGTACACGGTGATATAACATGAAGTCATATTGGGGATAGGGGTGTTCAATGAGAGTAGGATGTGTAAGGATGAACTGGAGCAATGGCTATAGAGAGTTTCCAGAGGGAAAATCAAGCAGCAGGGGAGGTACCTCACAGCAAAAGGAAGCTGCGTTCATGCAAGCGCGTCATTTGCCCCACCATCCCACCTTGAAATCGGGGCACGGGAAAGGTACTTCCGTTAACTATGTGGCCACCATACTAACCCCAAGTACCCGGCAATTGATCTGGTTCTGGGTCATGACACCACCCCTCCTTCGGCGAGCTTCTAAATACTGCGGTCGCCGCCACTTCCTCCATCTTTCTTCCCCTTCTTCATCCTCTCCGATATTTCCAATTCACACACAATGTCTTCTTCTCTCGAACAGCTCAAGGCCACCGGCACCGTTGTCGTCTGCGACTCTGGTAAGCTTGACATCATTGACTACTATTGGAACTTTTGCTAACCGTGTTCTTACAGGTGACTTCGCCAGTATGTATCGAACAAAATCTTTTTCATCGTGAACAGAAATACTAATGAAACACAGCCATTGGCAAGTACAAGCCCCAGGATGCCACCACCAACCCCTCCCTGATCCTCGCCGCTTCCAAGAAGCCCGAGTACGCCGCTCTCATCGACACTGCCGTCGCTTACGGTAAGCAGAACGGCAAGACCCTCGATGAGCAGGTTGAGGCCACCCTCGACCGTCTCCTTGTCCAGTTCGGAAAGGAGATCCTCAACATCATTCCCGGCAAGGTCTCCACTGAGGTCGACGCCAAGCTGTCCTTCGACACTGATGCCTCCGTCAAGAAGGCCCTTGAGATCATCGAGGTAAATATTTCCAATCAGACATTCTGGCCGAATCAACCAACTAACTCCGTATCCAGCTCTACAAGCAGAACGGTATCTCCAAGGACCGTGTCCTGATCAAGATCGCCTCCACCTACGAGGGTATCAAGGCCGCCCACATCCTCCAGTCCAAGTACGACATCAACTGCAACCTCACCCTGATGTTCTCTCTGGTCCAGGCCATCGCCGCCGCCGAGGCTGGTGCCTACCTCATCTCCCCCTTCGTCGGCCGTATCCTTGACTGGTTCAAGGCCGCCCACAAGCGCGACTACACTCCCCAGGAGGACCCCGGTGTCAAGTCCGTCCAGGACATCTACAACTACTACAAGAAGTTCGGCTACAACACCATTGTCATGGGTGCCTCCTTCCGTAACGTCGGCGAGATCACCGAGCTCGCTGGCTGCGACTACCTGACCATCTCCCCCAACCTCCTCGAGGACCTCTACAACTCCACCGAGGCTGTGCCCCAGAAGCTGAACGCCGCTAACGCCGCCAACCTTGAGATCAAGAAGCGCGAGTACCTCAACAACGAGGCTGAGTTCCGCTTCGACTTCAACGAGGAGGCTATGGGTGTTGAGAAGCTCCGTGAGGGTATCTCCAAGTTCGCTGCTGATGCCGTTACCCTTAAGCAGCTCCTTGCCCAGAAGATCCAGGCTTAGATTGGATTTGGTTTATTATGTCTTTAATTTTTTGATAAATTGGCGATCCCCCAAAAATTGGAATCGGTAGATACGAATTGATGAACTTGTTCTGCACCGTTTTTCCATTATGTAGCTTGGATCTTATCTTGTAAATTCCAGTATTCATTCCATTAAGGGTAATGATTTGTTTAAATGCGACTTCGGGAGCATGAAACTATGTATATCGTACTCCTTAACCTAGAGACAGATGATACAAAAGCCTGAACAATTTAGATGGGATCTCCGGTGCCGGTCAGAGAAACGCTATAATTCCTAGCACTACGAATGATGAGGGCATGTGGATAGCTCACTCGGCGTTGGTCAGCTCCGGGCCAGGCGGGCCGGCTTATTCACTGCAGACCCCGCAGTCAGGGTTTTTGCTATGCTGTGCACTGTACTCGGTGTCAGAAAGCCGATTGCAAGTCCCTCGCTATATTACCCGAGGTTACTCTCAAGGCTTTGTTTCAATTGCTCATAGGACGGATCTAGCTTGTCAGAGCAGATGTGCAACGTATTCTGCTTCAACGTTATGGATATTGCCCGGGGTTCATAGATTGATACGCGGATATAACATTGAGTATCTGAGGTGTACAGGTACAAAACTCTGCAGCAATAAAGGTGTGGGCATCTGGTACTGGTACCAAGACGAGCGATACTAGCTTCATTATGTCATTCCCTAATGTTCCGACTCGCCCGCTTGGGAAGGTGGGGTGAGGTATCGCACTAAGTACCGGGTACTTGCCTTTACACAATATTTACTATGTGATGGTATGTACCTAGTACCTGGTTCGTAGGCAGTGGACAACAACTAGCAGTCACGTCAACATCCGCTTATTAGCTTCCTCCGCCCGCCTCTTCTCCTCTTCTCCCTCAAATCTCATTCCAATCTTCAATTCAAACATTAAAGATATTCAAAATGGTTAAAGCTGGTATGTGCGCGTGTTTAATATACCCCTGGTCGTTTATATAAGCTCTAAGCTGCCCCGAGCTCAAGCTCGGGGGACCTTGGGTGAGCAGATGAGCACATTTGAGCACCTTGTGACCCTGAGCTCAATCCCGGGCCTATCGGCATGCAGACCTAACTCCACTGATCTCTGAACATCCTCGACAAGCTGGCAGTACTGCCAGTCTATTTGCTGGGGACCTGAGGATCTGTGGTTGCTGCCGCTGAAGCCGAGCTCAGGGAAGCGGGGGTTCGCCTTCGATCAACCTTATCAACTTTCCGGAACAACGTAATGACCGATCTTCTCTGCAGTTGCTGTCCTCCGTGGTGACGCCAAGGTCGGCGGTACCGTCACCTTCGAGCAGGCTTCCGAGTCCGGTCCCACCACCATCAGCTGGAACATCTCTGGCAACGACGCCAACGCTGAGCGTGCTTTCCACGTTCACCAGTTCGGTGACAACACCAACGGCTGCACCTCCGCTGGTCCCCACTGTAAGCCCCCTTCGAATGACAAACACAAGCATAGCAAGCTGATCGCTTCTAGTCAACCCCTTCGGCAAGAACCACGGTGCTCCCGCTGACGAGGACCGTCACGTCGGTGACCTCGGCAACTTCAAGACCGATGCTGAGGGTAACGCCGTTGGCTCCAAGGAGGACCACCTCGTCAAGCTGATCGGCTCTGAGTCCGTTCTCGGCGTAAGTGATCAATTCAACCATACCGCTTCTGCTTCACTCGCTAATCTATTCCAGCGCACTCTTGTCGTCCACTCCGGCACTGATGACCTTGGCCAGGGTGGTCACCCCGAGTCCAAGAAGACCGGTAACGCTGGCACTCGCCCCGCCTGCGGTAAGTTGATGATGACGTGCTCGCGTGCGGATGAATGCTAATTGTTGTTTAGGTGTCATCGGTATCGCCGCTTAAGTGCGTACCTCACGAAATTGACGGTCTTGATATCCCAATGGAAAAGTTTAGGACGTTCTCCGCTTAGGATACACGAATGAATGCCTTCTTTGACATGATTACTCCGTGTACAACTGTACTTGTATCAGTAGTGACTCGTAGAATAGACGATAGATGCTTGAACCTTGAAATTTGCGGTTCATCACCTTGGCCAATGGGCCTCACTTCAGAATATGTGCAGAGAACAGGTTGATATCAGCCTCCAGCGACTATGTCATGTTGACATGTTCATCAGAGCATCGGCCCTTTTCGAAGCTTCGACCGAACGGATCGGCTGACCGCCCGCTCCCCCACAAGTCTAAACACCTGTCCCCTTAGTTAGCGTGAGGAGTAATCTCTTAGTTGTTCTCTACTCCTTTTTTCTACCCCGTTTCTTTTTTTGGTTATCAATTGTCATTTTGGTGAACGACCCAGCATGCCTTTTGAAGCCCGGGTCAAGTCTGTCCTGTCCGGCGACACTGTCGTGCTGTCGCATGTCACCAACCCGTCACAAGAGCGCATCTTGAGTTTGGCCTATGTCTCTGCTCCTAGGTTAAGGAGGGAGGGTGATGAGGTATGTACATTGCTTCGCGTTCACGCCTACCAGTCGCGTTCTCAGAACCCAATTGATTGCGGCGTTCAACAACAGTTGGCCTCTCAGCTCTCAGTTCTGCTGGCTACTTTCATTGGGGTCGAAAGCGTGGCTACTTTATGGTATCAAAGAGCATGAATTTGAACTAACATGAACCTATTTCATAGCCATACGCTTTCCAATCCCGTGAATTCCTCCGTGAGCTCCTGGTCGGCAAGGTCGTCGAATTCCAGGTCATCTACACCATTCCCACCGGTGCCAAGCGCGACTACGGTATTATCAAGCTGCCTGGGTTCGATGCCTCGTTGCCAGATATCAGTGTCCAGGAAGGCTGGACTCGCGTGCGCGAGGAGGCAGGCAAGCGTGGCGACGAATCTGAGGAGACTGCTGGACTCTTGGCCCGTCTGCGTGCTCTTGAGTCTCTCGCTCAGGATGAAAACAAGGGAACCTGGGCCGACGGCGACGACGGCGAGATCGAAAACAGCTACGAACTGACTGGCGCCCGGGAATTGGTCCGTCAAAACCAGGGCAAGCAGTTGGAGGGTATTATTGAGAAGGTTCTGAACGGTGATCGTATTGTGCTGCGCTTGCTGCTCCAGCCTCAGGAGCATGTGCAGACCGTTATTGCGATTGCTGGTGTCCGCGCACCTTCCGCTAAGCGCACGACCGAGGGCAAGGAGACGGCTGCTGAGCCGTTCGGCGATGAGGCACAACAGTTTGTCGAGTCACGACTTTTGCAGCGCAAGGTGAAGGTTTCCCTGCTCGGTGTGACCCCCCAGGGTCAAATGGTTGCTACTCTCTTGCACCCCAACGGAAACATCTCTCGCTTCCTCCTAGAGGCTGGTCTGGCTCGTTGCCAGGATCACCACTCTACCCTCCTGGGCCCCGACATGGCCCTCCTCCGCCAAGCTGAACTCGGCGCCAAGGCAGACCGCAAGGGATTGTGGGTGAACCACAGTGGAGTGACGACTGCGGGTGCCGCTGCTGTCGACTACGTTGTCTCTCGTGTTCAGAACGCCGATACTCTGTTCATTCGCAACAAGGCCGGCCAGGAGAAGAAGATCAGCCTCGCCAGTATCCGTCAGCCCAAGCCTTCTGACCCCAAGCAGGCTCCCTTTGCTGCTGAAGCTAAGGAGTACCTTCGCAAGCGCGTGATCGCCAAGCATGTCATGGTCACTGTGAACGGCAAGAAGCCCGCCAACGAGGGCTACGAGGAGCGTGAGGTTGCTACCGTTGTTCAAGGCGACACCAACGTCTCAGTTGCCCTCGTCCAGGCCGGATACTCGTCTGTGATCCGCCACCGCATGGATGATACCGACCGATCCCCTGACTATGATGCCCTGCTCGCCGCCGAGGCCGACGCCCAAAAGGAGGGCCGCGGAATGTGGTCCCCCAAGCCCCCCAAGTCCAAGCAGGTCGTCGACTACTCCGAGACCGTGCAAAAGGCCAAGCTTGAGCTTGGTATGCTGCAGCGCCAGAAGCGCGTGCCGGCCGTCGTTGACTTCGTCAAGTCTGGCTCTCGTTTCACCATCCTCGTCCCCCGTGACAACGCCAAGCTCACGCTTGTTCTTTCCGGCATCCGTGCTCCCCGCTCTGCGCGCGGACCTACCGACGCCGGTGAGCCTTTCGGTCAGGAAGCCCATGATCTGGCCAACCGCCGCTGCTTGCAGCGTGACGTCGAGATTGACGTCGAGACCGTCGACAAGGTCGGTGGTTTCATCGGAAGTCTGTACATCAACAAGGAGAACTTCACCAAGGTTCTTCTAGAGGAGGGTCTGGCCACTGTCCACGGATACTCCGCCGAACAATCTGGCCACGCCACCGAGTACTATGCTGCCGAACAGCAGGCCAAGGATGCCCGCAAGGGTCTCTGGCACGACTACGATCCCGCCAAGGAGGCTGCTGAAGCCGAAGAGGCTGCCGAGGCCGCCAACGGAACCGGCACCGAGAGCGACGCCGCTCCCACACAGCGCCGCAAGGACTACCGCGACGTGATGGTTACCTACGTCGACCCTGCCTCTGCCAAGCTCAAGTTGCAGCAGATCGGCACTGGCACAAATGCCCTCACCGAGCTAATGAGCGCCTTCCGTTCCTTCCACATCAACAAGGCCAACGACACCCCTCTCCCCGCTGCCCCCAAGGCCGGCGAGTGGGTCGCCGCTCAATTCTCCGAAGACGGTAACTGGTACCGCGCCAAGGTCCGCCGCAACGACCGCGAGAAGGAGACCGCCGAAGTCGTCTACATTGACTTCGGTAACTCCGAGTCCATCCCCTGGTCCAAGCTCCGCCCTCTCACTCAGCCCCAGTTCTCCAGCCAGACTCTGCGTCCCCAGGCTGTGGATGCTGTTCTTTCCCTCATGCAGTTCCCTACTTCCGAGGACTACCTCGAGGATGCCATTGGCTTCATCGGTGACCAGACCTTCGACCGCCAGCTCGTCGCCAACGTCGACCACGTCGACCAGGACGGCACCCTCCACGTTACTCTCCTCGACCCCTCCGTCTCCAAGAACCTGGACAACAGCATCAACGCCGATGTCATCAGCGAGGGCTTGGCTATGGTGCCCCGCAAGCTGAAGAACTGGGAGCGCGCCTCCGTCGACACCTTGTCTAACCTCCGCACACTCGAGGACGAGGCCAAGGCCGAGCGTCGTGGTATTTGGGAATACGGTGATCTCACCGAGGACTAAATTCTTGTATTTATCTGATCTTTTTCACTGCGATGTTGGGCGATCTGTACAGATACTGTAGTATTGGGCTTGCCCTTCCAAATTAGCATCCGTGCCATTCATTTACGAGCCGGAAATGTATTCAATGTTTTTCGAATTTATATGAAACGAACTGAAGTCGATATAGTAGTGGAGAACGACCTCTGCCAAGTGTACATCTGTTCAAGATCGTTCTCTCAGATAGAGCTAGTTTCAGCTGCAGGTCCGTTCTTAGGGCTTCCCTGGTTGATCCCTGCCGATTAGCTTTTCCAATCGATGGATGTGCAGGGTCCGAATGTAGTGGAATGTTGTGTGCTACACTATTCACTATTCAATGTTCTATGTAGAGACATAGTTGAATTCAATGATGTCCCTTCCACTTCCCCTGTGCTCTCCAAAGCCGTAAATTGTATACATCACAAACCCGAGTGCCGATCCCAGTCAGATTTATTTCACCGCCTCCTAACCTCCGCCACCCCCGAGATCGATCTGGCCGATCTTTCTCCAAACAAATACCCAAATTAAAACCCGGAGTACTCCGTAAAGGTCCCGCCATGTTCTGGGGTAACAAAGCCGCGCAGGCTTCCGAGCCAGACCTCACGCGCACCGACTCCTCAAAGAACGATCCGTCCGCTTCCGCCTCCCAGGCCTCCGGTACCGCCTGGCTCGCCGGCCACTTGCACCACCTCACACCCGAGCAGGAGAAGAGCCTCCAGGAGTTCAAGGCGGTATGCGCGGAGCGCAAGTACTACACGCCTGCCGGCGATCAGGGTCCCAGTCATGAAGACGCAACTATGCTGTATGTGGCGCTCCGCTAGACCAAAGCGGTGCAATTTATAGTGCTGTGCTGATTTGTGCAATAGGCGGTTCCTGCGCGCTCGCAAGTTTGACGTCGAGGGCGCCTGGACACAGTTCAGGGATACGGAGGACTGGCGTAAGGACAATTCCATCGATTCTCTGTATGAGAATATCGGGGTGGATTCGTACGAGGCTGCTAGACGCATGGTACGCACTTAATTTATAGATATTCGACATGGGAATGCTAATTGATTATCTCTAGTACCCGCAATGGACGGGTCGTCGCGATCGCCGCGGAATCCCCGTCTACGTTTTCGAGATCCGCCACCTGGACAACAAGGCCGTCGCCGCATACAACTCGACCATGACGACCGGCACGCCCGAAACACACAAGTCATCGACCGTGCCCGCGCGTCTCCTCAACCTCTTCGCATTGTACGAGAATCTCCTACGGTTCGTGATGCCGCTGTGTTCCGCGCTCCAGCGCCCGAACCCAGAAACCCCCATCGTGACCTCGACCAACATCGTCGATGTCAATGGCGTGGGCCTGAAGCAGTTTTGGAATTTGAAGAGCCACATGCAAGATGCCAGCGTGTTGGCTACGGCGCACTACCCAGAGACGCTGGATCGGATCTTTGTGAGTTGTTGTTGTGTCGGAGTTGGAGATCGAAACTAATGATGTGATAGATTATCGGCGCGCCGTCGTTCTTCCCTACTGTTTGGAGCTGGATCAAGCGCTGGTTCGATCCTGGAACCACGTCTAAGATCTTTATTCTCTCTGCTGCTGAGGTCGAGCCTACTTTGACTGCGTTCATGGAGCCGAGTGGCATTCCCAAGCAGTACGGTGGTGAGCTTGAGTGGCAGTGGGGTGATATGCCCAACTTGGATGATCCCAGTCGTGAGTTGCTGCAGGGTATTGAGCAGCCGCTGGCTGAGGGCCAGACGAGGAAGGATATCCTGAAGGGTCCTGTTCTGTTCGAGGGTGATCACTTGCAGGTCCTTGGTACTGTTGATGGAAAGGAGCGGAGGGAGGTTATTCCTGTCCCCAAGACCCAGACATCTATGTCTGAGGCTCAGCCTGCTGCTGTTGAGGCGGAGAAGGCGGTCGATGCCGCGCCGGTCGACGCCGAGAGCAAGGCCGATGATGAAAAGGCCGTTGACAACGTGGCGGTCAAGGTGAACCAGTTGTCTGTCGATGAACCCCAGAATGCTGCCGCATAAAGCATATAGAAAGGCAGCAGGATTTATCAGGGGTAGAACAGAGTTTAGGCATGGCGATTTGGACAGATGATAGCGAACATGATACCGAGGTAATATTATGACTGTATGTCTACCTCGAACTTTCGTTTTTTTTTGTGAAATTGGAGAATATAGCTGCCTGTTCCATGATTCCGGCCAGCAGCATATGCATTCGCATATAGCTAGCGTTGAGGAAATCCATGGATGTCCACACATGCCCAGGTGGGCTCAGCTTCCAACGCGGAACTTTCTGCTTGATTGTTCCAAGGTTCTTTACCGTGTGTACATTGGTCATATGGAGTAATCAGGGGAATACTTGGTCTTTTTTTGGTATACTAATCCATAGATAAGACCTTAGGACTGAGGAAGCTTCAACTCATTGGAACTTGTTCTATTTGATTTTACTATATCTGTTTGTTTTTGAGCACATCCAACATCTATCAATGAAATTCTGAAATCAAAATTCATCTCTTCAAAAATACAACAGTCTTGCCTTGCAAGTGGGCAGGTCGCTGCCTTTCATCACCAGGCAAAATTGGTTCCAAGTTTCATCCCTTAACGACAACTCTCGCTCGACCTAGGTTATAAGACAGGAAATAAGAACTGCCCATCACTTCAGATCGTTGAGATGCGACCCTGACACTTGGAATGAAGATACCGGGGGCTCCATATGTATGAGTGACACTCACATTGACCATTGGACTGGGTGCTCCAAAGTCTACCGGTACAAAGGTCGCATTTCCGTACAGATCCCACTCAACGGAGACAATCTTGCCGACATTCCGAGGTACCTCGATAAATGCGTGGAGAGTCACGGGGGATCCAACGTCAATCTCCGCCCGTGTGCCATTCTGAACCTTCAAGTGAGCAACAGGTTGAATTCCACCGCGTTGGGATGCAGATTTTGGGACTTTGACCTGGCCTTTCTGAACCTTATAGGTGGTGTCCAATGGGGGTTCGATTCCATTCTCGACCCAAGCACTGAGATCGAGTAAGTGTTGCTCGAAAAGCCCCGTAAAGTCAATCAAACGATATTTCACAGCTTCCTCAACGGGTCCCATCTCATGATCGGCATTGTCGCTGTAATAAAGTCGGTATTGATTGTTGAACTGGGTGCCAAGAGACTTCTGCACTCGTGTTCGGTACCAGTCAGCTTCCCAAGGGAAAGCTTTGTTATCCATGAGATTGTCCATGACAATCATCTTTCCGGTGATATTTCCAGTGTTAGTTCAGCCGCCACTGGCTGACTCCGCGAAACTCAAGGCTGCGAGGACACTCCGTTGGGGGTATCGAGGCTTTCCATCCGCATTGCAAAGGTAGTCAAAGACATAGTATCCTTCGCTCGTGGGGATCTCATGTCGGTGGAAGGTATGAAGTGCGAGGTACCATCGGTTATCCACGTGAACTTTCCCGCCTTTCTCCAAACAATTGAGAACGGTGCTGTTATAACCGGAGTAGATTGTGACCTTTCCAGAGTCAGGATCCATATGTCCCGTGAAATCACTTCCTTTCTTCACCCCGTTACATTCTGATTGAATAGTCACGTCATACCAGTTTCGACGAGGTGCTGCAGATGGCGATTTATCCAGCACAATTTCAACTGGGATATTATCGTTATCCGAGTCGCGATTGACCTCAAGGATTGTGGCGTTGAATTCGATCAAAGAAGAACGAATTAAGTCACCAAGTTGGGATTCCTCTGTCCCGAGATACCCCGGCAGAGTCCAGAAGTCATCGACATAGGTAGGATCAATGGTCTTCATCCCAACCGCTGCAGCTCGAAGGAGTTCATAAACTTGCGATCGGTTACGACCACTGCCGTCAAAGTCCTCCCAGGCCGCGGGAGGCATACCCAGCGCCGTGACTTCATCCCACACGGCACGCTGTACTGGGCTCATAATCTCTCTGGGATCTATGTTGCTTCCCGGGCGAACGGCGTCTTTGATCTCGGTAGATATGTTGTTAAAAACCAATCCGCCAAGTGAGGTAATGGAGCAGCCTGTTGGATCGGAAATTGGGATTCCTTGGATGAGAGGAACACTGCCGTCCCAGATAGAGACGGTATTTTCCATCGCTCCAACAGTCTTAAAGGAACCACCACTACCACCATATATGTAGCCGTAGATCTTGCGAGATGGTTGTTTTTAGAACTTCCGCGCGATCTTCCTGGATAGCTTCGCAACTGCCGCATCTGCCTGGTAGCCTCCAGTGCCAGCAACATGCACAGTGTAGCCGCCTGCCTCAGCTGTGAATCCAATCTCTCCAGACCCGGCCACGGAAATCTGTGTCGGGAACACCATCTGGAAGAAACGACCTTTCCAGCCATCGTACGGCATATAGATGTTGAATTCGATTTCAGTGCCATTGAAGTATCCAGAGACCTTGCGATGTTTGAGAGGAGATGCTTCGTCGGTTTGGTTGGTAATGATTGGAGAGTGATATATGGGGTCAACACAATATGGGTCCACTTGCACTGGGCCGTTTGTAACCAGTGCAGTGCATATTGAGCTGTTTGACTGGTCAATACCGATGGCACCGACCACAGAGATCATGAAAATCACCAGTGTAAACCTAAACGAATAGCTGATTAGCTCATTGAATGGTTGCATCAGGGGCCGTTGGGGGACACCGACCAGTGATAAAATTGTGGAAACATAGTATCTTTCAAGTTGGCTCGAGCCATGGTCAAGATATAATGCATTCAGCGAGTAGGTATGTCTGCCTTTTTATATCCATCCATAAATTTTCTTCGGCCGTGATCGGCGGTTTTCCAGGTTGGATGTGCTATCCACCTATACAGGAGAACTCGATATGTGACCTGGACCAAGGCAGTCTTTAAAATACTGCCCCACATAGCTTGGCATTTTGAACTGACAAACTGGGAGACCATCTTCAAACGAGTACGATGCATATTCAGGAGCTGTAGATCTTTACCCAATAGTAAAGATTCGATAAAACGAGAAACACAAACGCGCAGGCACGTAAGTGTGTACAACATTGTCTACTTTAATATGGGATCGTCCACCACGTTAAGTTTATAATTCAAATACAATCAGATATTTTCAACAGTGGATTAGAGTTACCATGCATAAAGTAACACGGTGTAGAGCGCTTTAAAGCTCGCGTGCTGCTTTGCTACCTGTGTGCAATGTAGGTAGGGACCGCTGGGGAACTGGGCTAGCTGGATTTATACTCGCATCACAAGGAAACCGTAACTGGAGCTGATCACAAACAGAGCTTGAAGTGGTTGGATATGACTTCGACTATTGCATATCAAATACTGATCTATTAGAGAGCGAAGCAGCTTCTTTGAGTAGTTCTACGGTTGAGGTCGTAATTGCCAGAACACGAATCTCTTACTAGATATACCAATAAAGCTTCAATTTCCCTTTCACAATCCTAGGGGTCTGTATGGGGTAACTGATTGTTCTTGGTGGGTTGGGAAGAGTAGAGTATAATGCGGTAACATCGCCATACAGTAGAACCCTATGTTTCTAATAATAAAAGTCTACACTGGCGGTGACGACAATTTCTACCTCAAACCTAGATAACTTGGATTATGTTCTCAAATATCAGTCTGGAAAAAGAAAATCATTGAAATGAATCCACCAACACAGATTGCGTGTTTCTTCTCTAGAGCAAGGTCAAAGTACGGATACGCCAAAATTGCCAGAAGCGGCAAAGCAGGATCCACACTTTCCTAAGGCCCGGGGAATTTATAGAATTTGATGTTCATTGGGCGTTGTGATCTTCCAACTCCATGTCTTTGTCCCAAGGGGCTGAAAAACACCCTAAATGGCCTCAAACAATGGTACCTATTAGGCTATCACTACCCAGTGAAGTGGGAAGAGCGCTCTAGCGGTCTGACATCGCAGACAAGACGATAGGGGCATCCAGTACAAGACGGGGGTTATAGGGAGAGAGCAAGGGTCTTGAATAGGCAATGTCATGGAGGATACCCCTATTATGAGAGTTGTAGAATGTATGATTGTTTATGCTACGGACCTGCAGACTGAAAACTAGTTTTATTAATTATAAAAAACTTTGTTTACAATAAATCTTTTATCAAGATACAAGAATGAAGCGTCGATTATCACTATCGCCCAAGGTGGCACCAATGCAAGTTGAACAAGTGAACGTCGTGAATCAACCGACAAGATAATGACCCTGTGAAATACCTAAACGGCCATCATTCGCGGCTCGCTCGTTACCAGTGGGATATCCGACATACGATGCTCACTCGTCAGAGGATCATGGAAAGCAGCAACCTTGCCCAGCCGGCGAGCTTTCTTAATAAGAAGACCAGGGTGATAAACCGCCAACACAATCATAGAAAAGAACATGGGGAAGCCGTCAAAGACGTAGATGAAAAGCTCCTTCTGATTTACGGCGGAACTTTTACTCGCTCCGAACTGAATAGTCCGAACAAGATTTCGAAGCATCAACGCAGAACAGGCTGCGTACAAAGCCCACATGTAACGCCGCCAATGAAGATCATTCATCATCATAATACCCGTAGGCGTATTGTTGAGCCTTCGATGTAAGGTTACCGTAATCCAAATGAAGAATGCAAACACGACCAGAGAGAATATCAGACCCGCCAAAACGACTTTCTTGCCGATCGCCATAACATGCGCGTCTCCGGTGACTTGAACCCCAGCTCCGCCAAGTTGCGTGCAGAAGGTCAGTACATCATTCAGTACGAATATGACCGTGATCTTTTTCGGAGTCATGCTGACTAGATGTTCGGCGTTGAAGGACCGGATGATTCGACCGAGAACCATGTAGATTGTCGCGGCGATGAGTGGGGGAGCGCAAAGAATTAACATTTCTTGGAGTGCCCATGAGCCAATATCTGTTCTGTCTTGATGTGACCACGCGCGGCCGTAGTATCCGAATGATTCACCTAGATGAGACCATGTTAGTCGAGTCCTGCCTGGACCACATGGAACGGGGAAACGTACAAACACCCCCTAGAACGAGAGGTATAAAATATGCAGCGCGGAACGGAAACATCATGACCAAGTGGACAACTGTTGCGATGCCAAATATAACAAGAAATGCGTATCCTGCTGTGGCGGAGGGAGTGTACGGGTAAAAGTCGACATAAGGGTCCGACCCGTTGACACCGGGATGGAAGTCAATGTCCATGATCAAAGATTGGAAGTAATTGAGTGCAACCTGTTAAAATTGAAGTGGAAATATTGACAAGCTTTATGAGATGCTCAAACTATTTTTGAAACAACCATACACGCGCTGTTCCTTGAAGATCTAGTATAGTTGACGGATTAGGAAATTTTAGAACGAATACGGTGGGGCGCTATTTGCTGTACGTGGTACTCGCGGTAACTCACTCACTCTGTCTTCCACATTATTTTTCGGCAAATCTGAAGATAGCCACTGTACAAGACATGTTGACAGGACCTCAAAGGCTGTCGGGGTGGGGCCTGTCTGTCAGGAGTCCTGTGTGGATGCCTGTTTTGTGAGGCTCGCCGGGCCATAGGTAACTAGAAGTTAGTCGAGGGGGAGAGCTTCTCTCTCCTCTCTCTCCTTTCTTCTCTTCGTTCCTGCTCCTGTTTTCCCGATACTGTTCACTCTTCCGCGACCAACCGGTGGGCATCACAAGTGGCGCCTGCAGCTTTGAACCCCTTACTCTATGCATATGCACTTGTATAACGTTAAATCGCCTACGAAGTACTCCGTACTTTGTGCTATAGAGACTGCGCAGGCAGCCTCAGAATCACATAAAGGATTTTGAAGTTTCAAGACCTTCGTGAGCAAACCTGCTGTATTCCGCCATCAATTTATATTTGTCCTACCACAGCCCTGTGGTGGGCATTTACTATATTCTATAGTGAAAGAAAATCAGGAGTGTTGGTATATGTAGTGCCTCGAAAGGCACCAGTGGGTTGTTCTGTGTACTAGGAAGTCATCTCCCCACAATTTGACCACCCAGAGTAACCAGTTTCTTCCACACTCAATTTGACATCAGAACACTCCGCTTTAGCGCTTAAAAGCCGTTGGGGAAACCAGTGCGATCGGCATGACTCTCTGCCTCGACCACTTCCGAGGCTCATTTTTGCGGAGAGTGTGAAGTGGGTTTCTTCACATGCACCAGTCGGCGCCCGTCGCCGAAAGACTAGGGAGTGATCGACACTCCATAGTTAAAAGCCCACCCACCCCCGTAAAATGGGGCCATTGTGCGAAACCCTTGTTCCTGATTGAAGATGGCCGAACGCAATCCCAAAGACTCCATGAAGTCCACCTGGCGGCGACAAGCACGCTCAGAGTGGACTTTGTTCCATTGGTTCTATGAGCTACTGGGTATCCACCCCGAACATCTCGACTCAAACATCCCAATTCACCCGAAGGAAGAGGCTATTCCCTATGTCCCGGATTGGACCATGCACCGCTGGGTCCTCAGTCATGCTGTCATCCCTCTTCTTATTCACCAGGTCTATGTGATGGTCACTGGTCACAATCTCAGCGCCTGGGGTGCTTTTTTCCTATACGCCGTGGGCTTTAAGGCTATTGCCATACATGAACTGCACGTTCTTCGTCGACTGGGACACCAGAATGGCTTTTTGGACGGTGACAAGCACGCTCGCGATGGCGTTCCCGACGTCGGTGTCGCAAAGGTCGTTCGCTCACTCATGTCCACCTCGACCTTCCGTCCAATGTTCCTTGTCTTCTTGACTTATCACACAAGCCAGACCCCCTCGACCATGAACTTCCTCTGGCTACCCCTCGAGGCCGGACTTTACGGCATAATCTTGGACTTCTGGTTCTACTGGTATCATCGAGTGATGCACGATTTCGACGGACTGTGGAAGTTCCACCGCACCCACCATCTCACCAAGCACCCGAATCCACTCCTCACACTCTACGCCGACTCAGAGCAGGAGTTCTTCGATATCCTCGGCATTCCTCTGATGACTTATTTCTCGATGCGGTTTATGGGTATGCCGATGGGCTTTTACGAATGGTGGATCTGTCACCAGTATGTGGTGTTTGCAGAGCTAGCTGGTCACAGTGGGCTGCGACTTCATGCTACGCCACCTTCGACTTTAAGTTTTGTTTTGCGTTGGTTCAACGGAGAACTGGTGATTGAGGATCATGATTTGCATCATCGCAAGGGCTGGAAGAAGAGTCATAACTATGGGAAGCAGACGAGGCTCTGGGATAGGATGTTTGGCACTTGCGCTGATCGGATTGAATCGGTGCCACATAACGTCGACTATGTCAACTCGGTGAATATGCCATTGTATTGACCTATGGCTTGGTTTGGGTTGTTGTTTTGAATAAAACGCTGTACATACGTGACTATGAATACCAGATTTGTTTTAGCGATCAATTATGTCCGAGATTACATTTCAATTATGCAAATGACTTGATGCGTGGGCTCGTATATCCATATTATAACACAATGCAATCGCCTAGAACTCAAGTTCTTCCACCTCCATTCCACACGTCACGCATGTCTTGACGGGAATTCCGGTCTCCGCATTATCAACAGGCCGGCCCCATTCGTGCACATGTTTCCGTCTGGAAGCAAGATCATCACCAAAGTCTCCACCAGAGCCACCTTGCCGATTACGCCTGTAGGCCTCGACGCGCGTGCGCTTCTTCAAGTCATGCAGTTTGGTCTTGAACTTCTCCTCTCGGCGTCTCTTCTTATCAGTTTCTCGCTTTTCGAACTCAGCGTCCAGCGCTTCTGTCGAGCCCCATTTCTTGTCTGAGAATGCGTATTCCTCGATTTGATATCGGAGATACAGCATCATGCTGTTCCATGTAGACTTGTGTGGGTTTGGTTTCTCCAGACGCGGAAGTAAATCTTCATCTTTGAGTTCAGCTGCGTATGAGTCAGTAATCGTGCTAGTCGGAAGAGTATGGTCCAAGGACTCACGATCTGTAAGAAGATAATCCTCTTTGGCTTCTGTCTTGGTCAATAGACTGTATTTCTCAGGAAATTTATCTTTGCAGGCATGACAAATGCTACACTTCAACTCCTCATCCCACTTCCAGTCGATTTCAAGACTGGCGCACTCGCGGCATTTCTTTTGCTTGCTTTTGTCATCCAGAACACTCAGACCGGGCTCATATGGCCCTTCTCGGTTGCGCTTGAGCTTTTGTAGTACTTGATGGCGTTCCCATTCTTTTTGCGTCATATTCGCCGGCTTCTGTAATTCCTTATCATTCGTCACATGTAGTTGTTTGTTGAACGGGTCATCCTCTTGCGTCAGGAATCCACCCTTCGTATCAGTCATTTTGCTGAAGTCATAGTCGACGAATTTTGTGAAATTACGGGCCGGCTGGATCGAGTCTAGAGGTTTCTGAGCAGATGCATCGCGCACATTGGCAGGTTGATTAGATGTCATCGCGGCGAATGAGCGCTTGGCACCCGTTGCAGGCTGAGGTGCACTTGAAGCGGCTTGGGCTAGTTTTGCCTCATGCTGTTCTCGGAGAGCCTTGGCTTTCATGCGATTAAGCTCCTGTTTGTGACAGTCAGTTCCGAGGGTCGTTTGGGTTTATACTGTCGCAAGAAGACTTACTATTCTGCGCTTTTGTTCTGGGGTGATTGGACCTCGCGGAAGTTGCCCTGATCCAGAGGCCGTAGCCTGCGGAGGGGGTGTTGAAGGTCTATTCTCTGACATGATCGCAAGCTGGTGGAAAGTGATATGGCCTGCCCTTGCTCAGATTAATAGATCAGCAAGATTATTGCAAGGCGGCCAGACCCCGATCTGCCGCATCACGTGAAGCTACGTCATTGGTCCACCGGAGTAAACGCGCTAATGCGGAGATGCGATGAACTCAAGTTCAATATGAATTTCATTATCCCACAAACTATAGGTCTGTGGTGACTTCGTCAAAATCTTCTTCTCTATCTTGTCCATATAAAACCTCACACACGCCCCCAACCGGCACGTCCATGACCGCATCGGTTCCTTCACTCCAGATTTCCCGCCAATTGACCTTGCGATTCTGAGGGCCCATGATTTGGTATGAGGTCGCGCCAGGTTTCATTTTCGTCGCGCCGCCGGGTCTTCGACGCGCCTTTCCATCAATCACGGATACATTGGCGACCTCGTCAACGATGTTCTCGATGCTGTGCATGGGTAGCGTCAGATAGCCCGTATTGTATGTCGCAAGCGCGACGTATATGTAGATCAGAAGCATCACGAGCCATGCAGGAATGGCCAATGACCACCACCGATTTGGATAGTAGTAGATGCCGAGCTGATGAAGGAACGGGGATGGAAGGTAGGACCACAGGAGGTAGAATACTATATTCGAGTTGTTAGCGTGGACCCACGTGCGACAAAGTGCCTTGTAGGGGGTCTCCTGTGCGACTCACGAAATGCCAATGATGAAGCCAAGTATAAAACAAACCCATAGTACTCATATGTAGGCACTTTCGGGCTGGCGCGCGGGACGGTGGTTGCGCGGCGCGCGGACTTGGCGACCGCCGCCTCGGTATCATTGGGCGTCTCTACATCCGAACTGTCTGGTGTTGTGGGGCGCGAAGTCGTAGTTGAGAAAGGTGGTCTGAGGAGCGAGGTGAGAGAAGGGGAGGGCGGTAACGGCGTAGGCGGACGGTTGTAGAACGGAGGCGCGAATGCATTGGGGCCGTGGAGAGAGCTGGAGGATTGGCGAAATGGATGGTTGCGGCCAATGTCGTCCGAAGAGTCATCAGAGTCAGTATCTGAAAAGGACTGATGTTCTAGCGAGTAATGCGACTGGAAGTCTGCGTCGTCCTCGACCTCGACCTCTTCATAGCCGGGGGAGGTCACGTCGTCTTCATAGCTCTCGCGTTCGTCTGGCGCGATATCTTCGGCTAGCAGGGGCGGAAAGGGCTGCTTGGCCGTAAAGGACGAACTGAACGTCTCTGACTCCTCCATTTGTGAAGGTTGATGTTGTTGACTGTCCCCTTTTTCTGCAATCGTCGCCGCACACACCGCCCACATGGATCCGCAGATCGACCGCCCCCCACATTCTGACCTTTGACAACACTTGTACTCCGTGTAGTGGAGTTGAGAGCATCCACCCTTGTGAAAGGCTTGTTTAGATCTACATCCTCCAGCTCCAAACGCAGACAATCTCTTCCACTACTATGGAGACCATACCACTCAATTCTGCAACTGGGCCATCTATGTACGACCAATATACCTCACCTGGGTTCGACGTGCCGCACCCTGACGCCGTATGGGAGGCCTGTCAAACCCCGAGTAATCTGATCTTTTGCCACGGTGTCACAGTAGCCAAGTTATCACCGAAAGTTGTTGTCAAGTTTGGCGCTCATGTCAAAACTCTTGAGGCCAAAAATATGATTTACGTTGCACAGAATTCCCGCGTACCTTTACCGAAAGTTTTTGCCTATTACACGTACGGGCCAATCAATCGCGATATAGATGATTACGGAATCCTTTACGATACCTACATTTTCATGAGCTTCATTGGTGGCAACACTCTCCATGACTCTTGGGAATCTCTCGACGAAACCTCCAAATGCCGGGTTTCGAGCCAACTCGCAAGCTATGTCCAAGAGATCAGAGATATGAACAGCGTTGGCTACATTGGCTCTGTAGATAACGGTCCTGTTACCGATCATAGCCTTTCAACATCCCCAGATAAAGGTATAACATAAAAAAACGTGAAGGCTTTACCCATGACTGATTATATTTTTGCAAAGGTCCTTTTAAGTCTGAGCAAGATTTCAATATAGCACTTCTTGACACTTACCAAAGGCGTGCACCAAAACGCCATATCAAAAGCTTTCTCAATGGAATGCTCTCTCAGTCCCATAAGATTGTCTTTACACATGGCGACCTTCGACCTCAAAATATTATGATAAAAGATGGAGGTGTCGTCGCCATCATCGATTGGGAAATGAGTGGCTGGTATCCAGAATATTGGGAATTTACGAAAGCCTTCCTTATCTGGGGATGGCAGAATGACTGGACGGATCACTTGATGAAGATTCTTCAGCCATATCATGCTGAACATTTTATACACTCATTTCTGATGCAAAAGCTCATGTATTAGGACATACCTGCATAATTGTCAGGGATATACGTGAAGCACCTGGGTATACAGGATGTTTGGAGAAATGATCTACGGGACCTCACATGGTGCATATACTTCGCCGTTTACAAAAAACAAGTTTATCACCTATTTTCCAGAGTGTGCTCACGGCTAATTCAGTGAGCTTTCAGGGAAGGGGTTGAGGGCCAGACTAAGAAGTATTGATATTGGGGTAGTTTGACTGATATCACAAGGAGTACACTCATATTTCAGGCACCCAAGCGAGGTGAAAACAAAGGCAGAGAGCAAAATAGATGGTCAGAGGTGGGATAGCCTATTGGGGAGCATGGGGCTGGCCACCCCAAACTCCCAGTCAAGAAGCCCACCTCTGGCCCCAAGAAAATATATGCCCTGCTGGCCGGACAGCAGGTGGAATATTTTTGTCGACATCACCGGTTCGACTCCCCCTTCTTGTCTTTTGCTTTGCATTAGTTTGATCTTTCAACTCCGCTTTTTTAGCTCGTATGTAACGGATCAAAATGAATATAACCACCATGGCTCAATGACCGCTTCTTTGACCACCCTCCTCTCACACTATCATGGCGAGCGTTTGAAAGGACCGAACGATCTGGTCGTGAGCAGCGATGGCTTGATCTTCTTCGTGGGCCAAGGGATGACTGGCCTTCATGACCCTACCGGGCGATTGTATCGGATACATCCGGATGGACGCATTGATCGGGTTCTTTCCAACGGGCAGTTGCCGAACAGGCTGGTTCCAAGTCCCGATAAATATCTGATATCAATCCACTTCATGCTAAACCACTAAGCCACCGGTATGGGAAATCCAACGGGCTTAATGAGAATGCAAGCGCTGCTTTCAATACATGGGCATCTAGAAACAAGAAATGCCTCGCCCCTGGATGTCTCAATGATGGTCCACTCCGTTAGAAATCCCGCACAGTTCGGATCGGTCCCGTCCAGGGCGGCCCACACTCCGCGGCGCGGGTATCGGCCTCGGGTCTCAACCGCACAAATCCCCCGCCAATCTGAACGCGTGCAACATTTTGTTGAGAGACCAATTGGCCTACTTGTTTTCGCAATTGACTGAGCATCTCTCTCCACATCTCTTTTTATCACACATATATCCACCCTGCATCACAATGAGCGGTACCTCCGAGTTGGAGCATGTCCGTGGAGTGTGGGAACGCGTCAAAGACGACAGCGCCATTTATCGTCTAGTCCTCGCCAATGTTGAGATTATCAGCGCCAGTCGAGGACAATTCCAAGCTCGACTCAAACTCACATCCGATCATGTCAACTCCCGGGGCACCATCCACGGAGCTGTTTCCGCGGCTATCATCGATTGGGCAGGTGGCATGTCCATCGCAACCCATGGGTTCGAAAAGACAGGCGCTAGCGTTGACATCCACGTCACTTATCTTTCTACCGCTACCGTTGGAGAAACCTTGGATATCTCCGCCACCGCGGATCGAGTTGGCAAGACTATGGCCTTTACCACCATCAAAATTTCCAAAGTTATTGATGGTGAAGTAGGCCCTTTGGTCTCAAAGGGGTCTCACACCAAGTTCCTGCCCGTCTCAAAAGAGCACCAAAAACCACGAGCCGAGCCTGTTTAGGCGGGATGCGTGCATTCGGCTGGCAAATGTCAACCTCGAACGGGAATGGCAGGTATCACGAAGCTGGCCATCGCTGAGACACCTCTTGACTGCCGAGTCTGCAGTGGAGATTGAGTTCTGATGAGATGATACCCGAAAATCTTGCAGCAATATTTTTCCGACCCCTGTACATATCATATCATTCGTCAACCCCCGGCATTAGTCCGCCTATGGATAATGGCCTTGTTTGTGAGCCAAAAATACATAATTGCTTTGTAACTATGCGGTGGAGGTTCACACTGAGACCTCGGGATGCATGGAAATCAATTTCGATATGAATGCTGTGGGATATATGGAAGAGATGGTCCTGGAGTGAGGCACCTGGAGCTACGAAGTCCAATTATTCACCCCTGGAATTGACGGGTGCAAGTAAGCCGGGTCGGGAAACAGCTGGGGCGCAAGCACATCCCGGTGGGAAGATGAGTGACCATCTGGCCATAAGTAACAATTGAGGCCAACCAATTCATGTTCGTCTGTCAAACAGTGTCCTCCAAGCTTGTAGCAAAAATGGCAGATGAAAAAGTTTCCATTGAGGCAAATTTCACACATGTGATAGGCTTCGGGGTGGGAACAGAGGTGCAAGGTGCAAATGCTGCACTTTTCATGAAACTCAAAATCGGACAGAGAATCGACGTCTACCTCGATAGTTAGATCGTCGGGCTGCCGTAGCGTTATACCAACATTCTTCGCTGCATCCAAAAGCAGCTGTTCGATTTCAGTTTCGCTGAAAGCACGAGCCCACCACAGCAAAGACCGCCCGAAGCGATCCTCAGAGTCCAAGGCAAACTTTCCGGTATCAAGCAAAATCCTAGCAACTGCCGTTCGACCGTGTCGTACAGCGATTGAAAGAGCATCCGAGCCATAGTGATCTTTTTTGCCAAGTGTGGGAATATTTCGAGCAAGCAGTTCTCGGACCACGAGGTAATGTCCCCCCTCCGCAGCAAACATCAGAATATCCCGACCACAAGAATCCGATGTGTCTGAGGCACCACGCGAAAGAAGAAACTGAACCATTGACACACGCCCCTGTCTAGCAGCGTAGGAGAGCAACGTACGACCGACTCCATCTCGAAACTCAATATCATGTTCGCCAGTTGACAGTAGCTGCTGAATCATAGCAATATGCCCCTTCGCAGCAGCCCAACCCAGAGGTGTTCGACTGAAAGAATCTTCTGAGGCTACATCAACTTGATTTGTTGCTAGAAGCATCTCGACTATACTCATATGCCTATGAGAAACGGCAAGTGATAGAGGTGTCCAGCCATGTTGAGTTTTTGGATCAACATCGATATGCCCTGTTCCCAGGAGCATTTCAACTATGTCAGCATGTCCATTGGCAGCGGCAAGTGATAGAGGTGTCCAGCCGTGTTGAGACTTTGGATTGTGGTCGATATTATGTTCCGCCAGGAGCATTGCGACTATGCCAGTATACCCATTTGAAGAGGCAAGTGCTAGAGGTGTCCAGCCTGCGAGTCTCGAGTTGACGTCAACTTGCCCGGTGTCAAGCAACATCTCAACTATATCAGTATGTCCATGCGAAGTGGCCAATGCAAATATGCTCTGGTCAATCACATCGCTCTTATCGATGTCGAGCCCATTATCAATCAAGAGTCGCATGACAGAAGATCGACCCTCTCGAGCCTCACCCAAGGCCCAGACATCACGAAGTGCAGGTGATTTCTTAATATCCACTTGTAAACCCTGCAACACTGCAGGGTAACTCAATATAGCGTGATCTTGCCACCAATTTACTCCATATGGCAACAACGAGTGCCCTGATTGTTTGGCGTCATGACTTTCGAATTCGGCTTTCTGTAATATTTCCTTTACGCCGGCTAGATCCGTAGCCCAACGTGCAAGCTTGGAGTCCTCTGCACTGAGGTATTTCCAACAGGCTTGGAAAATAACAAGATTGGCGCGGTCGTTGGTCGTGTAGTACCATTTGTGGTTGTTTGAGGAGTTGCTCAACAAGAAGTCTTTCACGGATTGGTGACAAAAGTTCAGAGTTTCACTGTGTCCGTCCTCCGCCTTCTGTATTATGATGATAGAGCTACACGCCAAACAGATATCGTTATAGCCATATATGACCTCCTCGTTGGATATGACGGAGTCTGCATCGGCAGATTGAATCGAGGCAGCAAATGCAGTCATGATCTCGATTTTTGTGAACGGGCGCCTAGCCGCGACCATGGATTGCAGGATGAACTGAGCGACCTCTTGTAGTTCAGTAGGTATCTGGTCCAAAATAGAAATGTAGATTCCATGAAGCCCGGAAGGGAGATGCTTGAGCTTCTCTTCAATCTTATGGATCAGCACGTTGCTTCGGCTTAGCTCCGCCACCATTAGAGATACCCAAAGGAATGTGCCACCAGAATCGACGGTCAGGGTGTTCCGAATTTTTTCTGTCAGCTGCTTTGGAAGTCTTTTGCGAATTGCGAGCTCATCAGTCTTGAGGTTTATGTAGTCTTTGAGATCATTTTCTACCTGAGCAGAGTCGATTCTCAAAGAGGCACCTGAGCCCCATAGCTCTCCTTCGATGTCTCTGATCTCTGGTCGGCAAGTGATTAGGATCTTAAATCTCCCCGATGATCCCGGGGAAAGCTCAAAGAGATCATGGATCCCAGTTAGTAAGGCCTTGCGGGTAGCTTTGTCACATTCATCCAAGGCGTCAATCAAAATGAAGATCTCCCCAGCATGTTCGTCTTGGAGAATGTTTTGAAGGATACGCCACATAGCGGAGAACTTTCCAAAGAGATCATCAAAAAGACGGCTTTTCTTGTGCTTGTCGAAGTCTGGTTCAATGTGTCGAAACATGCGCTTGTTTTGCAGAAGTATCTGCCAGATGAGACTTCGAAGCATTGCAGTCGGGGTTCTTTGGTCCTCTATTCCTTTGTCGTCAAAGAAGAAGTAGGCAAATACTTTGTCTGAAGCCTTTTCAACTTTTTGTCTTATTGTCTCAACGATGAAGGTAGCCATCATGGTCTTCCCGATCCCGGGGGATCCAACAAGACGAAGCAATTGTGATGTGTTACTTGCTGCCCAATAAGAAAACTTTGGTTCTCTTAAAATCCACTCGCAAGTACTTTCAAGTCGTTTCTCTTTTTGTGTTTGGATCTCGAATAGAGTGTCGCAGGGGTTAGGAACCCCCATCTCTCTCAAGCATTCTCGAAGATTCCCTGATGTGACTCGCTCGTCCGTGGGGATGGTCTTCGGTTCTCGGCGACTTGCAAGGTTTTTCATGGCATCTCGAGCCATGTTTCGGATCTCGGGGTAGACAAGTTTGAAGGAAGGGTCATCTATTCCGTAAAATTTGTTGATTTTGAAATGGTCTGTGGGGAGGGATATCTTGTGATGACCATCAATACAGGCACTGGTCTCCGGGACAACCTAGAAACATATTAGAGGGGTGCGAGGATAAAGTGGAAGAGGATATGATGCCCACCAGCTCCTTGAAGGACGGTACCAAGCTTCCCAGAGCTCCTAGTCGCGTCGAGTAATTTGTCACAAGCTGCTCAAAGCAACAAACAATAGGCACTGACTCGGCCAGCAGCCAGCGGGAGAAATCATGTAGACGATCTGTCAAGGCGCCCGATTGTTCTTCCAGATCACCCAAAATTCTTCCCTCGCAGGAAAACTGAGGCGGTGCAAGCGACACGATCAGACGGCCCCAGGCTGCGAAGCTACTCCCGCGGTGCGGCGTGCCCAGGAAAACAACACCAGCAGTGGACTGGGCTATATCCAAATATCTTGAGTTATACAAGGAAGCGGATACAATGGCCTATGCAAGATCAATCATTGTCTGGCCAAAGAGGGTACTTTTTCTGCAGCGTACCTGCTCAATCAGATTGCCCCCAAAGCTATGGCCAATGAATACCAACGGCCTATGGACAGTCTGTTTGGATAAGGCTGATGAGTACTTCATCAAAGTTTCAATGATAGTAGAAGACTCACCGACTCTCGCTTCTTTGCTAAGCTATCCAACAGTGTATCGGAGATATTCGAGAGCCTTTGCTGCGGGGCATCTATAAGCCAGGTTGAATTATAATTGAATGTCATGACTCGGCATGATATGTTGCTGGACGCCAGGCAATCAGGCAGCAGATCCTGGAGCCAGTTGAGATGGCTAGTGGGGTAGCCTGGTCGGCCCGGGGGGTTGTTCTTTGGCTGCCATATCCATGCATAATCGGGGTTTGCAGCTAGCCCATGAACAGCCACAATGCTACGATTAGTGTTAGTAAGGAATTGTAAGAGCTCTTGCAATAAAGTATTGGCGTACTCAATAGTTGCATCGATGTCCTCATGTAATGTTTGGAGAGGATACTCAGCGCGTGGAGGATGAATGGTACTTTGAGACTCTTGGTCGCTGTGATCTTGGCGATCAAACAAATCGGCGTCAACCTGCGACCGCTTCTGCCGCTTCTGCCGCTTTTGTCCAAGCTGAGGAGCTTTAAATGTCCACTTCAACAAATCATTTGCTTTCAACACAATGACAAAGCCGCAGCCCACCAATAGTGCGTATCGAAGAGATCTCATGGGGTTGATGGCGATCCCAGTGAGTAACCCCTGCAGAAGTGGTTTCAGCATTGCCGATATGTCCTTGGTTCCCTATCTCCAGCATCTCCAATGACGTTGACATCGGCCGATGGGGAGACCTCGGGACGTCGGGGCTTGCTGGACCGAAAAGTCTTGGTATCACAGTGCTTGTGCTATACGTGGGAATTCCCACGGTGGAGTTGGGTTGCCGGGAGGTGATGCACAGGCTAAGCAGAACGAGAAGCCACTTGGCGTGCTCGGATCTAACGCTCAGTGCTTCGCGGGGGCAATGATTAACGACTAGCTAACTCAATATTGATAGATATAGTAAGAACCTTTGATAAAATCAGCTCAGGTGATCTTATCATGGGATCCATATATAAAATACGAAGCTTTCTGAATTGCTGAATCCTGGCAATTTCCAAGGTTCAAATGTTCAAATGTTCAATTTGGGTTTGCTGACTAATCTCGTAAAACAGCACCTGAGATAAAACATGTCAAAACGAACAAACATTGTCCTGTTTGCATCCTAAACCTCATTTCTGACCACCTTCAATTTTGATTTTGACGAAAGGGGTCAAACACTGATCTGCATGGTCATTGTTTGCGATGCAGGCGAAACGTTTGTGATAGATACCCCAGTAGCTCGTCCTCCATATGAAAGACTGCAAGGGTTGGAAGTTGATGTGAATGAGGTATTTCCTTTAAGTCCGGGAAATGGGTCCCCGGAATCTCCTCGCCCCGCAGTACTGGTTGCAAGCTGGTTCAGACCATCTGCTTGCTCCAGGCCAACCTTGGGGTGAGTCTCATCACTGTTATCAACTTGGCTATCATCAACATGCCATACTGTTCCAAAGGTGGTTAGTACAATAGAAGGCGAGCAAGAGAAGGGATTGCACACCAAGAAGGCCAGGCGCGGGGAGCGAATCATCGAAGTCAACAGGTTCGCGGTTTTCCAATAGAAAATACTCCTTGCTGGAAGTATCTCCTGCCGACCACAAACGATATGCGGTGCCGTAGTTCTCTACTTCACCTAAGGATATACCCTGGCTGGTAGATGGAGCTGACACGCGGATCCAGTCTTGATTTTGTTTGCACCAGGCTGAAGGATGACAGGGCCTCACCCCCGCTGGCGTACCTCCCCATGATCCGCCTGCCATTAAACACCAGTTCCCAATACCTTCTGAACTGTAATCAGTGTCGTAAAGGTCGGGCCAACCAAAAACCAGATGACCGATCTCGTGTGCACAAACACCGATGTTGGCGTCCTCAGGGATAGTGAGGAAGGCGTAGACATTCACATCATCAACGGAGGTAACCTGCGGCAAAACCCACTTGAGTGACCAAATATCACCCCGGGAACCAGTCTGCTCAGCTCCGCTACCAGCGTGGACCACGATGAAGGCATCGACGTACCCATTGCCGTCGTTGTCGTATGGTTTAAAATTGATTTGAGTTTTCGCGGCGTCGAGGGCATCAGCAGCAAGGTTCTGGGCATTTGGAGAGGACGCGGACTTTCCAGAATTCCCATTTGCATAATAGGATAAACTGTGTTGCAAAGAAACTGGGCCGACAACCTCACCTGTTAGGCTAATATTTCCGTTACTGACTTTAGAGAAGTACTCGGTTGTACTACCATGTTCCATACTTCCATTGGAGAAGAAGATCTTGTTGAAGTGTGAAGCTGCATCGCTTCTCATGCGTCTGTCAGTGAACTCAGCGAGGACAACCGCGACTCTGTTAATATCAGAATATGCACATAAAGTAGAATTTTAGAAGAATCAAGAGGATCTCACCGAATAGCACCCCGAAGTGGAGTTCTTCGCAGAGCTGCTTCTCTCATATGCTGTGGAGACGCGAATGACACAAAATCTGCGTCTGGATAGATAGTTCCATCATTTAGGCCTCGAAGAGTGCCTGTCCTAGCACTTAGGGTTGGACGGCTTCGAGTTTGGGCGAATTGGCTAGTAGTGGGAGGGCTCACATAATCCGGATCCTCTTGAAGACGAGCAAGTAGATCCGGATGTGGGGGCACAAGACAGGGTCTTGTGTCATCGAGGGAACAACCTCCATTCATAATTGTCTTGAATGAGATACTAGAAGCTGTGAAATAAAGATATATGTCTTGGGGATATTTAGCTGGCAAATATTATGGCAAGTTTGAGGTTGAAAATAACTTATTGGGGGGGGAATAGCTATGGATTTTATATTTCAAAGTGGACCTTGCATAGCATAAATTCTTTACCTCAATTCTGTAAGCCCCAAATCATTTGCATCATTGTTGCGTCAGGCTTCTGGCACCTGGGCAGCTGCCCAGGTGATTCTGAACTCCGAGTTGAGCATCCAGCCATCGAAACATGAATTGCATACAGACGCGACCGAAGGTCATGTGGGTCCGCAGTAGTGCATCGGCACGGAAGGGACAGATATAGCCCATTGATGGTTGGGTTTTGGGTTTGGGGTCCGGGCCCAACCTGGCCCATTGAAGAGGTCTAGGTCGGCCCGGCCCCGCCACGCGTACAGTCCACGGGTCAGTTGGAGAACGAGACATGTTTATTGATGACTGTTTGAAAGGAAAGCACTTGTGCAAACGAGTGGCTGAAGTGTAACCAAACCACCCCCCTTGCCCCCGTGGTCGTCTTGGCAGTGAAACGGCAACTTTTAAAGCCACCCGTGGATCTGCTGTTGCCCGATTGGTCAGGCTTGAACACAGTAAAGTACGTGTTTCATAAGTATTTGACCTCCAGTACTTTGGAGTCCACCTTTTAACCTTACCTATATTTTGTTTTGTCTTGTTTTCTTCTTGTTTTCAATATATTCTAGATTTTATATCTTATTAAATTCCAGAGCTTCATGTCAGGTAGTACTAAAAGAGTAGGTCTGAGGTCGAAGTACTTAAGGTCAAATACTTCTGCAACCCCACTGCAGTCGTAGAAGCCAGCCTCTCTCTCTCCTTGCTCTCGTCATCTTCCACAATACATTACATTATCGTACATTCATGCTCTTTCATTAAACTCAAAGCTTCAAAGTATCATTTTCTGGGTTTCAAAATCATGCTCTTCCCGTGGACGATGTAATGCCACCATCAACAACAAGCTCTTGTCCGGTGATGTACTGAGCTTCGTCGCTAACAAGAAATAGTGTGGCATTAGCCACATCCCAAGCATCCCCCATCTTCCCCATCGGGACTTGCGCATTGCGCATCTTCATATATTCCTCCGCTTGACCCTCCGCCGAATATCTGGACACCAACCCTTTTGTGTAAGGGGTATCCATCAGCCCAGGGACAACCGTGTTCAAACGAACACCCTTTGGTGCATAGATGACAGCGCTTGTTTTCATCAGCTGCATGATGGCAGCCTTTGTTGCAGAGTACCCGACTTGAGGTTTGCCGATATAGCGCAGACCAGCGATGCTTGCAACACTGACGACCGCACCCTTGCCTTGCTTTTCCATGATGGGCAACACGTGCTGGCACATCAAGAACACACTTTTGAGGTTAAGGTCGACTTGAGAATCCCAGACTTCCTCGGGCATTGTGGCAGGACATCCAGGTTCGGATCTCCCAACATTGTTGATGAGGATATCGATGCGCCCATGCTTTGCCATACACGCATCAACGAGTGCTTTTGTTGAAGTGCTCGATGTCACGTCGGTTTCAACAATATCGCAAGTACCACCCTCGGCTTCGATGGCCGCTTTGGTGGAAACGGTTGAGGCAAGAGTGCGGTTTCCGCCGAAGACCTTCGCACCTTGTCGGGCTAGCAGAACAGCGATGGCGGCGCCAATTCCCCAGCCTTCTGAATGGCTTTGGCCTAGGCCAGTGATGAGGGCAACCTTCCCATCAAGAGACAGCATGATGACGGAATGATAATTGTATTGTCGTTACAAGGTGAGAACGCGTCAATCAATCGAAGGAGATGCAACAAATATTCTTCTCTTTAAGAAGGAGAAACAGATGGGCGATTGCTTAAATCACTCTGGGCTATGTCATAATGCGGGTTCTGTGGCTCCGGCTACAGTGGAAGTATAGCGAGACGGGACCCTCCCGACAAGTCTGCGGACTTCCCGCTTTGCCCCAACGGGACGCTTCCGATATAAAACATGCCAGTCGGTTCTACTTGTTGAAATTCCAAACACCATCGAACTGTTAAAATACTTACCCTTTCTTCGTTTCGAGTTCAAACCAAAGCTATTGGTGGCATTGGACCTTGAATATGGCCACTTTCGCCGAAGAGGACTATGCCATTGAGAAGCCATTGGTCGCATCCACAGGTCTCAGGCAAGGACTGACATCTTATGGAGATGCCCATTTCTCGCTGTTCCTGAGAAAGGTCTTCATCAAAGCCCTCGGATACAGTGAAGATGCTCTATCCAGGCCAATAATTGGAATCATCAACACTTATTCAAGCTTCAATCCATGTCACGCCAATGTACCTCAGCTCATTGAGGCAGCCAAGCGAGGTGTACAATTGAGCGGCGGTCTTGCCATCGATTTTCCTACCATCAGTATCCATGAATCGTTCTCATACCCCACGAGCATGTTTCTGAGGAATCTCATGAGTATGGACACCGAGGAAATGATCAAAGCCCAGCCTGTCGATGCTTGCATCATGATTGGAGGTATTTGTTTCTCGTCGATTTAAGATGGACACTATTGATCAGATATAGGATGCGATAAAACCGTACCCGCTCAGATTATGGGTGGTCTATCTGCGAACAAGCCCATATTGCCTTTGGTAACTGGCCCGATGATGCCGGGGAGTCACAAGGGCAAGAGGATTGGCGCTTGTACAGATTGCCGGAACAATTGGGCTTCATTCCGCGCCGGAACTCTGGACGTGGAGGACATCGCATCCCTGAATGAAGAATTGGCCCCCACTGTAAGATACATCCAACTCAATGTCACCAAAACATCAAGGTTTTGATAGGTTTTAGGCTGGAACATGTGGAGTCATGGGAACTGCTAGTACGATGGCGTGCATCACAGCAGCGTTGGGGTTGATGCCTCTGCGTGGTGCATCCGCGCCTGCGGTCTCATCAACACGACTTCGAATTGCAGAAGAAACAGGCGCAAACGCTGTGGCTGCAGCGGCCGCAAAACGCGCACCTCAATCAATTTTGACCAAGGAGTCATTCTATAACGCCATCACTGTGCTTCAGGCAATTGGTGGGTCAACCAATGCAGTGGTGCACTTAATGGCAATCGTTAATCGTCATCCTGATCTTTGTGGAAGTGGGGATATAACTCTCCAAACCTTCGACGACATTGGTAGGAAGGTTCCCTTGCTCATTGACTTGAAACCCAGTGGCGACAACTATATGACGGACTTTCACAATGCAGGGGGCATGCTCGCCTTACTGCACACTCTTAGACCGTTGCTTCACCTCTCCGCTATGACGATCAGCGGTGTCACTCTCGGCGAGGTCTTGGACAAAACCCCCTTCCGGACATTCCCATACTCCCAAGAGATCATCCGACCATTATCGAACCCTCTGTATCCTGCATCATCATTAGTGGTTCTCAGGGGAAACCTTGCGCCTGGCGGAGCCATCATCAAAGCGTCTGCTTCCAAAGACCGACGCCTTCTGTGCCACACCGGTCCCGCTGTTGTTTTCAAGAACAGTGCTGACCTAGCGCTCCGTATTGACGATCCTGATCTGAAGGTGACCAAAGACTCTGTTCTTGTTCTGCAAGCGATCGGGCCTATTGGAAACCCAGGTATGCCTGAGGCTGGAATGATACCGTTGCCTCGGAAGCTCGCTGCTGCGGGTGTCACCGATATGCTGAGGGTATCCGACGGAAGAATGTCGGGTACTGCTGGAGGCACGATTGTCTTACATGTCTCACCCGAGGCTATTATCCCGACGTCTGTGCTGGGAATAGTTAGAGACGGTGACATTGTCACCTGCGACGCTGCTCGGCGGGTTCTCAGTCTGGAGGTCGACCAACAGGAGATTGACAAACGCCTTGCTGAACGAGCCGAAAGTGGTGAGCAGTCCGCTCACGCAGATGAGATTGAGGTCAAGAGAGGATATGCCGGTCTGTACCAACGTTCGGTCAACCAGGCCCAAGAAGGGGCTGACTTTGACTTTCTCACTGCGGCGGGCCCAAAGAAGAAGTGAAAATAAATCAAACAAAATAACCAGTATTCATTAATAATTCAAAATCGAAGCAATCGTATCAAGCGCTGGAGAATGCAGCTAAGCTCTCTATCCCGGGAACAGACGTGGGTTACACACGTTCAGCCCTGCATGAGACTTGCATTTCAACCGTTTGTCTGAGGGTATTCACATGACAATCAAAGAAGGCTGCGATTCAATTGCTTCGCTTACGCTGTGCAATAAACTTCTAAAGTTTGGATGACAAGAGCCCTTGTTTGTCCAGGAAAATGTTTATTTACGTTACTTCATTGGTCCAAGTCTTGTTAAATTCAAATATTCTTGATTCATTTTAACCCAAAACGAATTTCGAAACTTTTCTTCAGTATCTTGACGTAAAGGTTTGCCTTGGAAATATAGAGCCAAGCCCACCCAGTGCAGACCTCGGAGATCTCAATGTATCTAGTGCTGCTCCCCAAGAGCTTGCTTCTAGCCTATCCAAGCGGCTTGAAATTGGGTTTTTGTCTCAGCATATCTCTGTTGGCAATGGAAAGTCCGACCTCCGGGACTGAGCTAATACATAGACTGTAATGTATCTTGGTGCCATTTCCCAATAGCCCGCTTGTGGCCTTCCCGGACATCTCTTATCATGTCCACGGCTTTAGCAGAAGTCTTCTGGCTGTCGGATGTCTGATCTTGAGACTTAAGACGTTTTTGTTGATGTTTAGCGTTATTATGTTTTTCTTGAAAATTTAGAGCCAGTCTAAGCTAATGTAGAGACAACAATGTGTTGGAGTGTTCTTTATTAAGGAATTGCTTACGGCCTGTCCAGGTATTTTGATATTGGTCCTCTGCCTCGTCGTATTTCTGCTGGTAATACAGAGTCCGACCCAGCCAATGCAGAGAATCCAATGTGTCCGGGTGATATTCCCCAAGAGCACGCTTGCGACCTTCCTAGGTGTCTCTTACCATGACTTCGGCAGAGGTCTTCTGGGAGCTGGGCGCCTGGTCCTGGGCCTAGACACGGTTTGGTTGATCCTCAACCTTATCGTATTTGTCTCGGAAATATGCAGCCAGGCCAAGCCAATTCAGAGATTCCAATGTGTCTGGGTGTTCTTTGCCAAGAGATAGGTTACGCCCCTGCCAAGCGGTTCGAAATTGGCCTTCGGCCTTGAGGTATTTGTCTTGGGAATACTGAGCCCGACCCAGCCAATGCATAGATTCCGATATATCTGAGTGCTGCTCCCGAAGAACTCGCTTTCGACCTTCGCAGGCGTCCCTTAACACGGCTTCGGCTTCGGCGTAGGCCTTTTGGTGATAAAATGCACGTCCTTGCCAATGTAGAGACATAAGAGTGTCTTCATGGTCCCCTCCAAGAACTCGCCTGCGAGCTTCCCAGGTGTCTCGGTATCCCGCTTCCGCTTCCAAGTATCTTCCCTGATCAAACAAAGCTCTACTCAGCATGTGAAAAGAGCTGAGCGTGTCTGCATGATTCTCGCCAATCAGGCCCATCTGTCGCACCCAGAGGTCACGGTATGCAGCTTCGGCTTCGGCAAACTTCCCTTGAGCAGAAAGAGAATCGCATAATGCTGTAAGCGAAGAAAGCGTGTCTTCGTGATCTTCCCCAATAGCCTGCTTGCGGGCTTCCCACGCCATTTGGTATACTCCTTCGGCTTCGACAAACTCCCCTTCTCCGTTGAGAGCTTTACCCAACATATCCAGAGCACTGAGCGTGTCGGCATGACTTTCACCAATTGCTTGTTTTCGCCTCGTCCAGATGTCGCGGTATGCAACTTTGGCTTCTTCATACCTTCCTTGTCTATAAAGAAACTCCCCAAATGCACTGAAAGCAGCCAGTGTGTCTTCGTGCTGGCTACCAAAAGCTTGCTTGCGGGCCTTCCACGCGGCTCGGTATACTCTTTCGGCTTTGGCATATTTCCCTTGGCCGTTGAGAGCTTTACCTAACATATCCAGAACACTGAGTGTGTCGGTGTGACTCTCGCCAATTGCTCGCTTTCGTCTCATCCAGACATCACAGTATGCAGCTTCGGCTTCAGCATACATTTCTTGGCCACAAAGAGCATCGCCTAATGCCTTCAGAGAAACCAGCGTGTCCTCGTGGTGGAAACCAAGGGTGTCTTTCCGTAATTCGAAGGCTTTCTGTAGCAATATCTGGGCGCCTGGGTACTGTTGTTGATCCATTAACAAGATACCTTCGTCGTGGTATCTGTGCAGTTCATTGGGCAGATCAAGAATCGGGGCCAATTTTGCAGATGAAGACTGCTGTACGACCGTGGTCCTAACATGTGGCCCCTGTGTGGCGTCATGTTTGGTTCGTACGGGAAGTTGACGTTCTGTTCCAACATTGGCACCCCAGCAGGCTGAGGCATCTGTCAATTCATCTGCTGCAGACACTGTCCTGAAAACCATTTCCGTGTCTCTTCCATTTATATGTTCGATAGCACGCCCGGTTTGTATTGAACTGGCTTCGTTTGCTTCCGTGCTGACAGGGGATGCATAGAGACCACTAAGCCATTGGTGTTGTAAAGCATCCTTCGCGGATAATCGGCTAGTAGCTCTTATACTCAGCAAGCCCTTTGTAACGAAGTCATGGCACTCTCTGCTGACGTTGCAAGTGACCAATTCTGTCGGAGGAAATTGGGAGGTTCTTGTGTATTCCGACAATGTGCGCTTATTCTCAAATGGAAGGGTTTTGGTGATCATGTAGTGCACCAAAACACCGAGGGACCATATATCCACCATTTCCGTATATTTGGAGCCCGGTTCATCTTCATAGACCTCGGGTGCAGCAAAGCCATGTGTGCCGATATCCGTTCGAAGAACTGTTTGTCCATCATTGACACGTTTGCTGATTCCAAAGTCACCGATCTTGACCCACCAGTCTGGGCTTCCCCTGACGACAAAGATGTTCTAACTCCATCAATATCACCTCATGCGAACTGAGTCAAGAAATCCTTACCGCTGGTTTCAAATCTCGGTGTGCATATCCGCGCTCATGCAGCTGGTCAAGGCCTTCCAAGATTTGACTGGTAATTTGCTGGGCCTCATCTTCAGGTAATGGTTGGGTTAAGCATGTTTGAAGATCCCCCAATTCGAAGTATTCCATTGCGATGTACGCAAAGTTGGCATCCTCATACCACCCGAAGGATCTAACAAAGAAATTCCTGTACTAGCCACAATCAGCTAAATGTGTAGAGGGAACCTCAGAGCCAGTGACCATACCCTCTTCTGAGAAAACCTCAAAATTGCTTCCAACTCGCGCCTATAGTCGATAGTTTGGCAACTGGAAGACTGTTTCGGTATAGCTTTCACGGCGCGAGCCTTCGATTGACTGTCAACACCCAAACAGTGTTCCAACCAAACACTCCCACCGCCCCCTTTACCAAGGGGTTTCCCTCTTGTCCAACTCTCTTCTCTTCGCTGCCGTCGGCGCTGTTGCCCAGGCCTGTCATCCGAGTCGAAGACGAGATGATGGGTGTGTTTTGTGGAGAACCGAACAGGCAGCTTTAAATCGTCCACAAGATCAGACGCCATGAGGATATATGCCACTAAAAGGCGATTTGGAATAACAAGGCAGATGTCCAAGTGCTCTTTGAAGTGAGGCTGAGTCCGCCCCCGCCTCTCATGTCAGCTGATCTACATGCCTGGGTGTCCGGGTGCCCAGGCGATGTATTTAGACAGGCAATGCCCGAGTTTTACGCTTCCGCTTCCAGGTTCGTTCTTATCCTAATCCCGAGGTGTTTGTGTCCTTCTGCCAAATTATACAATTGAAGGTGATTCAAAATGAGTGGCGCGGAGCTTGGTCTTGCTATCCTTGGCACACTTGATCTCTGTTTGAAGTATGTCGAGCTACCACATCAGATTTGCCTTCGCTAAATGCTGTTGACTTTAGGTACGGAACTACAGTTGTGGAAAAGTACAAAACTTTCCAGAGGGCGGAACGTGAGATCGGAGAACGAAAACTTGCTATTGAAGTTACCTGGGCAGTGATCTCCCAGCAGCTTACCTTTCTCAGGCGCATTTGGGAGAGGCTGAGCAAGGACCATCAGTACTACCAGGATCTTCTGAGTCGCCTGATCTTGGTTCTTCAAAAGAAGCTCGAGGGTGTCGCGTTGCAGATCAGCAGACTTGAGAATCACGCCGAGCAGGGCGGTCTTGGTCCTTTGAGCAAGCGAAAGGCTGGAAAATATGCTTTGTGGGTAAAAGACTCCCTCGAAGAAGCCATCCACGATCTGCAAAAATGGCAAAAAGAGTTTGAATTGTTGTGGTATCTGGTTCTCCTGGTGGCTGATCAGACCATTGACGCCGAGTTAGCGGAATGTCCGGGTACTCAGACACTTTCCGTTGCTCGACATGTCCGAGATTCATTATTAGCGGAGCCACAGCAGAAGTCTCGCGTTTTTCTTCCAGGAGATGGGCTCAGGTCAGCCACACGTTCTACCATTCAACATTCAACATTGCAAGTTATCAAGATTGCAGGTTCGGGAACGTTCATACTAGATTCTGCAGATTGCTCTTCCAGGGAAGATGCTTCGACATTTGCCAAGCATGTTCGAAACTTAGCCGTGAAGCTCCAGCGGGTTGACGCAAATGCATTTCATATTCTTCAATGCCACGGCGTGGTACGCACCAAAGAGCCGCACTCAACGCAAGTTCTCTCATTTGACTTCATTTTCAAAATGCCTCGAGAGTGCTCTCAGCCCCAGAGTCTTCGGAGCCACCTACTGTCCCAAGTGGATTATCCTCTCGGTGACAAAGTCAGCCTCGCCAAGCAGCTTGCGATGTCGATAAGCTACGTTCATGTGCTCGATTTTGTTCATAAGAACGTTCGTCCAGAAACAGTCCTGATTTTTGAAACCAATGGGCGATCATCGCAATTGGGACCATTGTTTCTGCTGGGATTCAATACATTTCGCATGGCCGACGGCAAAACACAGCGGTTGGGCAGCTCGGCCTGGGAGGAGAATATCTACCAGCACCCGGATCGACAGGGAAGTAACCCCAATGTGGACTATATTATGCAGCATGACATATATAGTCTTGGGGTGTGTCTCCTTGAGATTGGGCTTTGGGAGTCTTTTGTCAGCAGCGAGAACCGTACCGACTTGTCTGCTGAGAAAGGCTTGCTGAAGGATCAATATATATCGTTGGCAAAGGAGAAATTGCCCATCAAGATGGGTGAGAAGTACACGCAAGTTGTTGTCAACTGCCTGTCTTGCATAGATGCGACGAACATAGACTTTGGAGATGAGAGCGAGTTCGAAGATGGCGACGGAATCCTGATTGGAGCTAAGTATATTGAAAAGGTATGAATTGTACGCCACGGATAAGATGACAGCAAAGCTAACTATGATATAGATATTCCTTCAGCTTAGTGAAATATCAGTCTAAAAAGCAAGCTGTCAGACAGCTTATGGCTCATCTACAAATCATGAAACAACCTTGAAATGCAAGAGACCTCGGGACCTGATTGACTCTCATCCCTTCCAGATTAATCTAATAAACATCAGATTAGCGAACATCTGGCACATGCTCATACCTTTCAATGTGATTTAATATTTAAACCGAGCTCAGTCGGAAATAGATGACTACAATATTTGGGACTAGGGTGCGAAAGAGAATCGCGGTGTGTAAGTGATCAACCTGATTCCAACCCCCCTGTATCAAGTAGCCTATTGGAAATCCCCACTCGCCAGGGAATATCCGGCACATACTCGTATAGGCGCCATCGGAAGAAAGAGACAGAAACGTACGGTAAAATATAGTAATATTGTAGGAGACGGGGAGAAGAAGGAGGGAGGGAGGGAGAGAGAGAGCTCTCAGCCCACTATCTAGACCGCGGGGCCTGGCCAACCAGGCAGCCCGCAGGGCTTCCGACAGGTGCATACGTCGCGCTGTGAGATTGATCAGATAGGGCAACCGCCAGCGATACTCACCACGAGCACGTTTCGGTCCAGATGGCCTAATTTGTGTTGCTGCAGGATTTCCAGGCGCCATTCCCCAACATTCCTCATGTACTGTGACCCAAGTCCCCAGCCTCCATCACCGCCAGAAGGCCACCGAGACATTACCCCCCTTACCTCCAGTCCAGTTGGAAATCAACTCGAAGAAAAGGACCGAGCTCTGACAACCCCGACCAAGAAGCTTGCTGCAGCTCCTTCTCAGCCCTGTCCAGTTTGCGGAGACATATCGGCTGTCAATTATGAATGCGCCATTAATATGTCATTCAGGGGCCGGAATCTGTGTGCGACGGATCAACCGCTCATCGCTACCCGATCCAATGCGCAAAATATGACTGTGAGATGCAAAGGCAAGCATGCCGGACCACAGCACGTTCACGTCATTGGTGCAGCCTGCACGAACGCATAGGACAGAGTTCTCACGTCGCTCAGGGGGGTCTCGATCAGCAAAGATCGGCGTGATCCACATGATAGTTTGATTCCTGCTAGCACCATCACATCTTTAGCTCACCAGGAAAGCTATCAATCGATATGTCCCCTCAATGATTGGATGTGTTCATGTCACCCTGGGAATGCTACAATGCAATGGTTGTGGGCACAGAGCACATTTGTTGAGTGGGCTCCGCAAACTATCGAATCGCTTCGTTCCGAAGGTTCGGGTTCGATTTGACCCACCTATCAGCTCTGCATAATCCACGAAGCTGAAAGCTTCCTATCGTCTTTTAATTGACATGTCGAAAATGCGGGTCTAACCATGCGAAGGGGGAGGGGGCGGGCCGTGTTGCTTTTTTTTGCTCTCCAAGGTTTGCTCGACAAATTATGGCAGTTTTTCTGAGCTTGGGTTAAGAAATTTGCTTCTCCCCGTTTTTTCGGAGGTTTTGGTCGCGTTGCACCATTATGTCAAACATAACGGTAATTCGACTACACTCCAGCTTGCAAACCCGCTATGTACTAACGCGCCCGGCAGGACAACGACACCAATATTGGGTCGTCGCGAGGCGATGCTTCCACCACGTCTGGAGATGCAGTCGGCAGTCTCGTTGGCGGAGGTGGCTCCTCAGGTTCCGCGCTGATGATGACTCTGTTACCGGCACTCGTATATGCGATCTTCTGGATCAGCTTGTTTCTGATCTTTCGACGAACTCAGCGCCGATGGTACGCCCCGCGGTCATACTTGCCCGACCTACACGAGCATCAACGAAGTCCCGAGCTGCCTTCTGGTTGGGTCAACTGGCTGGGCACGTTTTTGAAAATCGAGGACAACCATGTTCTGCACCACTCATCGCTGGACGGATACCTCTTTTTGCGGTTTTTGCGAGTCCTGGCTGCGACATGTCTAACAGGCTGCTTGATCACATGGCCTATTCTTCTACCACTCCATGCTACGGGCGGTAACGGGAATACGGAGCTCGATATGCTGAGTTTCAGTAACGTTGCCAATCCCAATAGGTATTATGCGAATGTGATTGTGGCTTGTATCTACTTCAGTAAGTTCTCGCTGCTCCATCGGAAGCCTGGTCACTGACCAGTGCAGCATTTGTGTTCTACGTGGTCGTTCGAGAGAGCCTGTATTATGCCAACCTGCGCCAGGCGTATTTGAACTCACCTGCCTATGCTTCTCGGATGTCATCCCGGACGGTGCTATTCATGTCGGTCCCAGATGCATACAAAAATCAAGATAAGATTCGACAAGTCTTCGGGCACTCAATACGCCGGATCTGGATAACCTCAGACTGCTCGAAGCTGGACAAGATGGTCGCCGAACGAGACAAATTGGCCGAGAAGTTGGAAACCGCAGAGACTAAACTCATTCGAGGGGGAAACAAAGCTCGGATGCGCGCAATCAAGAAAGGAGAATTCAGTGTGGAAACTTGCTTGGATTGCGAGTCGAGTAACCCGGCATGGTGTCATAAAGTCAAGCGACCCACACATCGGCTCAAGTTATTTGGCAAGAAGGTTGATTCGATTCATTGGTATCGCGCCGAACTAGTAAAAAGGATCGAGGAAGTGGCTGTTTTGCAAGCCAAGCATCAGAACAACGAAGCCACCCAACTGAGCGCAATCTTTGTGGAATTCGATACTCAAGCCGATGCCCAAGTCGCACTGCAAACCCTGTCCCATCACCAGCCATTCCATATGACTCCTCGTTTCATTGGAATCTCACCCCGCGAGGTTGTTTGGTCAGCATTGAACCTGAGCTGGTGGCAACGAATCGTACGAAGATTCGCCGTTCAAGGATTTCTAGCGGCTCTGGTCATCTTCTGGTCGTTCCCAGCTGCCATTGTTGGCTTGATTTCGAACATCACATCGATTTGTGACCTAATCCCCCCTCTGAAATTCATCCTCAAATTGCCCGAATTCCTCAAAGGTGCAATCGAAGGTCTTTTGCCATCTGCGGCTCTGGCAGCTCTGATGTCGTTGGTGCCAGTTATTTGTCGAAGTACGTTTTTCTACATTTGCCATTTTACCCCAACTTACTGGCTTTCTGTAGTTTGCGCTAGACGGGCTGGTGTTCCTTCGAAAGCACGTGTCGAACTGTTCACCCAAAGTGCACACTTCGTCTTCCAAGTGGTGCAAGTGTTCTTGGTCACGACTTTGACCTCGGCCGCCTCAGCCGCCACACTGCAAATCATCAAAGATCCCCTGTCGATCAAGGATCTTCTAGCGCAGAACTTGCCCAAGGCGACAAATTTCTACATCTCCTACTTCATGCTCCAGGGATTGAGCATGAGCTCCATGGCTCTAGTGCAAATTGCCAGCGCACTGGTGTTCAAATTTGTCACCACGTTCTTTGCTTATTCACCCCGTCGCTTGTTCCAACAGTGGGCAGAGCTTGGTAGTCTTGGTTGGGGAAATGTATTTCCTGTGTTCACCTGCATGGCAGTGATCGGTACGTAATTCTGGACTCAGATCAACGTTTGCACCCGCTAACAAGCTGTTCTAGCCTTGACATATGCATGTATAGCACCGCTGATCCTAGGATTCGCTTTCCTTGGGCTCTATCTTGTATACCAAGCGTATCGATACAATTTTCTCTTTGTGTATGACATCGAAATCGATACCAAGGGCCTTGTTTACCCACGAGCTCTTCAGCACTTGTTGACCGGTCTATACCTAGCCGAGGTCTGCCTGATCGGTCTGTGTGCCATCAAAGGCGCCATCGGCCCGGTCATTATCATGGCATTGTTCTTGGTCGGAAACATCCTGGCCCACATATCTCTCAACGAAGCACTAGCACCTTTGAACACCTTCTTGCCTAGGTCCCTTGACGCAGAAGAAGAAATGCTCCAAGAAAAAGAAGATCGAGTGGCAGAGATCAACGAAGAGCGTCGCCCACGTGCATTGGCTTTCTGGAGATGGTTCCACCCGAATGTATACAAGGACTATGCAGCATTGCGCCGAAAAATCCGCCGGGATGTCCAAGAACCCTCCTATACCCCAGAAGAAATGCGCACGGCATACTTTGAGCCCAGTGTGGCATCTCCGCCACCAACTCTTTGGATTCCGCGTGACAAGTGGGGCTTCAGTAACCATGAGGTTATGGAAACCGATAGATCAATCGAGATCACAGACAAAGGTGCGCATTTGGACGAAAAGAACAAGATTGTGTGGGATAAATACGATCCTCATCTTCCCCTGCGCGAGTTGAAGACTCTATATTGAGCTTGGTTATGCTCCCCGTGGGATTGATTAATTGATGACATTAATGAAATATCTTATGTATAATGACCTTGAATTGTTCTTAATGGGCAAATGAGAGACAAATGATTAACAAAAGCCTTGTCACATCCATGTTCTCTGAATTCGGTACTAGACTATAAATCACAATAGTAATGAACGATTTAGAAAAGTTCACTGCTTCCAAAAACGCGAGATTTGCTCAAACTGTCAATGTGAAATTGACAGCGTTCACAGCGCCGTTGTCTCGAGGGAAGAACTCGAACGTGAACACGGTCGATTGGCCTGCAGATATCACAGAGCTAATCGCCGAGGACGTAAGAATCACATTCGAGGCATCCCAGTTATACTGACTACTATATGTCTGGGAACCGTCAGCATGATCAGCCTACACGCCGAGACTTAGTGTTTTCAACTTACGGCTCTTGCGTTTTGAAGGGGGCCCAAATATTGCGTCCAGTCATCAACAAGGTATGTTCCACTCTTGGTAAGAGCTTTGACTGCAGCGATTGTTGGAAGACCTCCCCAAGTAATCGGAATAGACAGGTCAGACCCGGAAACCGATGAGGCAACTGCTGATGTCGATGATAGAGTCGGTGGCTTCCATTGAACGATCTGAATTGTCGGCGAGGAATAACCACCAGAGAACTTCAAGGTCAGAGTGGCAATGATCCCTGGTGCTGTGGTCGACGAGAGACGTTTTGAAAGATAAGAAGCTGTGAACACGATGTTCGCGCCTGAGACGGAATAGTCTGTTCCTGACACCAGAGTAGCACCGGTGGAATCGCTTATCGAGGATAGTGTGTTTCCATTGAAGATAAATGGAAGAGTCTGTGCAGTGACTGCTGTTCCGTACTGGTGGAAGATGTACGCCGAAGATGACTGGGTAGTTGCCGCACCGTCCTCTGTGCTATCTGGAAGACTGTTCGCAGTAGAAGCAGTAGACTTAGTGATTATCGAGAGTGAGTTGATATCACGCCAAGTACTGGTTGTTCGATCCAAATGGTCTAAGCCATTATCCCACAGAACGCAGGAAATGTCAAGGCTGGCTGCAGTCTTGATCAAGAAGTCGACATACTTCCAGCGAGCAGCAGGTTCAGTATTGGTCGGAGAGGCATCGTATTCACCAAGAAGAAGAGGCACGTTGGTGAAGTTGTTGCGAATTAGTTGGAAGTCGGACTTGACGGTGGCTTTGTCGGCGTCGGATCCCCAAATGGTTTTGCCCCTAAATTAAATTAGCAACAGCCAAATTCCCCGGATTTATATTCTTACCAAGCGCTGAAGATGAAGTCGTCTAAGAAAGTTGACAAGTCAGCCGCTTTTGTGCAGTCAATTGGGACTGGCTTTACTCACAGGGACTGTAGTAGTGGAATTGAATGGCGTAGGGGTTGGAGAACCCAGAAGGAGCAACAAACCACTCTGATGTCTTGATGCTGTCTTGGCCACCTCCAACTAAAGTAACGACTCTCTGTGGGTTGAAACCACCAGCACCATTGATGGCCTGGAGGAAGATCTTGTTTAGTTTGTTAATTTCAGCAGCATCAGTCGCAGTGTTGCAAGGTGGCTCATTGATAGGCTCGAAGGCCACAAGGCTAGACTTGCAGGCCAATTTGGTTCCGATTTGATACCACAATCTGTAAAACTTCTCTTCGATCATAGTCAAGTTTGCCCCCGACTGGCTAACATCGGCCCAAGCCCATGAATCTGCACCATGTTAGCAAGGAAATTTGATGTGAGATACTTTTTGACATAATGTACCATGATGCACGTCAACGATGGCATACAGTCCGCGAGCCACGATCTGGTCGACAACGTCGGAAACTCGCTGTAGCCAGGCCGGGTCAACAGTCCAATCGGGAGAGCTTCCCGTGAAGTGATAGGCCCAAGTCACTGGGAGTCGGACACTCTTGAAGCCAGCTGCTTTGACGGTGTCGAATGTGGATGCCACTACTGGAACATTGTTCCAGGATCCCTCGTCAGGAACAGCATCAAGAGTATTTCCCAAGTTCCAACCCGGGTGTAGGGCAGAAACAAAGTTAGAGGCAGAAATTGCGCTGAAGGTGCCGCTGCAAACTGCACCGTTCGAAGTAGCAGTGGAAGTCTGAGCTGTAGTCTTTGTAGTTGTTGTCAAAGTGGTAGCGGCAGTTGTGGTTGTGGCCTTGGTAGTGGTCACTGCTGTGGCGGTGGTAGTCCCTCCGGTTGTTGTCCCAGGAAGGCATTGATAGTAGACTTGCTAGGCGTTAGTTATGCCGATTTGGCTTGTTTTAGAATGTAGACTCACAGGCGTTCTGCGACACACAAGCAAACCCCGATGTACAGGTAGTACTTCCAGAGTACCCACTGCCTCCGCCTGTGGCTCAGAAGTTAGCTTTACTCAGCCAATATCATATTTCAAGACAGAAAGGAGTAACATGCACTGTCCATAGCCTCCCACTTGGGCGTGAGCTACTCCAGCAAGAGCCACAAGGGCACCTGAGAGGAGAATCTGCATTGTAAGCTGCACGCTTTCGATTTCAATAAGCAGAGTAGGCTCAGAACCTATGGGAACTCAATTTCGACAGGATCGGGCCATTTATAAGCTCGATGGGTTCTTTTGGATCGAGGACTCTGCATACTTCGATCAATCCTTCTCCCTAATAACGCCAAGCAAGCTGCCTGCAAGCAATTTCCCCAAACTCATAGCTGGTAAGCCGGGTAAACAGGCTTGGTAGATCACTGGCGTGTGATGGGGCACACATTTCCAAGGGTCATGCTCACGTTCTCTCTCAATTCATGTCATTCTTCAATCACCATGCGGGCCGCCACCCGGGGCTCCATTTCGTATATCGTCCTCAATACATATCATTCGACCCAAAGTTGATTGGTGTACCCCTGTACTTTACCTCCAGGGCTGTACCTGACGAAGTATTGCATTGGGGGTCTTGATTCTGCTCGGCCCGGGTTGCGTGCTTCAGGCTTGGCTTTGGAGAAGACAAGGCTAGCTGCATTAGAAAAGGCGCAACACTCCATGGCTTCCGCCAATAAGAAAAGACCCTCTGCAAGCCAGTCCTTTAATTTCCGGAGTTTCGGGGAAATTCCAGTGACATGCACTCGGACAAGTCTCAATATGGGTAGGCATCTTGATTGCATTCCTCAAAATGATAGATTAGCTCCGCTGCTGCAGAGGGTGCGGAGGTGATCCGTGTTCGTTTGTATATAACGCCGTGGAGAATCAGGAACCAAAGTCAAAAAAAGCGCTCCGAGCAAAACTAGTATCTAGTAAAATCATGTCACATGTTATAAGCCTATCGAGCATATGTTTGTCTATGGAGACCTATCGCTTCGTCATGTTCATTCCGTCATTGTGCATTAGCCATCGTGAGGGACCGGGGTGTGGAAAATCAAGCTAAACTTCAATCTGTCAGGGTTCACATCATCACGCAATCTTTGTTTCGATCTCTGTTCATCCGGTCACTTGTAGCGACGGAGGGGCGTGGTCGATGGGAGGACTGTGAGTTCTGGTTTCTGCCAGGATATTGATTTCTCGGGGGACCGCCATAGGATCTTCTGTCAGGGGGCGAATATCGGGGGCCTCCTGCAGCTTGTTCATAAGGTGGAGGCGGAGCGTTCGGGTCGTTTGGATCAGTTTCATGGTTAGGCTGAGGCCCAGGGCGAGTTCGAAGCCCAGTGGTAACACTCGAAGTTCGATTAGGAACGTTGCTCATGCGGGGAGGGGGTGATGGGCGACTGGTAGAATTATTGGACCCAGAGTTGCGATTGTCGGTGCCATCTTGGGACTGGGACCGCTCATTTTCGCGCTGCTCTTCTTCAAACTGAAGCGAGAGCGCATACGCGTAGTCCGCATCGCTTTGCTCCTGGCTAGGTTCTGTTGAATGTGAAGCGTCGTTGGTGCTTGGGTCTGGGGAAGAATTGGCACTGGATCTCGGTGATTCTGCCGTGTTGGCTGGCTCGGGTTCAGCAGATGGTCCAGCGCCAACAGGGCGAAAGTCGCCGGAGTAATATTCCGTATTGAAACCAGTCACATCAACGAGGGATTCCCAAACGACTTCAGCATGGCCCGCGTAGCCCGCATCGGTGACCAGAGTGTATAGTTGATGGGATGTGGGGTGTTTGTAAAGGGTTGAGAAATGGTCATTGCGGAACAGGATAGAGACAGACCCCGGTGCAAGCCTGGTAGAAAGCTGCGTCAAGCCGAACGGGCTCAACTGTGTCGCATTCTCGATTTCTACGAATTGCTGGATCGATTGGATATCCTCCATGTTGCTCTCTTCCTCGAAGGTGAGAGGTTCGCCTCGCGTGGCTCGATCCTCCAACTCTTGTCGACGGAAGGGTAGCATTTGAATGTCGTCGTAGTACTGACCAGTCCGTGACATCGCCGCATGAGTAGGGCTAGACCAAGAAGCTAGCCAAGCGTGGATCAAGGGTATGCCAAAAGTGCTGTACAGTCGAAGATCGCTGGTTTCTAGGAAGGTCCCGAGTCCATCGGTAGATTCCTATATATCGGGTCAGTATGTTGTCATTTGATAGATATGTGTAGCGGTTTCTTACCAAAGTCAAACGCGGGTTGACATTCATCCCGGTATGGAGCATGGTCAGAAACTGTGTGAGGGCCTCGATATCAGGGAACTCCTCATCGGGACCCAGGCATGTTGTCAACTCTTCGAACATCGCTTCGATCAATAGCCCCAGCGATATTTGCTCGCGAGTTGACAGGGCTCTAACAATCGGTGGTTGAGCCTTCGGGTTTGCCCGCAGAACCAGTGCGTTTATGAGGGCCAACAATGGGCATGGACCATTTTGGTTCTGGACCAGAATTGGAGATTCTAACAGTTCGCCTGCCTGATTGGTCCATCGAACGTGACGAATCGTGTAAGTCTCCGATCTTTGCTCTTTCTGTCGCGCGGCTTCTTCGGGGGATATAACAGAAGTTGGACGGTCTGCAGGCTTGTCGGAAGTATCCCATGGTTGTGTTCTGGAAGATTCGACGTATTGCGGCTGCGCATTCGACGAAGAATTCAGTTCTCTGGCAACCGGTTCCGAGTAAATCGAGGACCCAGCACGAGATCCGCTATCAACCCCCAGGTTGTTCGCTGTGCCGGGGACATCAAGGTCAATCAGGTAATGGGATGTGGCGGATGTGGCGTTGGATGGTACCACAGAAGGTGGCCTGATTCCAGCATCGGATTCGAACTTATGTGCGTTATACGGCTGGTGCGAATCTGTCGGTTCCACGACGACCGGTGGCTCATATGGGTTATACTCTGCTTCGCGTGAATACACGTTCTGCTGATTGGAAGCATGAGTCGATTGTTGAGATTCCCAAGGCGAATTTTCATCAAAGTGATGACCGCCTAGCACGGCGCGTTGGTCATAATGGTGTGGAGAGGGGTCCTCCCAAGGTGTCTCTTGTTCCGGCTGATCTAACAAAGACAAACGAGCAGTCATTGGGATATACCCATCCGCTAGAAGTTGTTAGTATTCATTCTCACGATCCAGGGGACCTTCAACGGGTAGAGCTTCAGACATACTATGACTCAATGCTTCGCTGTTAGTAGTCGCTTGAGAGTTTCGTCCCCAGTCATTCCGATCTAACAGGTCTTGGGTATGTTCTGCTGATCTTCGTTTCAGGAATGGGTTGTTTGATTGAAGCTGTACTGGGAGCTCTCCCATCGATGCTTCGCCTGGGTCGTTTGTTGAGCGCCACACGTTTTCTGATGCACCAGTGTACTGGCCTGGTATGAGCGCATGTGGGGTTGGGGCGTCCCCAGTGCCGTTCCCATGAGCTGGATATGTCTCATCAAACTGGCCGCGGCGGTTGTATTGGCCAGCACCGGCAGAGCTGTTGTCGGGCCTCCCAGCGCTATCCGGCCATGTATTCGGCGGATGGCTTGTCGGCGACCCGACTGGGGACCTTTGCGCTTCTTCAAGCGGCATCAGGTCGAAAGCGGGTGAGGTGTTGAGATCGGGGGAGTATATGGAGTCCTCAGACGGCAGTCGTTTGAGGTGAGGCGGGCGGGTAGAAGTTGGGGAATTGGCCGACGCTGATTTAGGCGAACGTGCGTCAGATCGAGCATTTGACTTGCTAATGTTTTGGAGGCGTGGTGGGGGCTGTTTGCGCAGGCCCATGAAGACGTGATGGTAGAGCGAGTTGGGATGCGGAGGGGTCGTAGGTTTGAGTTCACGTTTAGTTCGGATTTGCGATTTAAGCTGCCAAGAGGTTGACAAAATAGGTGATTCGACCAGAGTTACCAATTCAAAATGAGGTTTGAGGTTTCAAGATCAAAACAATAATAAGCCATGAGGTACAGAGTACAGAGTACGAAGTACTGAGTAATGGAAAACCGCCTTGCGCTGGGGCTGCAGGGGCTGAGCGTAAACGACAATGATGAGCAGCCTTAGCTTCAGCTTAATCTCGAACATGCCATGTCCGCCGACGTTAAAGGCAGAGCAATGACGGATGTGGAACGGAGGGAAATGATATCACCGTCGCTGGCAGGCACCCGGATTCCTTTGGTTGAACTGGGGAAGCTACGTGTATGCGTTTTACCGTTTGGGGCAATCCGTCACCGACAGAGTGGCGGGCTGGGGCGCTAATACTGTATAATACTGTACGGTACTGTCACACATCCACACGGATCAAAGCCCGAAGGGGACTAGTGGGTTCTCTAGCGTCAGTAACAGCCTCAGGTATGATATTCAGGCATCAATATTAGGCATCCATGAATCGGACTATATATTGATCCGACTGCAATATTCTCAGTCGCTGATTGGCTGGTGGTTTATCGGCCATAAAGTTGCCCGCATCTTTTTTGTGAAGAATGCAGTAGCTGTGACCCATTGTCGGCATGCATTCCTACATTCGCCCTAACCAGTGGGTGGCTCTCAAGCTGCCATCAGAGCAGCTGAAGCTGACTCAGATTGTCCCCGATACGTGAGTGCTGTGATCTATGCGAAAGATTCTAAAGATTCTACCACTAACACCAGAACAGCGTCATCAACTTGGGCAGATTTGGCAGCTTTGGCGCCAACCAAATTATCGGGCGGCCACTGTACTTCACATTCGAAATCCTGGATTCGCGCGATGACGCCGGCCACCAATTGCGCGTCTTATCAGCAACCGAATTGCATGCGGAGACCCTCCTCGCCGACGGAGAAGGAGACGTCGAGGCCGAAGACCTAGACACTGGCGAGAATGGTGTGCCCATGCGGACAAATCGTGAAATCATCGACATGAACTCTACCCAGAAGTTGACGCTAGAGGAGATCGAAGAGTTGAAGAAGGAATCAGGTGGCGCAGGACGAGACATTGTCGCAAAGTTACTGGAGTCGCATAGCGCCCTGGACCAGAAGACCGCATTCTCGCTTGCCAAGTACACTTTGCGTAAGCGCAAGAAGTACATGAAGCGGTTTACTGTGCTCCCGCTGGACGTGGGCCTTCTCGCCAATTACTTGATGGAAGAACGGGATGCGCAAAAGACCATGGAGCTGCGTGATGAGCATATCGGACTCATTGGCTGCTGGGGAAATGTACACCACAGTGGCAACGTCGATGTCGCCCCGGGCGTAAAGCCCCATGGTCGTTATGCGGTTGTTGATGACACTGCCGGGCTTGTCGTGGCCGCTATGGCGGAACGAATGGGAATTCTCTACCCCCACGATGCAGAAGAGGAGCCAGAAGAGCCAGAGGAGCAACCACAGGCTTCGACTGAACCAGCGACAGAAGCGCAGGAGGCCAGTGTACCACCAAAGCCCAAGCGCGTACGTCCTCAACAGTCGTCTGCGACTACCAACACCATCACTGTGATGCACGCTTACGCACAACCCAACCTGTCACTCTTGAAATACTTCGGTTACGACACCAGCGATCCCGATGAATCCCACCCCCTCCACACCCACCTCAAAACTATCTCTTGGATGCAGCTGGTTGACCCCAACTCCGATCCTATCTATGCCAACGAACCACCCGTTGTTGCTGCAGAGGAACTAGCCACGATGAAACAGAGCAAGCGCACAACATACTATCACAAACGTAATCGGTGGCAGAAAGTCAGGTCGGTCGTTGACGAGGGTCGGGCTGGTAACTACGATGGCCTGGTCGTATCCACCTTGCTAGAGCCCTCAAGTGTTCTAAAGACCATGGTGCCACTTCTTGCCGGCTCCGCTCCCGTTGTCATTTACTCGCCGAACGTCGAGCCCCTCGTCGAGCTCATGGACATGTACTCCACAGCTCGGAGAACAGCTTACATTTCCAAAAAGCGAGACCTGGAATCACAGGTCGCCGAAGGGGAAACCGCCGACCTGACCTCGCTCCAGGATGAGTTTGTGGTTGATCCAACCATTCTTCTTCCTCCTACCTTGCAATCGTCGCGTGTGCGCCCTTGGCAGGTTCTGCCTGGCCGAACGCACCCCATGATGACTGGGCGCGGTGGTGCAGAGGGATACATCTTCCACGGAATCCGAGTCCTCCCAACTACACAAAAAATTCAGGCTGCTGGTAATATTCGCAAGCGACGCAAGGTGGAAACAAAGTCCACACCGGCCACACCGGCCAGTGATCGAGATGTGGAAATGACGACTCAGTGATCATGAATGTACAAGTACAATATCTTTTCCAAGCATCCCATTAGTATCAGCGCAAACCTTGGAATCCACTATACAATCACCTGTAACATACTCGTGGCCGTAAGATTCCACCACTATAGCCTGAAGTTAGAACATGGCTTTAAGTAAATCAATTCGTATTTAAGAATATGCCTCCCATGTGCCCGTCCACTACGTCAGTCATCGAAGTGGTTTTTGGAACCAGTGTCAAATTCATTTATGCGCTGAATTTCATCAAACAATATACAGCAACGCTTGCGTCTAGAGGCTCTTGCCCATGAACTTTCTCTTCGTGAAACTGAGCCAGAACTAGAAAGGGTCAGTATAATTAATCTGGGTGATATTCTCAAGTTTATGAAAGCTCACCTTTGAAGGTCCGACTCCACCGGGGTATAATCTAGCGTGTAGGCGAATGGCGATCTCCTGGCGCACTTGCGCAATGAACCTGCAAGCGGATCGCAATTAGCATGTACTCGTAGAAGCGCGCAAAATGGCTGGAAATCTCACTGGCGAAGAGTCTCGGCATCCTGGCGGTCACGGGGGGCCTCGAAGGCCTGGTTGAGGGGGAACGACACATCGCCGGGAATAGCGAAGTTGTCAAGTGCGGCGTTGGTAAGAGCCTAAGAAAGAGTCAGGATTGTCGGTCCGAGTCCATGTAACAAGGTCAAACGGACCTTTTCAGCATCGCGGGCGCTCATTGTTAGCTTGACCTTGCCCAGGCATTCGCTGATAAACAGGGTTCCGTAAATGAGCATGCGGTCGGCGGGGCCATTGATTTCGAAATTGCGGAACAGAACGTTCGCGCGGAACAGCGACAGGATCTCATCGACACAATCGTATGATTCGCTTTCTGGGGAGACGTCGAGGTCGTCGGTGTTGGGAAGCGGGGGCAATGTGTATGCGGGGCCGCGAGTGCGGGTTCGGAGGGGGAGGATAGGGAAGTTTCCTATCCAAAGAACATGTCAATTTGGGGCTCTGAGAATCTCTGTATAACGCAGAGTCTAGTGCGAGATCTAGTGCGCTGGGGGTCCGGGGTCTGGGTTCGTACCAATTACGGGGACATCGCGGTCCTCCAGGAAGATGGAGTGGTATGCCTAGGGATATGTTAATAGGGGAACGCAGGAATATAGAACGTAGAGCACAACTTACAGGCATATTGAAGTCGACAATCAATTAAATTGTAGACAAGCGGAGAGATCGCGGAGGGACAAGTTGACGTTAGGCAGTGAGGATGTCATCTGTGGAGTCGCCCCGAAGCTCCATGATTTTCCGCCCCGAACCTCTTTACGCGCCTTGAGCATTGCGCAACGCGTCCCAGACTCCCCTCAGGAACCAACCAACACTTGCTGCCTGCACTCGACTAAGACCGTTGAGGCCAAGTCTATCTCTCCACAATGTCGGATCACGATGAAATGGACGTGGATACGCCCAAGGATGTCCTGTTCAGCTCCGATAATGCCAGCGGAAAAAAGAGAACCGCAGCTGATCTGCCAATTGAAGCTCAAGATAATCTTCCATGGTAAGTCCGTTGACCAGGAATATACGGAGTCCCTGCTAATTATATATTGATAGGGTCGAGAAGTACCGACCGAGCAGCCTAGACGATGTGTCTGGTCACCAAGATATTCTCGCAACCATCAATCGATTCGTGGACACAAATGTACTGAAACCGGTGCAAGCTGCATGATGGGCCGTGGCTAATATTATTGCAGAAACTACCCCATCTCCTTCTATACGGGCCCCCAGGAACCGGAAAAACCTCGACCATTCTAGCCCTTGCACGCCGGATCTATGGCACGAAGAACATGCGCCAGATGGTGCTGGAGTTGAACGCAAGTGACGACCGTGGTATTGATGTTGTCCGAGAACAAATCAAGACCTTTGCAAGTTCGTGGCCTCGAATCGTTTGGTGGAACAAGAAGCTTACCACCCACAGGCACAAAACAGATCTTCAACATGGCTCCTCAGGGCGGCGCCGGTTCATCTTTGGCAGGATTCAAGCTCATCATTCTTGATGAAGCCGATGCCATGACCTCCACCGCTCAGATGGCCCTGCGTCGCATTATGGAGCGCTACACAGCCAACACCCGGTTCTGTGTTATCGCCAACTACACACATAAGCTGTCTCCAGCACTCCTCTCCCGTTGTACTCGCTTCCGGTTCAGTCCACTCAAGGAAGCCGATATTCGCACCATCGTTGACCAGGTCATTGAAAAGGAGGGTGTCCGCATACAGCCCGAGGCGGTCGACAGTCTAGTAACCCTGAGCAAGGGTGATATGCGACGTGCCCTAAATGTGCTCCAAGCCTGCTTTGCTAGCAGTAAGTAATTGTCCGCCCCCAGAGGTATTCCCGCTAATCAACGGTATATAGGTATCCCACTTCCAATGAGAGATGCCCCTAAAGCACCTCGCCCGGAACCAGAGCTGATCACTAATGCGACTATTTACGACTGTATTGCGGCACCACACCCGTCGGACATTCAAGAGATCATGTCCACCCTTCTATCCACCAGCGACGTGACTTCCTGCCTCACCACGGTGCGCACCCTAAAGGCCACCAAGGGCCTCGCTCTCGCCGACATTCTCTCCGCGCTGGCAGACAGCTTCAGCAGCTGGACGTTCCTGCGCAAACCCGCGTCACATGGCTGGAGGGTCTGGCTGAGATTGAATGGCGGCTGGCTGGCGGTGGCTCAGAGGCCATCCAGACCGGAGGTCTCGTCGGAGTCGTGCGAAACGGCTGTGAGTTAATGGGCGACAAGGGTGTTGCCATGGCATAGGAGAAAGCAAAGCGACTTGATTTTCAGTTCACGATACAAATACCACATTTGGGTAGCATAGGCTCAGGCGAAATGGAAAAAAAAACTCTCTCATTTCCGAAAATCCGAAAGCCGCACAGTGAAATGAGTCTTGCGGCAGAACCTGCCCTGATAAGTATGAGAAGACGGCACTAACAACATCTCAAAGTATGTACGAGTAGAGTCTAGTGGGGAAGAGGGTCCAGGGCCACTTTTCTCCGCTATCGCAGCACCGCGGCATACCGCGGAGGTTGATTCAATTAGCTAATTGCTTGCTATCGACCTTTTGACCTCCTCGGACTTGGCTCTTGGCTTGGCCAATGGCTTGGCTATGAGCTACCGCGCTAGATTACTCTCGGTCAAGGATCGGAAGAGTCTGTCGGTCTTCCCCGTCAGCGCATTAGCGCTTCAGCGATTTTAAGGTCTGGATGCGGCAGAACCCTGGGAAGAGGGGGAAACTGTGGGTTTAATTCTCCGCAAGTGACAGCTACATCGACTAGATAAGGATCGTCACTCCCCAGATCCTAAATTTATTTGTTTGTTCACACTTCACAATGCGGTTCTCCATCCAGTCTGGTCTGTTGCTGGCTGCTTCCCTCTCGCCCGTTGCTGAGGCAGAGCGTGTGCTCGGTGCTTATATCTTTGCGCGTCATGGAGATCGCTCCCCCAAGATCTTTGGTAGCACCACTCTGTATGATCTAGGCTACCGACAGGTCTTCGATGCCGGTTCTTACTACAACGACCGCTATATCTCGGACAATTCCTCCAAGCAGATTGAAGGCATTAGCCCCGAAATTGTCAACCCTAAGCAGATCAGCGCTACTGCCCCGGCGGAGAACGTCCTGCAGAACTCGGCTTTTGGTTTCCTCCAGGGTATTTATCCTCCCGTGGGCAAGGTCGCTTCCCAGACTCTGGGCAATGGCTCCGAGGTCGAGGCTCCTCTGGGTGGCTACCAGCTGATCCTCTTGTCTGAATCGACTACCAGCAAGAATGCTGAGGACTCTACTTGGTTGCAGGGTTCCAGCGGCTGCTCAAAGGCAACTGTCAGCAGCAACAACTACTTCGCCTCCGACATGTACACCAAGCTGCTAGCCTCAACCAAGGACTTCTACAAGTCCCTGGAGCCCATGCTGTCTGGTGCCTTCGCTACATCTGACATGACTTTCAAGAACGCCTATACCATCTTCGACTACTTGAACGTCGGCAGAATCCACAACTCCAGCAGCGAGTTCACCCACAAGGCTGACCTGACCGACGATGTCTACCACCAATTGATCTCGCTGGCTGGCAGCCACGAGTACAACCTGGCCTACAACTCGTCTGACAAGGCGCGTGCCATTGACGGTGCTGTTCTCGCCGGTGAGATCATGTCCGCCCTCAACGAGACCATCGCTACCAAGGGCAAGTCCAAGCTGAACATTGGGTTCGGCTCCTACGGCACCATCTTCTCTCTCTTCGGTCTGTTGCAGATGCCTGCTGCATCTGTGAACTTCACCGGTATCCCCGACTATGCGTCCTCGATGGTCTTCGAGCTGGTCACCGAAGCCGAGGGCACTGATTTCCCCACCGACAAGTCAGACATCAGCGTGCGCTTTTTGTTCCACAATGGTACTATTACCGCTGGATCCGAGCCTACCGCGTACCCAATGTACAACCAGACCAGCGAGCTTCTCTCCTGGAATGACTTCGTTACCAAGACTACTGAGATTGCCGTTATCAACGATGACGAGTGGTGCAACATCTGTGGTAACACAGATGGAAAGTGCGCCAGCTCTAACAGCACTAGCTCTTCCTCCGGCTCTGCTAGTGCTTCCAGCACTGGCGGCTCTGGTATGTCCCGCGCCGTTGCTGGTGTGATTGGTGCTATGGTTACCCTGGCAGTCATCCTCGGCTTGCAGGCTCTGTTCTTCCTCGTTGGTGGATTCCGCATTGCGAAGCGTAACAAGAACAGCCCTGAGACGAGCTCTTCTCCTGTTGCTGAGGTTGAGAAGAAGGCTTAGGTTCTTGAACTGATGTGGAGACGATAATGGACCAGACCGATGGATATTAGCCAGATCTAGCCATGGCTGGGATTTAACTTGTTTGATGAATCTACGAAAAAGCAATAATATTACTTTCTGCCTCGCTCATGGCCAAGGTTAACTAATTTTTTTCGGCCTTCGAACATGTTCCAAGGTTAAATTCAGCTTGTCGAATCACCAAAGCCTACGGAGTAAATTTCAACTCAAATGGGGCTGCATGGCTTGCTGATAGTTTGCCCTATAGATGCCCCTGGGCGGGTATACACATTGGCCCTACCACTGCATCCCATTGCTTCGCAAGGCATATATTCCATGCACAATATTTTAAAGAGAACAGCAAATTTACACTAACCAAAAACAATCAAGTTTTCCGAGGCCAAGTTAAATGAAAACAAAATTCCGTAGATTCACCGCCTTAACTGTGGACAACTCCCCCTGGACGGAGTCGTTCTCCTCCTCCTCTCCTTATCAAACACACAAAATGCCCCGCCAACAGATCAACCTAGAGCCCTACCGCGACGAAATAGTATCTCTCTATCATGATGGCGTCAGTAGCGACTCTATCAGCCGCGCCCTCGAGAATCGACATAACATCCAGGTCAAAGAGCGCACCATCCAGACCCGCCTCCGAAAGTGGGGGATCCGAAAGCGACATCGCACAACGACCGGAGATGAGGCGTTACACTCACGCATCAAGTTCCTATTCTGGCAAGACAGACTGACCGACAAGGCTATGCTCAAAATGCTGCAGCAGGAAGGCTACGGTATTTCCGAACGCACTCTTCGCAGATTACGGTTCAAGTTAGGGCTCCACGTCAGAGCCTCATCAGAGCATGAGCACCAGCAGCACCAGCAACATATGCCGATCTTGATACCCATGCTCCCTTTGCACCTTGCGACAGATGTCTCGCCAGTATGATCTCGGTTTTCGAAGCTAAGTGTGCTCCGGCTGCCATCGGTATTTCCTCTACGGCCCCATCAAGCGACACTCCGCGTCGACGGATCACGGTTACACTGGATGAACCTTCCCCATGCGACAACTCGGCCTCCCTATGCAACCACCTAAGATCCATTGCGACTCGACCTTCACCCATGCGCCGAACGTGATGAAACTGACGCGTCGAACCCGCTTCGACAAAGTCTTACTCTGGCAGTGGGCTTGTGCAGGACTCTGTGGCCAATCCAGGTCCTTGATTTGCTAAATCAAGCCCCGCGAAATCCACGGCAAACGTTTCTCACGGCGAGGCTTTGCAAGGGCCATTCGGTCAGTTTGCCAATTTCAAGCTCCCACTAACGCCGAGTTTCTCCAAGGACTAACTTCCTTCAGAGCAATCGCCCTTTTCGAACCTTCCTACAGCTTCTCGTATATTTTAAATTGCTGTCATATCCTCCCAAATGCGACAAAATTGCACACCCAGCCGCGGCAAATACTTTCCTGGCTAGGAATCCGATAAACTTCTAGTTTTGTAGACAGTCCATCTAAAGAACATTCTGTTCAAGGGCATAAACCTTTACCTCTGACAATCTATCTTCGGGTATTTTTGTTGAAATGAAGTAAATCCGGGCGACCTTGATACACATCACGTGCCATGACGTCCGGTTGAACTTTTGGTCGGAGGAAGTAATCGAATCGCAACACTCCAGAGGGTGTCAGGTCCCTACAAATAAACTCGCAGTCACTCCCGTGGGATCGCCTCTCCATTACCAGTCACTTACTGCCCACCATGTCCACCCAATACGCCAGCGAGCCCAATCCCACCGCGACGGCAACGCTCAACACGACGATTGGCCCTATTCAGATCGCGCTCTTCGCAAACCAAGCCCCTCTCACTTGCAAGAATTTCCTACAGCACTGCAAAGACAACTACTATGCCGACACGATCTTCCACCGAGTAGCCCCAGACTTTGTGATCCAGGGTGGTGATCCCACCGGCACTGGATCTGGCGGTACCTCGATTTACGAGTACCCGGAATTCGAATACGACCCCGAAGCTCGCGACCCGAATGAGCGCGTGGTCCTTCGCGATGAGCTGCACAGTCGTTTGCGCTTCAATAGGCGTGGATTACTGGGAATGGCGAAGAGTGAGGATGGAACCTACGGCAGTCAATTTTTCATCACTCTTGCGAACACAGAGCGCGAATTGAACGGGCAATGCACTATATTTGGACGCTTGGAGGGAGACAGCATATATAATGTTTTGAAGATCGCGGACGCGGAGCGCATCGAAGGCACCGAGCGGCCTGTGTATCCGATCAAGGTGACCTCTTGCGAGGTGGGAGAATTGGGGCCATTGGAGGGCAAGCTGAAGGACAGAAAGATCGTCTCGACGACAGCGCAGTCAGAGAGTGGCCCGCCAAAGAAAAAGAAGAAGGCGGCCAAGGGTGGGAAAACACTACTGAGCTTCGGAGACGATGAGGGCGACGAGGGGATGCCTATGCGCCCAGCAAAGCCCAAGTTCAACACGAAATTGGTTGCGGATGTACCAGGTGGAATACCGGAATCTAAATCCAAGGCGCGAGCAGAGCCTGCATCACAACGGAAGCGACCACGCTCACCATCTCCAAACCGATCACCGGCCTCAGAGCGCAAGAAGCGCCCCAAGACCCCAGAGCATGAGACTCAACTTCCCGCCCCAGATCCCGAGTCGCCCTCTCGATCTCCCACCCCCGAAGCCCCCGCAAAAGAGTCTAAGCTGTCTCGGACAAATGCGCAGATCGCAGATCTGATGGCATCTATGCGTCGCGACGTCGACGTCGGCCCCAAAGATACCGGCCGAAAGAAATCCGCCCTCGAAGCCATGATACCCGAAACCTCGATCCGGGGACGAAAGCGACCTCCTCCAGGATTCGCCAACGGGTCCAGTCGCAACGGAACAGGACCGAGCAATGCAGCCGAGCGAGAAGCACTCCAGCTCTTCAACGCCTTCAAAGCCAAGCTCGAAGGAGCCAAGCCCGAGCCCACAGCATCAAGCAAACAAAAAGCCGACAAGTCCCAACACCAGGACGATGAGGATGACGAAGAGGCCCAGCTTTGCGATCTTCATTTCATCGCAAATTGCCAATCCTGTCAATCATGGGATGACCCTGCAGAAGACGCAGATGATAAGCAAGAAGATGGTACTTGGCTCGCTCATGAACTTCACTTTGGAAAAGACACGCTGGGCAAGGACTTGCAGTGGAAGCAGAAGCATGGAGCTGAAGCTGACTCGCTGATGGTCATTGACCCGCGCGAGAAGGAGAAGGAGGTTGTCGGGAAAAAGAAGGGATTACAGCGTGATAGGGAGCGAGAGCGAAAACGTGGACGTGTTGGTGATTTGGAGTGGGATAAGGGTCGTTGAATGTGATGTCTATCTACAAATAGAATACTGCATAGCTCAATTTGTGGAGTGAGAATCTCTTACTTCCTTTCTGTGTCTCTAATCACACAACTTCCAGACTATCGGTTCATGTCATCGTAAATGAAAGCTATACATCGGAGTATCCTGCACCAAGGCTGCACCAATAACATTGCCTCCATTAGCATACCCAAGTATCAAAAAGAGGCTAGCAAAATTTACTTTGACTATAACTAGCAGGTACAGATATTGCAAAAAAGGCAGATGGCGACGGCGACAATAGGGTCTCAAGATGTCAGTGCCCCAGGCCCACAGGGCGGCACGTACTTCCCAATCGGGTTGCTTATTTCGCTAAGCCCTGGGCACTGGGCCCGGGCACCTGGGGGCGCTCAGGCTGACACCTCGAATCAAAGACTTATAAAAATGGCTAGATCATCTCTGGGCCAATAATCGCGTGCTGCCACCTGACCATTCGGTACACTCATTCTGAGTCAAGTTGCCTGACGATCAACCATAACCGACTAGAACGGCCCCCAACAACACGCTATAAAGCTTATTGACACCCTCTCTCGCTTTTCAAATTCTCAAATTCTCATTCAATCACCATACTAAGAAAACGCAATCCCCGGCGGCATCATCAAGCATGTTCAAAGCACTCAAGCGTCTATTCGGCCTGAGCCCTAAGTCAGAACCCACCGAGCCAAAACTATCCAGAGCAGAAAAAAAAGCACGGAAACGGTTCTCCAGAGCGCATCACCGACGAGTGCGTGCCCGAGAACGAGAACTGCTTCGGGCCAAGTCTGTAAAAAGACCTTGGGGATGGAGACCCGGTCCAGATTCGAGCACGATGGCACAGATGGGCGGCTACCGGTAGGCCGCAGCCAAGACAGGAAGATTCTACCGAGAACAAGAGAACAAGCAAAAGGTATCTTATTGGGGGATTTGCAAAGGATCATAGATCATGAAAAATAGGTTTTTACAGCCCTGGGCCGTGAACTAGGCACGTGGATAACCCTATATCAACAGAAGAAAACGCCTCCTGTGCGCCAAATTTTGAAACTCGAGCCCCTCACTGCTTGGGACTTGAGCAAAGATTACACCTTCCTGCGCCGCTTTGATGCGCTGCCACCATCGTTGTTTTCGACTTGATTTTCGGGCCCTGCTGGACTGGTCGCTTCACTGTCTGTTAACTGCTCGATCACTCGTCCCGAGTCGTCGTAGCCGGACCCGTCGAAACCATAGTTGTAGGCCGAGGGGTCGGTTTGACCGTGGGTGGGCTCGAAGAGATCGGGCTCGGTGGGGATATGGTCGAAATCAAACAGATCGCTGGTATCTCCTTCGTCTCCTGGGCCAGTGACCAGATTGTCTTGATTGTTCTGGCCCGTTCCCAGGTGAGCGAGTGGATCATCTGGTTTTTTGAGGCCAGTGGTTGCGTCGCCAATGTCGGTGAAATAGTCGTTGCTGAAGATCGTGTCGAGGTCAAGGGGTGGAGGGGGAACATTGCCATCCTGGTCGATTCCTGGAATGGTGCCATTCGGGCTCAGCGGTTGGAGGAGACTGGTCAGGTTTTGAACGGAACGATCCTGCTCGGCTTGCATCTTGACCAGATTGTCGATTTCTTGTCGAGTGCTGGCTAGTCTGCCCGAGTAGTTGTGAGGCATGGGTGGTGGGGTTGGCGAAATTAGCGCATTGTTGGAAGGCATGCCAGGTTGGTCGTTAGACCCGGTCTCGCTAGCCATGAGTCGAAGCATATCCGCACGCTGGTTCGCCGTGAGTGGCACATTGCCGCCGTGGTTTTCAAGGGAGGAGAGCACATTCGGGAACTCGGAAAAGTTCGTGGCAAGCCCATTGCGAGCATTTGAGTTTTGGATGACAGACATCATATCCTGTTGAGGGAACTTGTCGTCTCCTTGTTGTCCCTGTGGCAGAGTTGAGGCACCGGGCTGCGGGCTGTGGTCAAAGACCTCCTCCACCTGTCCATGCTGAGCGGCGCTGGGCTGCCGAGTATGGCCGCGGGACCTGGTTTCGTATGGGCCACTCGCTGCTGGTGAGACTGTGGAACGATTACTTTCGCCTGCAGCGGGCGGCGCCTTCAAAAGCAAGGGCTGTTTCTTCATTGTTCTCTGGCCATTGGGGCTGGTCATAGATCCCAATGCATTGCTCAGATAATCATCATCAACATCCACAATGTTTCCCTGGTCTTGGGAAATAGCACCTGCAAAGGAGTTTGCGAGATTTTGTGTACCATCCTGGCCCTGTAAACTGCGGTTGTAGACAGTTGCGAGGAATGTGAGAATCGCGTTTATAGAGTTCTCATGGCGCGTGTGCTGCTCCTGGAAATTGGCAGCCTGGGAATAAAGTTGCTCGTGCTCCTTCCGCAGCCTCGTGATTGTGGTTGATATTATTGACTGTTGCTGACGAATAGCTTGGAGTTCGCGGTATACCCCGGAGAGTTGTTCATTTGGCACAGGGTTATCAGTAACCAATGACAATTGCGTGGGCCGAGGCGCACGATTATCGCGAGGGGCTGGTGCACCCTCCTCGATATACTCGTCCATGTCGTTATCATCGACGTCCTCTGTCTTCACGCGGGTGCCGCCTTTGCTGGGCTTGCTAGCATGACCACCTCCTGCATTCTTTGGTTTCTGGATGAGCCAGAGTAAATCCGGATGACCCCGTTTGAAGTACGGGTTAGCATATTCGCTGGGACTTTTGTTTTTTCGTTCACTGGCGCGCATTGAATTATCGGACAATCCGACCTTCTTGTGAAACCCGTACATGTTCAGCTGTCGGACGAACGAGGCGTAGTTGTTATGTTTGAAAAGTTCCGGAATCAAGGTTCTAGCGAATTCATCTTCATCTAGCACGACGAAAGAATTTCCATCGTCGGACCATCGAATTAATTCTGTATTCTTAGATTCATCGAGAAAACTGGGTTCATCGGTTAGTTTCATGTCGCAGTTTGGTGGTTGAGGGTTGAATCGTACCTGCTCAGTTTCTGAACGAATGGTGGGATTTGCTTTCGCTTTGCCTGTGAATCTCTTTTCGCAGTCAAAGCTCGCCGGTAAAGCTCCTCAAGCGACTCTCCCCATGCGCCGCTCTCGCCATTTCCATTCGGTCCTCCATTTTCTACATATGAGGCAGGTGGTTGCTCGTATCCTCGGTTTCTGCTGACAATCTGATTCTGGTTCTGATGCTGGTTCTGGTTCTGATTCTGATTTTGATTCGCTTGGCGCCGGGCGAGTTGGTTCGATGCTGTCGCAGCTGGTGCGGACGCATCTTGGGGAGGCGCAAATGCCGCAGGATTGAATGCGTTATCGGGGAGGGTAGAGGCATTGACAGTATTCGCGGGGGGGTTCTGGCCCCATTGTAAGAATTGATCGTTCGAGAGCTGAGAACCGGGGTTGGCAGTGGTCGGGAAATTAGGGTTTCCATGTGCCATCTGCGGATGGGCCACTGGAACCGTTCCTGGCGCCGGTCGCTTGCGAGTTACTCCCTGTGAACTCATTGTGGATGGACTGTCGCAAGGCGTTTCTTATCGCGGTGAAGATCCAAGATCGAATTGGATCTCTAGTTTGTTCAATGCCTGGGGGTAAGCAGGTCGCGATAGATCTTCTCGAGAGACAAGACTACCGGATGCAAGCTCAGTCTGTCGGAAGTCGTTCATCCAAGTGACTGTCAAATTTGAGTCAAGGTAAAAGCCTTTGTGCCCAGAACCGGGAAAAAAAAAGTGTATGCCGCTGATCTAGCCGCAAATATTCTATCGAAGACGATGACGATAAGAGATAAAAGGGCGCAACAGTCGACGACTGGCGAAAAGATCAGGGACCGACAGTGATCAAATACGAGATGACGATGGACAGGCGCGTGGATTGTCCAACGTTCAGATAGGCGGGCGCTTTCAGCAGAATTCGCTGAGGCGGTGAACGATGATCTCAAGTGGAGGCCGAATCATGAGACTATCCCCAGTACTATTGACTCTGGGCAGGTGCTATGGCCCTTCAAAACTGCATAATACAATGCCCGAGGCTCTCGGTACGGAAGCCAACTCGTGAAAATGGGAAGTAGTCAGCAAAGTGGTGGCATTTTTCGATATCTTATCAAAACGTCATATGTTACTTCGCGCTTGTGATATTGATCATGGTGGAGTTCCTAGTGGTGGCGGCGACAAAAGCCTCAGAGCCAGAATCACGGTGACTCGCATTGATTGAGTTATTAATCTGTGTGTATTGGGGGAAGCATGACCTCAGAAATTTGCGTTAATCACAGCCTAACCCCCACGGCAGGCATGCTGGGTTGATCATCGTTTCGAAGACAGCTGAGCCAGATAAAATCTTCTATGGAATCATTTGTGCGACCGTAAGGACCCGCTGGTTTTCTTTGTACTGCAGAGACTGCCTCTACTTGCATAGTCTTTTCATTTGACCGGCTGTCGACTCCATGTCCTGGTGAGCAAGTGTGGCACTTGCCTAGCAGCCCGATTAACTCTTCAACGCTGAGTAAAATTGCAATTCTTTGGCGCTAACTATAGTTTGTGTGGGATGCAGCATCTGCCGATTGATAAATCGATCACCGCGATACAAATAGCATTCTCAAGACCTAGATCAAGCTTTGCATGGTCATTAGAGGTTTACTGAGCATGAATCTTTGGATTCCCATTCTCGGCTGGGAAACCAGGGCTCATGTCTCGGTCTAGATATCACCGCTGCCTTGAAGCCAACACCATTAACTGATCATTTTATACAACAACATCCCCGGTCAGGATCTGGAACTCTGACAAGATCTGATGCCACACTTCGGGATGCGTTTGCGTGAAGCTCTCCACTTGTTTCGGGGCCGCCAGGTCCTCCTTCATTCGCTCTTCATTTTTGGTTCCGTTCAGCACAGTCACATCTTTCAACCCCATCACCAGAGTGTAAAGAGCTGCCGCCGGTGATATTTTAACATGGCGAGCCAGCTCTTGTACAGGATTCGATCGCACCAGATCCGGGTTTGCTGTCAGAGTCCAGAAACTTTGATAGATGACTTGGTTCTCACGGCAGAACGATCGCACTGCAACATCGAATAATGTATCCTCGTAGAACCTGTTTTGAACCACTGATGGCTTCACGGTTGTTTGGCTCGAGACGCAAAGCTCCTTCAACATTGGAAACGTGCAATTGGAGATTCCTAGGTTACGGATTCGGTGGGGGACATAGGTTTCCAGAGCGTGCCAGGCCTCTAAGGTCTGAGCAAGAGTTGAGAGTGGTGAATGAATAACCACGGTGTCAATATATGATTCATTCACAGAGTTGGAATCCTCTTCTGAGCGAAGATTATGCAAAGACGACTTGATCGATGCATGAACCTGTTCCGTCACCCGGGCAGAAGGATCATACGGCATGTTGTCAGGGTCTTGTGCCGAGATGGGACTAAATTTGGTTTGAACCTGGCTAGGGTTAGTAGTCTGCGTCTGTGGGGCAATAAAAATAGTAACATTGCTCACATATAGATCTTTTCGCTCGACAATGCCATCGGCTATGGCTCGGCGGATCCCGTCGCCTACAAGATGTTCCTGGTAATGACGGGGCTGGGCCGCTGTATCCACAGCTCGGAACCCAGCGTTGATCGCATTGTACACAAGATCTGCACTACGATCTTTTTTCCAGGCTGTGCCATAGACGAAAATTGGGATGGTGGTGGAGACGGTGCCTTGCGTTGGACGCAGGCAGTACTTTTCCCACATCTTGCTGACACTCCGATTCATCGTGTTTGCTCGGAAGAATTGATCCCAGACTTGGAATAGAATTATTAATACTTGGATTGAGGAAGTACAGGGATTGCAGTAGTCACAGAGAATGTTTTGATTGCGGGGGTCGGGGCCTAGGTCGATCATGTTGTCTTACTAAGTAGAGCAGTCCTTGGCAGCTGTGAGGTCATTATCTTGTCTTTCTTATGTTGTCGTCTGTCTATGTATGCTTTTTTTCGTCCCTTTTATGTGGGTTTTATTCTGTTTGCAGTTGCTATTCTCGCGTCCCCGGAATAAGTCATTGGTCCATGTGAAGATTAAAATAAATAGAGTCTCAGCTGGAGGGCCACCTGGGCAGTTGAATTCATGGTCTCCTATATTTTCGAAAATCTGAGCACCCCCAGGCTGGGCAGTCAAAGCTCAACGGTATGAAATCACCTTTCTCAGAGGCTTCTTGAAGAGAAATTGAAGGGGGTTTTTGAAATTCAAAGCATTGGCCGATCCTCCGAAGGCTCTTTCACTTGGTGAATTTGCCTGTCTCTCGACCATTGCGACCTAACCACACTGAAAATTCCAAGGTAGTTTCCACATCACAGTAAGGTATCGACAAGCATTATGTCAAGAATCTTGAAGCCTGGGGACTAGAAGGTCTTGGCTTGTTACTCAGTGAACCATACGCATCTATATATAGGAGCGGATCAGCTCCGCCTGTCGGCAGCTCGCATAGCTCCACTCTCTTCACCTCCGCTTAGCTTGTTGACAACCGAGAAAGAAGTCGAGAGTTAACTTGTGTCAAGGTTTTACAGAGAATGTTGATTAAAGCATAGCAGTCAAGGCTACAGAATTATCGAGTCAAAAAATATGCACCGACTGGCCCCACCGGGTGGCTTAGACCCTGGGGATTGTGTATACGATCTCCGCTCGGGAAACCCTTTCTTGGCACTAAACCCTGCGCCGGAGCTCTGTATTCGAGACGAAGAGTTTTCGGCCGTTTGAATGTTCATCAGGTGCATGAAGGGTAGGGATCAACCAAGCCCCAGACCCTACATTGCCCATTCTGACTGGACCACAACTTTAAGAGTACTGCGTGGTATGCACGATATTATTAGTCCCCGCACTCTCGTTGGTGCTGCTCCCTTTGAGTACTTGGTCAAAAGTCTTGGCCGATGGAGATAAACCAGGCAGCTGCTTTTGCTGTATCAACATTGGCGGTCATTCGCTGATCGGTGGAGTTTTCAGTCTATCTTTTGATCTCTGATGTGCCGTCGGCACCTACGTAGGGTCTACATGGGTCTACATGGGGGGCTCAGCAGCTCGGCTGTCCAGTGTCCTAGCTAACGGCGGAGGATACCGACAAAGACATCGATCTTGGTGACATGCGACACCCTGTTTAGATCGGCAAGGTCTAGGGAAAGGAGATCAAATTTAGAAACAAACCTTGGAATCCATCCTGGCTTCAAGATATAAATATTTGACGGAGTTCGCTGGAACTTGATATCTATTCCAATCAAACACACTCAATCAGTCCAACGCTCAATACAGACCTCCAACCTCCGTTTCTTTACAAACACCAACAATCATGCGCACTCATCAGCTTCTCGCATTCTGTGGCCTCATGTTGGCCGGCAACGTCGCTGTCGCCTCGAAACTGGATCACGACGATGTTCCAAACCGCTGCTGGAATGTCTGCGGTGATGTCGTTGGTATCTCCAAGAGCTGCGATGCCCGTCACGACAGCGACTCGGCTGAGATCAAATGCATCTGTGACTGGGAGAAAGCCAAGACTCAAATCCCACTTTGCTCTGCCTGCATCACGCAGTACCAAAGCGACAGACGCAACAACAGCACCAACACTGACCACGACCACGACCATGACCACGATGACGATGACGATGACGATGATGATGATGATGACTACGACCACGATAACGATAATGACCGGGATGATGATGACGATGACAATGGTATGTACACTCCATGTTCGAAGACCCTCAGAATCTAAAACATTCCACAGAGGCTCTTGACCTTGTCCACTCCTGCTCTTTGACCACTACTACCTACACTTCCGCCGCGACCACTGCAACTGGCTCTTCTACGGGAACGGGCACTGCTGCCTCTACCACCGCGACCACTACAGGCGGGTCCAGCTCCAGCGGAACCAGCCAAGACTCCACCAGCTCCAACTCGGGATCCGCTGAATCCTCTGGATCTTCTGCAGGCTCCGCAGCCTCTGCTAGCGCGACTCCCGATGCGGCAGTTGACCTTTCCGCTCCTGGGGTTGTTGGCATGGCTGGTGTTTTTGGTTTGATGGCCTTTGCTTGGCTGTAGGGTTGATGGTCTCTTCGGTATTTTCGGGGTGAATGAGAGAAGATTTGTATGAGGGGATATTTTGATATCCGACGACGCTCTTTATGCTTGCAGATGATGTTTCGACGATTTGTTTTCACTGTTCATCAAAGTCGATAGTACATGATATTGATGACAATATACGTTTGAAAAAAAAAGACCGGGCAATTGAGTTCACAAAAATCAATTCGTACATCAAACGTAAGTCTAGGGTATTTGTACAAAGCAGATGCTCTATATAAGTCACAAATTTAATCATATATCATCAGGCACATCGAGCCAATCGCCCCAGAAGTCATCATCCCACAGTTCCTCTGGTGGCTCCTCGTAGTCCATATCGTATACATTGCGATAGCACGTCGCCTTAGCAGGGCAACTATGAAACACGTTAGCATGCACCCAAGCACCAGCTCAAAACCAACTTACAATACGGGATCCTGCCCGAAAATTATATGCCACAAGTATTCAAAGACACGGCCACTCGTCTCGTCATCCAGCTCAGTTGTCATAAGCCAATGGTGATAGGACTCATAATCACTGCGTGGACGTTTATGGACCTGCTCTCTAGTCACGGCGAACTGGGCACAGCAAGGCGTCGCAACCATCTCGGGAATATCGGTATTATTGAAAATCCGAATCCAAGCACCTGCGAAGGCGAGCTCGGTTGTGCGTCCTGCCATTTGTCGGAATGGTTGGACTTCGTCTGGGCAGCCGGGAGTCCAATCGCATCGGAGATTCAGATAGCCGGTTTTGCGGAGGTAGTCGAGTTGGAGTCTTTGGACGGTTAGGACGTTGTCCTGTTCCCAGAACTCGACATGCGAGCTGTATTGGTGGGCGTGCAGGAATACCATGTATTCAGGTAACTTGTCGTAGTTGTCCAAGATGTACTGTAGATAGATGTTGCTTTCTTTGCCTTTGTTTTGTTCGACTGTGAGTCGTGCTTGCGGGTCATCAACTGTGTATACTGCGTGTTGCCACCTGTGAGAGACGTTAGCGGTTGTACATTATTCGGAATAGAGCATGCGTACTCAGGCAGCTCATCTTCCAGCCAATTGGTGTCTTCGTAAGACATTTTGCCCAAGATGATTGTGCGATCCGATTTCGGAGTGATCTTTGGACGGGGCGGTGCGCTTGACGAAGGCGGCAGCTTTTTGATGTTGGCTTCCTGGAGCTGTTTGATCGGCCCGAGCTGTTGCGCATGTAGCTTTTGCGAATTGGACAATCGATTTGTTTTGCTGGGTTGGTACCAGGGTCCTCCCCACGACCACTCGGCGCCGGGGACATCCACGGGAATGCGCTTGTGTTGCGCACTAGCGGCCATGGAGCGCGGCGTCGGTCTCGCCGTGGGAATCCATTTCCTCCGCGTCGGGTTCGTGGTCGTAGTAGTCGGTTCCGCCGAGACCAGCTCGATGTATGCGTCTCCATCTTCCAGGACATAAGAATCGCGCGCGGAAGTCCTGCGATCCCCACTATCTTGCCATTGCGAAAGCGAATCAAGATGAACCTTCACCAAAAGCACCGTCGCGACTAGCACGAGGGCTATCACAGCTCGTAATGTAGTCCTCATAGTCCAGCACGGGACTCAGTCGAGGGGAAAAAGAAACGATCGAAATGGCAGATTGCGAAAAGCCGGGACTTTAAAGACGCCAATTCCCCACTCCGGGCCTTGGCTCTGAGCCCCCCGTCAGCTTGGCCGCGTGGTTCCCTGCACGCCGCAGCCACGAAAAGTCAACGTCAACTGCTTCAACTCAGCCTTGAGAGATCGCGCTTTTTTTCTGATCTCTACTTGTTCTGCTCATTTTCCCGATCATCACGCCGGAATATCCGACGCACGCTCCTATCAGCGCCCTGGTTGCTCTCAATGCGGGCAAATGCAACCTCTTCCAGATTCCATGTGGGTCTGACACTCGTCACCCATTCGTGTCGCGCGCACACATTCGCTCGGATCTTGTTTCATGCTGAGGGATGATGTCGATCTCGGAGTCGATTTTCCCGCCAGACGTATACTACATTGTGCAACATGGACGAGTACGTACTGCGTACTCGAATATGCAGAAATCTCCGTGCACCTGATTTGGTCATTAGGTTAGCCAAGACCCAGGGCTGCATGAGCTTAAATCGGGTCGGCCAAACTGCAATCCAACCGCTCAACGGTCTGGACAACGTCATCTACCGATGCGATGCATGCGATCAATTGCATCGCCACTGCGAACACTCGATTCGGAGGGCTTGGCGGGCCTGATTTGTCAGGCGTCGACTCCACCCAGGCACCCGACCACTAACTACTTCGGTAGGTAACTAACGTTAACTATCGATTTAATAGTTCCGAAGTTGCTTGTTCCTTTGGATTATCCACTCCCGCGCTGACAGATCCTGGACTCCGGAGTTTCTGTTGAAACGAATACGATGTGCCTTTTTAGGGGGCACAGATCGTTTCAAACGTGTCGCAGCCCGCTGAGCTGGGGTTATGACGCCTCAGACGATGGGCATTTATAGGGTTTGCGCTCCCCTTCATAGTGCATACTGAATATGCACTTGATCAGGACTTCAGGAGATCCAAAATTGGATCCAACGTTGACGACGATGTCTCATTTTCAAGACAGGGGATATTGAGTACTCGTACTGCAGAAAGTAATTCATCGTCGCCATGTACTCCGTACCTGAAAGGGCTCCATGTCTGCCTAAGATTACTTTCTTGATTCTCAATTTGTCAAGACTCAATCCTTCTGCTCGCAGATCTTAGTCGGGAAGCTGCTGCCATACAGGGCAGTAGTGTCCCCGTCTAAAAATGGAACCCAGTGTCCTGGGAATAGCGTTTCTGATGGTCTCGGTTGCTGGCTGCAGGCCTTCAGTACTCGCTCACCATTGTGCAACCCGAAGGATGAGTAGAGCTGGAGAGAAACCAATATTCTCGATCATAATTTTGGAAGACTTTTTCCCTGCAGCTTGGGGTGCCGCGTTTTAAGTGTCCCCGCGGCCAATGCATTCAGCGAGGACTTCATATTAGTTGCTGCCTTGCAAGGCTGGTGCTCCGAAACCTGTCTATACCTGGACGTTCAAGCCCGTTGTGTGTAACCCCTTAATCTAGTTACCGCGGAGCTCGGGGTTTCTAGAAGTAATTATCCTTCTTCATTGGATTTATCTGAAACACGGTACTTGGGGATGCCATTCGACCCGAACCGGCCCTCTCGCAGATCTATCCACATCCTTCTTTGTTCGGGTCGCACAGAACTCGTTTGGAGAAAGGGAGCATCCATAATCACATCCTACGAATTCGAGAGACATCCAATTCTCCTGCGGGGAGTGCAGCAGCTTGCAGCGGGAAGTCAGTGTCAAACCCCCGTGGCAGACGCCACCGAGGCATCCGACATATTTTCAGCCATAATTACGGATGACAAGCCACCCGTCCAGAATACAGACCCAAGAAAGTCCGTAGTCTTTTCTAGCGCCACCCTGAATAGCGGGCTATACCGCATTCCGCGAGCGATTGTCGAGCCTAGTAGGCCATACTCCGTGCATTTAGAGCTAAGCCGGAGCTCTGGAGCTCGAGATCCACCATCTGAGCACCGCCGGACATGACACTGCCACTAAAGGTTCTAACCAGCATCTAGCGGGTTCTAGCTGGGGCGCGGTAGCCTGTGAGGAGCTTCGGCATTGGCGCTAGAAACGGGGGATGCGCGGATCGTGGAGACCACGCGAAAGTTCCAATTTCGTGGAGTGGGACCGGGGCTACAGAGCTGCGTGCCGTCAATCAGGAGCTGCAAATGCCGATGGGAGGACAGGATGGAGTAGTTGACGGGCTTGAGTCATTGGCCACAGGGAATTATTGCCATTTAATCGGTCGGTGGCTGTTCGTAGGGTGGCGAGTCGTGAGGCGACGGATGGGGCGAGGAATAGGGGGGGAAATTAAACTTCAAGTAATAATAGATCAATATGAGAAGAATACAAATAGTATTGTTTTTTGAACTCCTTTTTTTTTTTCTGTGATCGAATGGAGCGGAGTCGGCAATAAATGCATCAAACCAGTAGTGTATCGGATATACAAGCAGAGAGAAAGAAATCCAGGTAGTTGGGTATTCGGTATGGAGATACAAATACCGAGTACAAAGACTCAGCAGTAAGCATACCTATTTCCCGTACTCCGTAGTACAGGACCCCTAAGCACGAGGCAGGGAGTGAACTTTGAGTCATGTCATGCAACTCGTGCACATCATCCACGAGAAAAGTCCAAGGAACCGGCCAAATTAGGCCAGGGATAGCAATCCGCAATCCGCGGATTACGGATTGCGGCGGAGTCTGAAGCTAACGAGAAATGGCGTCTTGGTAAGAGGGCCTGGAGGAGCATCAGGAACATTACGATGACGGACAGGGGAGCCGAGCGACTGGAGCAGACTGGAGACCGGAGCAGCAAAGAGACACTCTGATTTGGCGGTGACGGCGGATTAAACCCGATTTCCAACTTAATCAGGGGCGGATCTTCGGATGCATATGTACTGGGCGAATAGGGGGTTATGTGAGAGGTGTATCGCCAGAAGTCTATAGATCCAAAGATGATAATAGGATGTTAGATACATAATAGGATGGAAGAGGCTATACTGAGATATGCACAGGATCTTTGGAACGAACCAAAGACTGCCGTCATAAAGCCAGGGAATGTTATTAGAATATCATGGGTCTCATCTGCTTTAAATCGAGACCCAGGGGAAGACTATATAAACTTATAAGTTTAAAAATACCTAAACCCATTAAATCCATTTAAATAAAAAAGGATTGGACTATTCACATCATATATAAGATACGCCCATCTCCTGTGATCTGCTGCGACTTTATACATATTTAATCCCGCACTATCTCTGTGTCTCTGGACCTTTTTCTCTCTCTCTTTACACCCTATCACCTCCTTACTCCTCTGTTCTTGGCGGATTTGCCTCAAAACCACTTCTTTCCCCTCTTAACGATCTGTCAACTGGACTTGTTTGGACAGTGTTCTGGAGGAATACGGACTCGAACTGAGTTCTAAAAAAAAAGAAAGAAAAGAAGAAAAGAAGAAAAAGAAAAGAAATTCAGACCAAAGGCAAAAAGGACAGGAAAAGAACGAAAACGAACCGAAGCAGCAAAAGCCGACATTGCAGGAGTTGTTTCTTCACGAAGTTTTTGCGAGGACTCTCCCACCACTTTTCCTCCCGGCTTTTAGTCCTAAACTTTTCCCCATCCGCACAATCCCGTCCTCGACGGTTTCTCTCTGTGCAACTTTGTTTTTTTATTCTTTTTTTGTTCCTCATGGTGGAGTAGTCATTTATCATTTACATTGGTGGATATTTCTCACATTCCTCAGAGGAATTCTCGGCCATGAGTTATCAACAAGACATGTATCACGACGCCGCGCGCTCCCCTGGTTCCCAGCGACACCAACAACCTCTTCATCGTCAGCCGTCTCGACAGTTCGACGCTTACGGTGCCATGCCAAACAATCTCTACGAGGATCAAATGCGTTATGAATCCGCTCGCCTCGAGCGCCTGAACCCGTCCATCCAGAACAACTACGGTTATGACATTTCCGGCTCACAGACTTGGAACCCCAATGGATTTGCGAATGCACAAACCCTCGGAGGTATTCGGTCGGCTTCCGCCAGCCTGAAGCCTAACGCCCGGGGTCGCACTGGCCTGCCTACGGTATGTTTTGGTTTTTCCCTCGAGAAAAAAAAAACACAGACCCCTTTTGCACCGAGAACACCCCCCAACTAACAGTTTCAAGACCTGGTTGGATCAGCAGCCGAACATGCCCCAGGCCTTTTCGAACCTCGGACCTGGTCCGATTCAGAGCAGCGCGATGCGACCGGAGCCTTCGGCCTCATCAGCCGACGACGACGAATTGATCCCAACTGCGATCGTCATCAAGAACATCCCCTTCGCCGTGAAGAAGGAGCAGCTGGTTCAGCTGATGACCGAGTTGAACCTGCCTCTCCCTTACGCCTTCAACTATCATTTCGACAACGGCGTGTTCCGTGGACTGGCCTTCGCCAACTTCACTTCGGCCGAGGAGACTGCGACTGTGATCGAGGTGCTCAACCACTTTGAGCTGCAGGGTCGGAAATTGCGGGTCGAATACAAGAAGATGCTGCCTCTGCAGGAGCGGGAGCGGATCGAGCGCGAGAAGAGGGAGCGACGTGGCCAGTTGGAAGAGCAGCACCGTCCCATGGGCGGAGGCCCTCAGCTGCAGACTCAGAGCTCCATGTCTTCACTCACCTCGCACATCCCGGCCACCTCTCCTTCTCCTGTGTCGCAGCGCGGTCAAAAGATCGGTGGGTTACACTGCCATTTAAGCATATTGAAAATTTGACCTTGCGTCGCTAACCTGTTTCCCCCGTGTTTAGATGTGGACTTGAACGACCAGCAGACCCTTTCCTACTACTCACAGCTACTTCTGTTCAAGGAGGATACCGTGCGCGACTCCGTGATCTTCCCCCACAACTTGACCCCGTCCCAGCGTCGCACGGTTCACACTCTGGCCCACAACATGGGCTTGGGCCACGCCTCCCGCGGCAGTGGTGAGCAGCGCCAGGTGCAGGTCTTCAAGATTGCCGCCAGTGCCAACGTGAGCCCTCCCATGTCCTCCATCCCTCCCTCTGGACAGTCCGACAGTGGCCGCCGTGGCCTCAACCGCGCCGCGACCATCGACTTCAGCGAGGCTCGCCAGCAAGAAGCCGGACAGGGTGCCTTCAACACTCTCCGTAACCAGAACTCTGGATTTCTGGGCGTGATGGACTCCCCCGGCAACTTCGCCAATGGCCAGAACCTGCGCGCCGCCAAGTCCTTCGCCGACCTGCGCTCCTACACCCCCTCGCCCGCGCCTTCCTCCGCCAGCTTCCCCGCTGCCATGCAGACCAACGGCGCCCGACTCCCCTACGAGGGCGCGCAGACTGCAAACTCCAACACTCCCACCCTTACCCCTGCCCAGTCCGGCTCTTCTCTTGGCATGCAGCGCGACGACAACCTGCTCGTCAACAGCCTTGGTGGCCTCTCCCTTGGCACCGGTATCGGCGGCCCCAACTCCAGCCCCCGTCGTCTGCGAGGCATGTTCTCCTGGGAACAGGAGAGCCAGTCCTCCAACGCCGGCGCCATTGGTAGCAACCGCGGCATGGGCATGGGCTACGATGGCCAGCAGGAACGCATGCCTGTCCGTCAGCCCCGAGGCCCTACCCCGGACAAGGGCACTGGGTTTCGCCGCCAAAACGGCCACCAAGCACGCGGCAGCGATGAACTCCGCACCAACTCCGGAGTAGAAATCATTGTGGAGTAAACAGACGAATTATTGAAGATGGCGACCTCCCCTTTTTATTGCCAGCATCCGACTGATTTGCCGCGAGACGAATACGACTTGTATTACGAGGCCTTCTGCGAATTACCGGCTTACGATTCGATGAGGGATGACGAGATGACAACACCAAGACCAGACAGTCCTTTGTTTCGCTGATCTAGCCAAGTTTTAGACGTTTTCATTTTTTTGGGGCAGCCCAAACGCGGTTTGGATGAATTGCTTTTGTTTTTTTGAAGACTCGCCACAGTTTCGCCAACGAAAAAAAAAAAGAAAAAACCTCACAAAACTCTGGTCTTGTTCTTATTTATTTTACTCTTTTTCTCTGATATTGCGGGCGCCCTGCATGCAAATCCATGGCTTTTCAATTATGCTGTGTCTGGCGGAACGAACTCCACGACCCCGATTCGGGACGCATACGAAGAATGACACAAAACCCTCTTCGACAGAAGAAACGACAACCAGCATTTTGCATATTCTTGTCTGTTTTGTACAGGTGAACTCTCGCATCCGTTTTAATGTTTCTACCCCGGTCAAACCGCTTTCCCCTAATCCCCAGGGAAATTCATGTTCGGTTCGTTCGGGTGGACATGCTTCTTTTCTGCTCTTCTTTTTTTTTCGCGTGCTCTGCTTTCTTGTCTTCTCGTGGATTCAGTGACCTGAAAACAGCACTATACTGCCTTGAGCTCGCCGTGCTCATGCCTTCCAGAATGCCTTGTGTGTTCCTTTCAATGCTGTTGATATATCTCCCTATTCTATGAGGGTTTCATCTTCATGTTTTGGTATTGTGCAGCCAAGGGACTTTCATTTATTCTCATCTTTGCCTTTTGTACTCAGATTCTCACAATTCAATTCATGTACCTTCTACAAACAAATACTGGTGCAATATAGTAGACGTCCTTCATATGTAGACTTTGCTGTGGCTTCGCCGGGAAGCACATGACGATCCACAAGGTGTTGCCTGACGCGTTATAGCCCTAGAGGGAGCTCTAGATTCTTCACAAGTTGGACAAGGCCAGGGACCTCGGGAACGTGGAGGAATCCCCCAGGCTCCAGGGCTTAGACTACATTCAACAGATAAACGAAGGAACATCCATTTAGTTTTGTAATTCTTAACCTCCCCAAGCTTCATCCAGAATATTAAAATCCGAATCCTGTAGCAACCCCATTATAACCCGATTACTAGAAAACGACGGTCACATGCGTCGCAGCCGTTGCTTCTGGTGCCGGCATCGCCTTCCAACCTCTCATCTTAGGCCAGTTCATCACCATTGTCACTGATCTCGGGACTTTGCGACATCAAAATCTTCTCCATCCCAGCTTCGCTCGGAAGCGTCAGAGCTCGTCCTGTACTTTGTGTACCTCGGCATTGCACGCTTCATCCTGTCTTATATCTGCAACACGCTTTTCACCTATGCCGCCCATATCATTACTCGGAACATTCTGGGAGGACTGGCTTCGCACGGTCAAGTCCACTTTAGTGTCGCATCACTTGCACAATGTCATCGATTGGTTGCAGTCACAGCCTGAGATCAGGGATACCTCTGCGCCGCGCTGGCTTAGCGCAACCCTTGCTGTCAAGATATG
>QAGG01000064.1:0-155812 GCA_003138045.1 Penicillium sp. MA 6036 | reverse complement strand
GCTTTGCTTGCTGCTGCAGATCCTCCTCGTCGGTTTCGCTTTCGATCTCCTGCTTTGCTTGCTGCTGTAGATCCTCCTCGTCGGTTTCGCTTTCGATCTCCTGCTTCGCTTTCTGCGGCAATTCGTCTTGCATGACTGCGGTGATTTCTTTGAATAATTTCAGAACAATGTGAGCCGAACAGGACGAGTTACCTGTCGCAATAGCCAAATTGTGGTAAATGAGTGATTTGGTGGTGATAGTTGCGGTAGTAGGATCTTCTGGCCCATTGTGCTGGTAGGCCCTGATAGCCGAAGCATAAACAGATCGGTAGAACTTGAGTGTATCAGGTGAATCTTCCCAGCCACCCATCTCGCGCTTAATACCCCGCTCCATATCCTCATTCCACCCATACATCGATGGATCCCAATCGCGAGTCAACCAGCTCGGGTATGCTTCATTTCCCATACTCCGTGGCGCAGAATATACTCCGTCCCAGTCGATCATCGCCCGCAGCTCCCCATCTTCTGCGACAATGATATTTTGGGAATTGAAATCTGGATGTGTTAGGACAAATGGCTTTCGTCCATCGCAAGGTTCTTGGATCGAGTCAACGGACATTTGGAGAAGCCGAAGCAGGCCAGTATCCCAGATGTCATCTCGCTTCATAGCACGATTTAGTTGATGATCTAGCCCATCTTCGTACCACGCCTTGGGATCCAAATAGGGTCCCATTCCAGAGTGGACAGGCGACCCGTCTGGATCCTTATCTGCCAGCGGTTCGAGCTCAGCATCATCGTGCGAGTGTTGCACAGAGCCAATGCCAGAGAGCTGATCTTGGTGGTCGAAGACCAATGGGCCTCCTTGGTCAAAGGAGTATTTGTCGAGTTGAACCATGGCAGCGGCAATGTCCTGTAGAGCTCGAGTTCGCAGTGCTTGAACAATATCTTTGGGCGACTCCTTGTCAAACCAGACATCGCTCAACTTTCTTCCTTCGACATAGCTCATGAGAATAAAAGGACAGTTGAGTTCATTTTCGCATGAGCTTTCGAAGGCAAAGACCTCGGGGAGTGGGATGGTTGTCTCCCGCCGCAGTAGACGCATTGTCAAGGCTTCCGACCTCAGAGACTCGGCATCGGCATCAGAGAATTGACCCTGTGTTCCACACGCGGGAACCTTTAAGAGCCACCGGACCCCATCTTCGAAAGTCACTGGATAACAGATGTTGAACGAGCCGTACATTGGGGACCCAATTTCGGTCACAGAAAAGGCGTCTGCTTGTTTGTCGGGATGGATGGATTTCCGAATGTGTGAGACGTACGCGGCAACTCCATTCAGGCTCATGCTTGCCATCACTGCGCGAAAGTCCTCCAGTTCATCAAATTCAGATGAAATTCCCAGCTCGTCGTGCTTGGGGGGGTTTCCCGGCTCAACTTCCACCAGTTCACCCCCCTCAGGAACTTGATCAAGGGCCGTAGATGCCATGACAGACGCGGCGTGGTTTGAATGATGATTTTGGACAGTGTAACAGGAAAGCTGTATCACAGACGAGAGGCAAAGGTGGTCACTGGGGGGAGGCCGAAGCCCTGTAGCCTCGGAGGTGCCCCGTGATGACGAATCAGATCTGAGGCTGGCGGGCGGGGTTGTGTCCAGTGACTGGAATGTAGAATGCGGTGGTGCTCTTCTGCTTCCTTAAACAAGAAAGCACACTGAAGCCTATGCCCACCTCAGTGCGTGCGCGGGTCCGTCAAGATAATCTGGCCGCGGAATGGCGTGGTGGAAACGGTGAGGTATGGCGGCGTACTGGTGGAGGTCAGGCGTAGGGTTTGTCACAAAGTATCAGAAGAGACAGAGAGCAGAAATCCAGGGCATTGTAGAGTATTGTGGTGTGGGAGACGAGGAGAGGAAGGAAAGAAGGAAAGAAAGAAAGAAACATTGAAACCTTGAAGAGAAAGCTTCTGGATCTACGCCCCGCCCGCGGGGAGCCTGGCCAATCAGGTAGTCACGGCACTCGCGCCGACATGGAGCTGCAGTTTTAGCCCCACTTGCCACTCAGCCCGGGCCCCGCAGGACAACATTTGAATCTCCACTATCTCTATTGTATGCTTTTTCTCACTGAATGAACCTTGACATTCATCCTATTTGCTGACCATATAGGCTCAATAGTCTTATCTGATCCATTAGAGATGATTCATTTTTATCTTTGGAACAATAGGGAGCGCTTTGCTACCCAATTCCTACGATGAGCTTGGTTGGACAATGAAAATCTTCATAATCAAATGAATAATGCGCAACTCCATTCACTTCAGAGTCAAATCGTCGCTAGAACGTTTCACATATTCAGCCTGAAAATGACAGAATGAAGCCGTAGAAATCAATTCAAAAACACTAACGGGTTTCTTCTTCACTTGAGAGCTGCGTTGGAGAAGCTCCCTCCACCACTTCGAAACTTCCCTTCCTTCCATCACTTCGAGACTTCTCTTCCTTCCAACATTTTAAGACTTGTCTTCCCACAACCACTTCGAAGGTTTCCAATATTCCACTCAAAAATGGCTGGATCAACAAAGTCTGGTGCTGATCTACTACAACATCACTGGTGAGTTCCATCTGATACGTCTATTTGGGCTAAATGAGGCTGATTCTCCCCAAGTGCCATTTGCCATCTGACGACGAGGACTCGATGTATCCATCTAGGGCACGTTGTTCGATGCACGGTCCATCCAGAGGTCTTGCACATGCACTATGAACGTTGCGTGAAGTGCAAAGGTGCCGCCAAGCGAGCCGAAGAAAAGGCGCGAGAGGAAAAAAGGGCCCAAGATGAGAAAAAGGCCGAAGAGGCGAAGAAAGCCCAAGACGAAAAAAGGGCCCAGGGCGGAAAAAAGGGGACCCAAACTGCAGCCCAGAAGGCGGCCTGGAAGCCAGGTCGCAAGAAGTAGGGCCGGACCCACAAACAGCACGGCCTAGGACACGGTCCACTGGGCTTGGAGACTCAGGCCGCAGGAAAATATCACTACCACTTCACCTGCCAACTTGCTAGTCCGACAACGAGAAAAGGAAACCCGAGAGATCTGCTTTTGTTATGGAGCGTCACGGGACATTGCTGGCTGTAAGTTGATATTAATTCAATGTTTTTTTTGGGGTCTTTGTTGTGACTGAAGCTGACTGTCGCTTTTTAGTTTGGCTCTGTCCGTCCTTATTTTATCCGATGGTCCATCCCGAGTCTTTTATTATTACGCGAGATAGGTAACCGACATCTGGAATAGGACAATGCAACCGGATTAAACCTGCGACTTCCAAGGTTGCTTGTACTACTAAATTCCGAGAAGGGGGAAGCTGCTGAACTACTGAGGAAGCAGAGATGGAAAAGTCGATGATTTCTTCGTAGAAAGGGTTCAAATTGTAAAAAGCCAACTCCTACCTATCTTTTTTGCCGCCTTTCTGATTGTCTTTCTAATTGTCTTTCCAATTGTCTTTCCAATTGCCTTTCCAATTGCCTCTTTATTGCTATACCAGATGGACTTTCAGAGGTTTTGTCAGGCAGTAGTATTGAAAGAAGACGTCTGAGCTCGATGTACTCGGGGTCAAACACTTGTGAAGCGCCACTATACGGTGCGGTGTATGCGGTATGCATTGTTGTTGGAAATTGTATGATCCGGCGATTAGTCCAGACCAATGAGCTTGTCAGTTTTTGTGGGTGTCAGACTGCGGGATTCAGCTAGGTGCGTGGTATGCGGTGCCCCAGATCCGGGAATCAGGTGAAGCGAGAGGTTTTGTACTGTATGGTAGGTGCCGAAATGCGACATCTAGCGAGCTTTGGGGTGCAGGGTTGCTGCTGCGGTGATGCGGTATGCGTGGCGGAGTGCTCCAGATCCGGGGATGAGGCGAAGCGAGTGAGGAAGGGGTGTTTAGCTTGCTGGGAAGCAGAGAAATCGCTGCCAAATGATGGAATTCGGCGAAAGAAGTGATGGAATCTGATGATTTTGGGCTCTGCGGCTATGCGGCTATGCGGGAGTAGCCAGCGGGTGGGGTGATCACGACGAAAATGACCATCTAAGAGTAGAGAGGAAGAGGAGGAAGAGGAGGAAGAGGAGGAGACCATCCAGATCCCTACCGCGGGGAATACGCAGAATATTTGTACATTGGTTACTATGACGGATGTGATAGTAGTCCAGGTACAGTGGTGTTGCATAAGTATTTGACCATGAGTATTATGACCTAAGAAATCCTCTTTTAATCCTGCTTGACAGAAAGCTCCAAACTTCGATTCGGTACAAGATCTGTAAAGACGGGAAAAAAGACAGCAACAAACACAGCAACAAACACAGCATAAGAGATAGGCAGGCTCATTGTATACACGTTGGTCAGGCTACGGGGTGGATTCCAAAGTACTGGAGGTCAAATACTTATGGATCACCACTGCCCAGGTGTATCATAATTTTCTGCCAGACCAAGATAAGGCACTCTCAGGCATCCTCGGGTATCTAAGTTAGCTTCGGACCCTTGGGCGCTATGCACCTTCGTAATCAACCTTGTCGGTAGCCAATATACCCCCTGGGGCTCATTCACGATACCGACCGAGTTGTTTCGCTCAGTTGGGAAATCGACAGCTATCGCGACACCATTGAAATGGGAAGCGGGAAAATGATTTTCACAAAGGCCAGTCAATGTTCTTTTAGTAGCAGGTTATCCGCCAGCGAAGGAATCCTGTTTTCCATCTTTCTTTCCATTTTCTTCATCCACTTCGACAAGAACCCAAGCTTGAGTGGGATCAGCTTGGTTCTAAGATTAGATCATAGAGCTCATACCTCAACGCAATGACATATACAAACGATAGCCCTGGCTTTCTGGGAAAGAAATATTCCCCAACTAGGGTATCCTGTTTTCCATCTTTTTTGCCATCTTGTTCGTCCGTTTCCATAGAAACCAAAGCTTGAGAGATATTAGCTTTATTGTCAGATAATATCATAGAGATCACATACCTCGACGGTGTGACACAGACACGCGATGCCCAGTGCAAAAACAGAAAAATAAAGGATGTTTTGAGGTAAAGCAGGGTCCATTCTGACGACGAAGATGGGACAGAGACAAGGAAAATAGAGCTACAGTTAAGTGGGAAGATGATGATGAGAGGTTGAGATGAATATCAGAGTTGGCTGGAAAATTAAATTGGCAGAAACTTTGAGTTGGTATGATTCAATGATTACCAACAGTGGAATGGCAGACCATGACTTACGGCCGTTTCCCAATTAAGGTTGATCTCACAAAAATACTTTGCTAGAAACAGTGGCGGCGGAAAGCCATTGTGACCATGAACTAGCTTTTGAGTTTTGCTCTACCTATTATTGAACAAATTTGATGTTTTCTACTTCTTGGTGGTCCAACTATTCTTTTGTTGATTTCCGGGGATATTCTGGGTTTATTGCGGTTCGACACACAATGGCGTGAATATTATCAACTGGTCGGTAACTCAGTCTTTGATGAAAGAATTCAAAGATAAACCTGCGCATGCGTTACATTTGGTTCTTTTTTATCTGCGTGAATCTTGATAGTGGAAGACTTCCAAGGTTACAAGATTGCTTGAACCCACCTTGCGCTCTGCTCAACTCAAATTATATTACACTTGGCTAAAGAACAGTTAACTGCGGAAGAATATCAAATCTGAAAGAAAACCTGTATCCACACTCGCCACAAAAGAAAAAAAATTCAAAGAAAATAAAGGGTGGGAAGAATCCCCAACTTGGAAAGAGACCTATTGCCCACGTATCCTGGAATAACATGGCTCTATCATTCACCAGCAAGATTTGTCACGACATGACGGTACCCTTCCAAAAGAACATTCAAACTAACCCTCCGATCAATGGTATGCTGTGGATTGACTCAACAAAATCTGTCGCGACCCATGTTGATCCTGATTCAGCATGCCGAATGTATCGCGAACATCACGGACGTCCTCGAGTGGATTGCACATCGTGAGCCAAGCCCAGATTCCCAAAGGACCACCTTGATAATGCTGTGGTAGGACTGGTGCATTGGCGTCCACAGTAGCATAGTCATGGGTGTCGGCTGGAGCATGGCGCGAGAGCCTATATGGTCCAATACCATATACGTAATGAAACAAACAAGCAATCGGTACCAGCTGGAGACAGATTATCAGCGTCTCAATACCCATGTGGACATCTGCCCAGGTCAACTTTGATGTAGTGTCGAGTGCAGACGTAGATCGAAGAATTGTAAATATGATCTGATCGGTGTTAGAGTCTGGATTATGCAATGTGCTTTTGTGGGAAACAAACATTTTCGAGGAATACAAGTCCAACGACAAGCTTAAGAGCAATCAGCTTCGTGAGCGGCTTGTTCTGGGCGATATGAGGCTTGAGCGTAGCGTAGAACGTGAGGATCGAGAATGTAGCAACAGACACCGAGACAATACGAATCACGTTAAGCTGTCAATGATCGTCAGAAATTTCAGACAATATCAAACGTGTGTTACTCACCCAGATGTGTCCAAAATAGGCCTTGCTACTTTCGAGGCAGTATATATCCGCGGCTTCGGTAATGCAAGTAGCCACTGCATCGACGAGAGCCACAATCGGGTATTGCAAGACACCAATCCACTTTTTCTGTAGTACCGAGTTAGGTCAGGGTCATCAACAACAACACACCCTGGAGTGACGAACCTTGAACCACGCAAGACCATCGATTGGCTTTGAGTCCTTCTTTGACTTCGGCTGAAGTTTCGCAAAGAAAATTGCACGCTCTTCCTGTCTGGGACTTACAAAGTCACAGAGCAGCAGGAAAAAGGCACATAAAGCAATTGCCTGAAAAACGTCCACCCAAGCCGTCAAGTACACATAGGCGTTTGGGAAAGCTATAGCGAGAAATGACAAGACTGCGTATATGGGCAGAAGAACAGATATTCTCATGATCCTGCGATGCCAATAATCAGCATATGATATACCGTTGGTGACACGATCTGTTTTACTGACTTTGACTGTCTGGCAGGGTTGCTAAAATGCGTTGCATGCAGCGTCATCAAAACAAAGATGGCGAGACAGATGAACGCAGCGCATGAGCCTGACAATATCTTGTTGAAAGTGTGGAAGGTCATTTCCCCGACAAATGGCTCCGATGCTTCTAAAAGGCGGATCAGTATGTGGGCCCTCATTTGTATCAGTGGGAGAATGGCGACATACCATCGGAAAGGTCCTGAGGCATTGGACAAGTGTGATTAGAGCTTCCAGATGACTCATGATGGCTGAATATCCCCATGGTGTATAATGTCCAGAGAGTGAAGTTGACGGGACAGCGGACCAAATAAACAAAAAGAGCACAGACAAAAAATACTTGGTGTTGTTGACGATTTCTCAATCCATGGATGGGAAAGGACGCCCATTTTATAACCTTGACCCCAGTGGGGACTCTGATCTGCGCCTTGCAGGCAGGCTCTAGCTCATCGTGGCTCAGCCTTCTCGTAGCTGAATCTTTCGCTCCTTGTGGGAACGGGAGTTGCAACTTCATACAGAATAAGCCTCCTCACAAACAAGCCTAGTCCCACTTTGGGATAGCGTCGGCCACTCCTATCTCATCCGACGATGTGATTGGTGAACCTAATGGGGCCGCGCTAGGCAGTTTGTGGTAACTCTGGCGATTTGGGGGCTGTAAGCTGACAACAACGTTGAATTTCACGTCAATCCGCATCCCGTGGCGCTCTGGGCCGTTTGGGCACCTTGATTCTCCATTGCACTAAAAAGACCAGCACAGATATAGCAAGATCTGCGAAATGGCCCCAGGACCAGCCAAAGGCTGCAACAGCTGCAAGAAGCTCAAAGTGAAGGTGGAGTCAGCCGTGGTCGCAGTCAGCGCACATGCTAATCTGCGAAAAAGTGTGACCGCGTAAGTCCCATCTGTTCGCGATGCGATCGAGCAAGTCGTGATTGTATCTATCCCGACATGTTCGATTCGGCACATAGGGACCAGCGTATTGTCGCAAAAGCCTCCGCTGAAAATAAGTGGAGACAAAGAGTCGGCAACCCTTCAGCCACGCGCGCAGAGTCCGACCGGGTTGACAACGACATTTCCGATCCCCTTCTTGAGGCCCCACATGTAGGGCTGCGCGAGCATCTGCATCAGTTGGCATACCAACGTTTCCTGTATGATTTCGTGATGCCTTCCGGGGTCCATTCGCCTGCCAAAGGAACCTTCTCAAGACTCGACACTCTTTATTCAAAAGCACCCCCGGACTCATGTTTATTTTGTGCGGTCACTGCCGTCTCATGCGCAAATTTCTACGGCAGACTGAAGTCGGAAGAAGCCAAACATGCCAGCGGTGTTTACTATGGGAAGACATTGCAAAAGCTTGCAGCACTGATGCAAACCAATCCAACGGGCTTCAATGGTGACGGAATCCTTGTCGTTCTATTAGTCCTGAGTTTATACGAGGTGCGTGCAACCTCTGTGTGACTCTTCTATTCGGAACTGACATGTCTACAGACGTTAGCCTCGACTCACCGCGATGGAAGTTGGATCACACATATGCGCGGCTCTCAATCAATCATCGCCAACAGGGACAAGAATTCAAACGAGGGTAATGGGATAGTGGCATCACTTTGCCTACACTTGGTGAGTTTCATACACCTTGCAAGATTTCCCATATTTAAGACAGAACGTCTTCAACTAGGTGGGGAAAATGATTGGAACCAATTTTTAACTGACGCTGTTTCAGCTTGTCTATTATATCAGCGACCGAATAGCCCCTCCTCCAAACTTCCACCAATTGCTTGCACAGCTTCCGCCGTCCTTTGGCAACAAATTGACCTTGTCCAAATATATGGCAGAGATAGCCACGATTTGCGCAACATTGAAGCATAGTCACAGGATGAATGGATCTCTGCCACAGCATCCGGGGGTTCTTGACACAGCCCTGTCTCTCGACACTCAACTCGAAGTGTGGGCATCACACTTGCCTGCAGACCGATCACCGACAATGCTACCAGTCGACCCCACAGAATATCCGCCCTGGGCGTCCGAGTTATTTTCATCACCAGGTGCACCTAGGATCATGGAAGTGTTTCTGGACCCTCTGGCTGTTAGTGACTGGAGCATGTATCGAGCCACTCGCATACAGCTCAACCTTTCCATATTAAACTCACTGCATGCGTTTCCAGAGTCGAACGACAAGTTCCACATGACACGGCTCAAATCCCGAATCCTAGAAAACTTATCTAAGCTCTGTGGTCAAATAGCAAGCTCTGTTCCATACTTGCTTTTGACCAGGCCAGAGCCAAACTCGCCATACCCTTCATCAACGGAAATGATACGTGGGATATGGGGGTATCTACTTACTTGGCCAGTTACTATGGCATTTTCGTGTTACAGAAATGGTCCGATTCCGGATATCGGCTCACAGAAACAATGGCTTGGCTCCGTGATCCGGTTTCTAAGTCGCAGTTTGGGGATAGCCAAAGCAGAGGCACTTTTTGAAGCTTACAATTGAACTTATACATTGAGAGGTACTATCTTCAAAGAACATATCGGAAATGAGGGTTCTGGCGATGTGTCAGTTGGAAGTTCATACATTGAATGGACTGGGGTAGAAAGCTTACCTCGAAATCCGTCAAATCTGCCATTGTATTCTCATTGGCAGATCCTTGGACTTGATCACCAGCTGCGGCCGCAGCATCTCTTTGCTTATTTCTGCGAGCCAGCACGAATCGCAACAAAATCGCAAGAGCTGCTTGTGCAGACGAGCATGCAAGAATCAGCTTGACACCCGTTTGATAGATTGGCGCTTCTTTGGCGAGGAATGCGTGTGGGCCAATGATATTGCCGGCGCAATATGCCAAAAACACTAAAGCAACACTCGTGGTTCGCTTGGTGTATCCACCGAGGTTTGTGGCTGGCATCTGCAAAGCCAAAACCAATGAACAGACATATGCTCCAATGATATAGTATCCGAACAACACCCCAACCTTGTAAGTAGCGTGGTCTAATTTCCACAGCAGACTGGCACCGAGAATTGTGGGCATAAGGTAAACAAACATGACGACAGTGCGGAAGTTTTTCACTCGGGACGCGAGATATGTACCTCCGAGCACATAGAAAATCTGGAAGCCACCAAAAGGAATTCCCAAAGCAACTGCTGTTGCAGAGTCGGTGGTCAATCCTTTGATGATGAGTTTGCCGAAGCTAGCAATTCCGCCATTGACTACCTCGTTCAACAGCGTGAAGAAAAACAAGATCCAGACTTGGGGATCTATCAAGGCTTCGCGAATCTGGTACCACTTGATTTGGTGGTTGATGATACCAGTTTGACCGACTCGAAGACGGCCAATCAAGAGGGCCTTTTCGTCCAGGGTGAATCGCTTCGATGAGACGACGTCATCCGGAAGGAAGAGGAGCATAACGACTCCCCAGACCAGTGTGATTCCGCCCAGAATGAGATAAATCGCTCTCCATACGGCGATGGTATGGATTTGTCCGATTCCGTATGTCAAGATACCACCAACCATAGCTCCAAGTCCGTTGCAGCTGTAGAAGACGCCTGCACGGAAGGGTTGTTGATCCCGTGTGTACCACATTCCGATCATCAGCATGAAGCAAGGAGTGATCGGGGCTTCGAAAACACCCAGCAAAAAGCGGCAGATGGCCATGCCCGTGAAAGAGGTGCACGCCGCAGTGATCATGAGCATCGCACCCCAGGCAATAATATTTCCAGACACGACCTTCGCGAGCTTCGTCTTCTGAGCAAGAATGTTCCATGGGTATTCGGCGACGAGGTATGCAAAGTAGAAGATACTGGCGAGCCAGCTGTATTGGTCGCTGGACATATTCGTGGAGGAGAGGAGGTCGAACACCGCGGAGTAAGCGAGAGCTGACTTGTCGATGTACTGGAGCATGTATGTTCCTGCGAGTAAGGGTAATAACACCAGGTCTACTTTGCGGACCAGAGCTTTGTTGCGTGGTTCATCGTCCAGCAAGGCCTGCATGGCCTCTTGATTGAATCCATTCTGGCGGAGAAAGACCTCTCCTTCGTCAAGATCTGACACGATGCCAACTTGCACATCTTTCTCGTCCAAGATATCTTCAATTGGCTCTTTCTTGTCAATTTCCATATTGATGGTTCAGGTATTGAAGATGGAATGGGTAGAGCCAATGTAGAAATGGCTGCGCATTGGGAGCCAGATCCCCTCGAAGGCTTTTAAGCCGGCCATTTTCCCGTTATCTTTAGGGTTTGGCCACAGGATCATCAAATGCGGAGTATTCGGTCGCTGTCCGACAACTATCGCGGAGATAGCAGCGACTGGTAGGAAGCCAAGAGAGTCAAAATAGAGAAGCTAGCCCCGAAAAGGGATAGCGGGAGATAAACACGGACTCCACCAAGATAGTCCCCCGCACGGCATAACTTCGGGCCTACTTCTGAGGCCCGGAGAGATAACGGCGTTGGCGGTGCTATATCTCGCTCCCGATCCCATCTCTTAGACTCTCTCGATTTCCTCTCATTGGTTTGCCATTGACCTGTGATACACAATGACTGTTGTTGATAAGCCTCCTTCCGTTACGCTGGCGCAGGGCCAATTGGTCGGGACCAAGCTCCAGGATACTTTTCCCCAAACCATCGACGCCTTCTTGGGAGTGCCATACGCCCTTTCCCCTGTAGGGGATCGACGATTCAGACCAGCAGTCAAGGTATCGAACTCTTCGGAAACAATTGACGCGTCCAAGTATGGCCCTGCAGCTCCTGGCAAGGCACTCCTTTCCGGAGGACCGAAGCTTGTGCAGAGCGAGGATTGTTTGACAGCAAATATCTTCCGGCCAGCTGGTGGCGATGAGTCTGAAAGGCTTCCTGTCGCCGTGTACATTCACGGCGGTGCCTTCAACCGCGGATCAGCGGCTATGCATAGCACTGCTTCCATGGTCGCATGGTCTGAAAAGCCCTTCATAGCCGTTAGCTTCGGCTATCGCATTGGGGCTCTTGGATTCCTGCCTTCAAGTTTGTCGCAAAAGGAGGGGTTGCTGAATCTGGGATTGCGTGATCAGGTGGTTTTGTTGCAGTGGGTCCAAGACAACATCGCCAAATTTGGAGGTGATCCTTCAAACGTCACTTTGTTCGGTCTCTCTGCTGGAGCTCATTCGGTAAGACTCTCAACACGGCTAATCTTGTCGTTTATTCTAATGAAATTTTAGATTGGTCACCATATCCTCAATTATGACGAGCATCGGTCGCCCTTGTTCCACCGGGTCATCATCGAGTCGGGTGCGCCGACATCCCGCGCTGTTCGCCCGTATAATGCGAAGGTTCACGAGGAGCAGTTTTCAGACTTCTTGAAGGAAGTTGGTTGTCCGAGCGATTTACCCGAAGCCGATATATTCCCCTTCCTACGCTCCCTTCCAACCCTCACTGTCACAAATGCTCAAACGACGGTCTTCGACAAATACAACCCTTCACTTCGATGGGCATTCCAGCCCGTGATTGATGGTGACATTATCTCCCGCAAACCGCTTGAGGCATGGGAATCAAAGGCTTGGAATAAAGTTCCCATCATGACTGGGTTCAACGGCAATGAGGGAACCTACTACGTGGACAAGAAATTGTCAGAGGCGTCCCAATTTCGCCAATTTTGGCAAAGCCTTCTCCCCGAGCTCTCATCTTCGGATCTTGACACAATCGAGAAACTATACCCAGACCCCGCTCTTGATTCAGCATCGCCCTATGTTGAAACCAGGACAGGCGAGGGCCTCGGGCCTCAGTATAAACGCATCGAGGCTGCTTACGGCCATTATTCATACGTCGCTCCCGTCCGCCAGACAGCACACTTTGCATCCTCTCAAGGCGCTCCTGTTTATCTTTATCACTGGGCATTGCCGAGAACAGTCGTCGGTCGAGCGAACCACGGTGACAATATGTACTATGAAACCTATAACGATGGCATCACAGGGATTTCAAAGTCTCAAAAGGAGCTTTCGGGCACTCTGCATGCCTATGTGACTAGTTTCATCACGACTGGTGATCCTAATGCCATATCTGGAAGATATGGACAGAGACCAGAGTGGCAGCCTTATCAACCAAGTGCTAGAAAGGTGATGATATTTGGTGAAGATAATGAGGAACTCATTGGGGGTGATATTGCTCCTCCTGCAAAGTGTGTGGACGATGATTGGGCAAAGGAAGAGACCGAATTCTGGTGGTCGAAGGTCCCTATCTCACAACTCGCTTGATAGATATAGAAATGTGTCATTTAGACCTCCAAATCAAGATCCGCTCTTATGAGCTCGGTACGGTGGCCATTGATTCCACGAAAGATTCCAGAAACACGATGGCCCCATGGGGATTTGGAAAGCAGGCTACCCAAGAAGAAACCATTTGAATTGAAATTTGACATTTAAATGCGATCTACTACTGCACATTCTCCGCTTCATCGTCGTGGAAGATAGTTGTACCCCAATTCGGTCGATTGAACCGCTTCGCTCCGAGTGTCTCGGTCAATTGGTCGATTTCAGCCACTTCTTCATCGGTCATATCAAAGCTTTGATGCAAGTTTCCTTTGATGCGCGCAGCATTCACACTCTTCGGAATGACACTCCACCCATTCTTCACTCCCCAGCTCAACAGCACATTCCCCGAGCTGCAACCCCTCTTCTTCGCGATGTTATTCACGACGGGATCTTCATGCAACGTACTTCCACTTCCACCAAGAGGTCCAAATGCTGTTTGGTGTACGCCCCGCTTTGTGCAAAGTGCATTCAATCTCTTCTGTGGAAGCAGCGGTTGAATCTCGGTTTGATTCACCGCGGGTACAACCTTGCAAGTTTGGAACAACTTTTCAAGATTGACGGTCGAGAAGTTAGCCACGCCAATCGCACGCACTTTTCCGGTCGCCAAGAGCTTCTCCATCTCCCGCCAAGTATCGGTAAAATTCCAGGTCGGGTCATGTGCGGTGCGATCCTCTTTGCCATATGTTTCGGGAGATGCAGTCGGAAGAGTGACGGGCCAGTGCATCAAGTAGAGGTCGACATAGTCCAGTCCAAGATCGTCGAGAGACTTTTGCAACGCAGAGTTGATTCGGTGGTGATCTGAAGACCAACTTCAATTCAAGCGCGTGTACGTTAGTATCAATGCACTTCAAGCCGGGGAGTGGGGTTGCAATGGGCCTCACAGCTTTGTGGTCACAAAGTAATCCTCTCGGGGGACATCGATGGTCTTGAAAACTTCACCGATTTCTGCTTCATTGCCATCTGCAATTTTCGGTCAGCCTCGTGTCAAATATTTGAAACTGTAATTGGATGATACAACGGACATAAGGGAGCGCAGTCCTGTTGGCGTCAACATCAGTCAGTAATTTCGTCTCAAAAACAAGGACCTCATACAAAATGTCTATAGCCAGCTTGGAATGCAGCTTTCACAGCGTAAGCTGCCTCGCCTGGACCGGCTTTCCATGTTCCAAAGCCAATTGCTGGGATTTTGGCCCCTGTGTTGAGTGTAAAGGTCTTTTGCTGCAGCTCCGCCATGTTAAAAAATGATTTGAATTCAACAGTATCTATTTGCAACGAAGTTTGCTAGCTTTATGAAGCTCTGGCGGGGCATCACTCAATCGTGCTAGAGCTCCGCGCCAATTTTCAAGTGCCGGAGGGAAAGCCGTTCATGGAGAACATCGCCCCTCCTCCGGTTTTTCGGACGTTTTCCGCGATTATATGCTGCCAAGAAGTATCAAGCTCAATTATAAACGCAAATCGCTATTGGACTGTCATTGTCATATAAGCTCACTAGACTGTTATTACCCCGCGTTTTGAATCTAGGCAGTTTCAACGTGCTCCACACGCTGTGTCTTCCCGTCATCCTCCAGCGCTTGAGTCTTTCCAGCCAAAAGGTCTTCCCGGACATCTCGTCTCACCTTCTCTTCCTCAGTGGGGTAAGCGTGCTTCCACATAGTCCATAGCGGTCGCTCAAACAAGTCATCCATACTTTCCATCGAGCGACCTTTCATCTCCGGTAAGCAAAAGTAGATGAAAACAACCCCCAGATATGTCAGCATGGAATATAACAGGAATGTTCCCCAGCCCATTTCTGTGATCATGTTTGGCGTAGCGCGTGTGATACCGTAGTCGACAATCCAGTTGACAAAGAAGCATATCGCCATGCAAAAAGAGCGCTGTGTGCAGTTAGAATTTGGTCCAAGCCCGTTCCAAATCCAGAGTAGACTCACAATTCGGGTTGGGAAGACTTCAGCTGCCACCACGTAGCAAGCTACAGAATGCCCGAATGACCATCCAAATGCGTAGACATAGATAAAGATGATGCCAACTATTCCTCCAGCAGGCGTGCCGCTCCCAACATTGTCTGTGCTTGTTCCTGCAAATCGGAGGTAAAGAGCCAGATACAGCATGGAGGTGGCCTGTAGTGTAGCCCCGACTAGCAGCGGAAGACGACGACCAATGCGATCGACCAGGTACCCAACATATAAAATCGAAACAACTGTCTTCACAACACCATAGACGCCTGTGGTAAGGAGACTTGTAGAGCCTCCTTTGACGCCGATCATTTCAAAGATCTCGGGCGCATAGTACTATCTTGCAGTTAGCAACGTGCTGTTTGTCTCGGGTCATCCATGTATTCTCACGTTCAAAGAATCAGTTCCAGTGAACTTGTGAAACAAGAAAAGCATGACCGATAGGAAGAAACGCTGAAAGTTACTCCGTGAGGAAACCACATCTTTGAGCACAACCCAATAACTATGACCGGCAAAGCATTCTTGTTCGTGGCGCACCTGGGCCAATATTTCCCGATACTCGGTTTGAACGTACTCGTGATCCGCAGGCAGCTTTCTCAACCTGCAGATGTTTCTGAGCCCCTCTTCATTCTTACCATGATTGATCAGGTATCGAGGTGTCTCGGGGACGAACGGGATCATCAAGCATAGCAGCGCGCCCGGGATGATTTGAATACCCATTGCTGTTCTCCATTGCATGTCGTCATTTTCGACACCCGGATATGACCACTTTGCAACACCGTAGTTGACCCAAAATGCCAACATCAACGATGTCACGATCATCAGATTGTAAGTGGCTGTCATCGATCCTCGTACCGATTTGGGGGAGTTTTCCGCAAGGAACTGGGGTGTAAGCATGGACGATGCACCCACTCCCATACCAGCGATAAATCGGCCAGCGAGAAGCACATCATAGTCGGCGACCATTTGCATTGCGGCACCTATGACGAATACAAGTCCCCATCCAAAGACTGACCACTTTCGGCCAATGTAGTCAGATGTGGGAGCGGCAAGTAACGCGCCGGCGGAACCGCCCGCCGCCAGCATGGATGCTATGGTGCCCTACACATGGTCAGAGAGAGTTTGAAGAGTGTCAAGACGGAAGGACTTACCTTTCTGTTGTCTTGTTCCGCTTGCGAGACATCGTTCAGTCCAAATGCATTCCTGAAAGAGGGTAATGTGAGAATCCCTCCAATGTTTCCGGTATCGAATCCATAGAATGATCCACCCCACGCAACCGCAACAAGGAGATATAGCAGCCGAAGATTGAAGATCTCCCTTGGATCAGTTTTTGCTTCACTGCTGATCCAGATACTTGTTCCTCCAGCCATCCTTACTGTTGGTATGGAACGCAGGTGAAAGGTCAGAGAGAGAAAATCAACTCAACGAAAGGTGATTAGATATGTCGAAGATGCCAGTGGCTCTGTGGCTACGAGCGTCAATATATAGCCGACATCAAAGTGTAATTGGGTACAGTCTTGGTGCTTGCATATGCCATGTCATGGGAGGACATATGCATGCCTAGACCGGTACTTGCAAAACCCCATGGGGAAGTGGGGAGTGGTGGAGCGCGTGCGACGATCCGCCATGCGGGTTGCCCTCCGGAGGTTTGTTGGGGATTTCCAGCTCGGTGAGAAACCCGCACAATGACTGCATTGGGTTTTTTCGAGCTCGACGCGGGCAAAGAGATAAGATAAGAGCCATGATTTTCAAGAAGCTGCAGATTCGTCTCTCCGAGCTTTCAACATCTATTCCCTGATCGCAGCAGTCATGGCCACTACCACCACCACAATTCTCGAAGCTCCCGAGTTCAATCCTTCTCTTCGCCCTTCAACGAGCAGACCTTACAGCTACGCAGAAGCTTTCATTCCAGCTCTCACAACACAATGTCACGCCTCCAACCTTCTACTACTCCCAAACGGCGATCTTCTCTGCGCGTGGTTCGGCGGAAGCATTGAAGGCAGACCGGATATCTGCATCTATATGTCACGTCTCCAGGCTGGAAAGAAGGTCTGGACAGACGCGGTGAAAATGACACACGACCATTCCCGAAGCGAACAGAACCCTCTCCTCTTTCGCAATCCTTCCAACGGGGAAGTTCGACTTCTTTACACCTCCCAGAATGCTGGGAACCAGGATTCGGCAATTGTGAAACAGCTCATCTCGACTGATGGTGGGGCGAATTGGTCGGATCCAACTGTACTTTTCGGCGATGCAGGCACCTTCATCCGTCAACCCATGGTTGTTCTTGACGACGGCGCTTGGGTGATCCCTATCTTCAAATGCCGTGCTGAACCCGGCACTCGATGGTTAGGAAGTGATGATATCTCTTGCATTCGGGTGTCTAGAGACGAAGGAAAGACATGGAGCGAGAGGGAAATTCCAAACAGCTATGGTTGTGTGCACATGAACATCCAACGATTGAAAGATGGTACATATCTCGGGTTATATCGAAGCAGATGGGCGGACCGCGTCTACATGTCAACATCGCCAGATGGGTTGGACTGGACCGAGCCTAAAGCGACCGTGCTGCCGAACCCCAATGCGGGCATCTGTTTCGATGTCCTTCCATCCGGGCGGGTCGTCCTGATATACAATCATTCATCGAAAGAGGATGCTCTTGGTCGGCGAGATGGTCTCTATGATGATATCAGCGACGGCACCGACACAAGAGCTAACCAGGCTACGAAGCATGGCAAAGAGGCCTTCTGGGGCGCTCCTAGAGCTCCTCTATGTATTGCCTGGAGCGATGATAATGGTCTGACTTGGAGTCGGAAGACCTTGGAGGAGGGAGATGGCTACTGCCTCACAAATGATAGCGAAAAGAAGCGCAACAGGGAGCTTTCTTATCCCAGCATCCTGGCAGAGGAAAACGGGACCATCCACATTGCCTTTACATTTTGGAGGCAGAGGATCAAGTATATGCAGCTCCGAGGGGACTTCTTCGATTAGAAAGTATATATTTCTCAAGACATGAATGAGGTGTTGCACATATTTTGTTTTCAGACCTCACTCATCCGTCATAAATGTACATGAAGTTTTCAACTTGCTGTGAGGTGAGAACAGATGCCGGAAAGTTTGCTTTCTGGGCTTCTGGCGACCTCGTTGAGTGGTGAGATGATCGCATTCACGACATCTGGCATCAGCGGGGATATCCCGTGAAGCACGGTGACTGTATTGGGCAAGTTGTATAGGCTCTATCGTTGACCTTGGTCGATACAATAATAGATAAAATAGTGCGGACGAAGTGGGGAGGGGAAAAACAAATTAAATAGAATGGGATGGGATGGATGGGATGGATGGGATGGGATGGGATGGGATGGGATGGGATACAAATGAAAAACCTTGGAAGATTAAGGAGGTCCATTTCAAAAGTCGTGTTCCTGCATAAGCATAATTCCTTTTTCCAAACTTACTAGTGTTGTTTTCTTATGGTAATGGAATCTATAATATGAGGCCCAGCATGCCAATGCAATGGGCGGTATCTCAGGCGGTCATGTCCAAAGTGGTCCCCCAAGTAGGTACTAAAGGTCACATACTTATGCAGTGTCGCTGAATAGTGTTACTACAGTAAAACACTAGCACTTGAGCTGTATTAGCCATTCCTATCTAGATGAGAAAATGCATGCTCTTTGCGACGCGACTTTTCAAATGGACCTCTGTTAAGATTAAGAAAAAAATTAATAAAAATTAATCCCGATATCTATCAAACTTCAATATTTTTCCGATCTAGAATGAACAACTTTGGAAATTCAACAAAAAATATTTATTCTCCTCAAACTCCTTGCCCATTCAACTAGTTCTCAGCCGATGAAAGCTAACAGGTCCGTAAATCCATTTCTATGTTACAAGTAGGAATCTCCAGTATAATTCCCTTTTTGTTCCAATCCCAGCAAGCGAAAACGCACAAGAAAATGAAACCCAAATCTCCAAAACCACCATCAGTATAACACATATAGATCACACATTGTCGTAACCCAAGTTCCCCTTCCACGTGAGCGGATCGAGTACGCTCTCTGGGTGAAGGTATCGCTCGAATCAAATAGCTTCACGTGGGTCTGGGTGTCACGGAGGGTTGAGGGTATAATAAACGGGGTTCCAAAAAGTCATGGGATGCGTCCGAAATGTAAGGAGGACTTTGGAGGAGTGTAGAGACTCTGGTGTTGAGCTGGGACGCCTGGTGAAATAGTTCCTCTAGTCGTTGGCCTTGCCGTCTGCTTTCGATCTCGATGCGATTAGTCGTAGACCTGCGGGGTGTTTAGTAGGTATATTCAGACAGTGAGATCACGGAGAGAGACTTACCATATACAGGTGCTCAGCATCACATTGATCGCTGTAGTATGGGTCTCGAGCTTTTTCCGATAGCGGGTCAACGACTCCCCTTTGAAGTCCCACATAACTGTCCGCCATTGTGATTTCCATCGGAACAGTCGATATCTAACGCGGCTGCCAACGTCTCGGCCTGGTGTTGAGGGTTTCGTGATGTCTCGGTACTTGGAGGTAGAATTTTCGAGGCTTTCGAGGGTTTGACGGCACGACCGAATCATGAACCCCAGGTTTTGTTTTATATAAACAGCATCGGGGTCCAGACTGGTGTCTCGAGAGGTGACATCCGCGGTAACCTTACATAGACGATCAAGGGAAAGGTTCAATGTCAAAAGAACATTGTCGAGTTCGCCAATGTCACGTAGTGCGTTCTTCCTTCCGGTTGTTGTGGCTTCGAGTAGTCGATAAATAATCTGGCTGCAGAGAACAATGTCACCAACAGAGACACTAGCCATTTGCGAGAGGAAAATTGGAGAGCTCGAGGGGACTGAAGTAAGGATAATCAAGAATATATAGGGTCAGGAGAAGTCCAACAACAAGCTGTTGGACCAGCAGCAAAACCTGGGTAAAAAATTGACACTATACCTCAAATGGTGTCGAACGGTATGTACGGACTGTTCGACACCATTTTAGGTATAGTGTCAATCTTAAGTCCACATGTAGATCATCCATCGATCCGCTGTTTCCCGTCAGTGGAATTTGAGCGGTGGGACCCATGGATAAATCAATACCACGTGGATATTTTATTGTTGTGTTCGGAACTACAGAGAGTACAGAGTAGTTACGAAAGTACCAAAAAATTTAATTTCGAGACTAAAGTTCTGGAGCCTATCATAGTGGCTTCAATATCCGAAGTGGCAGAAGTTTGTTCTTGGGGGTATTTTCCTTGCAGGGTTTGTGTTTCGTGTTGAGTTCCGAGAGTATTTCCCACGATCATTCTGTTGTCTAATGCCTCGACTTTGGGCCCGACCGTTTACACATCAAGGTACCGCTCGTGCCGGGGGACGACTCCCGTGTTCCGGTTAAAAAGGCGCTGCACGGAATATGCAGTGTACTTGTGATGTGCCCTTTTTTCTGTGTGTTAAGTCGCGATGTATTCCCTGAATCGTTTACAGACAAAAGTACATCGCGACGGGGAATGAGGCATGTATTTCCGGTGATCTAGGTGCTGGGCGGTGCAAATGTACTGTACTTTTGTCGTGGCATTTTCTCTGTGTTCTTTGGCTGTGATTGAGGTCGTTATGCATCCCCTCCAGTGTTGAACTCTAAATTCTGTTGTGTCATTTTATAAAGTTGTTGATGCTTCTGCTCATAATTCGCCGGCGGTTAGCGTGGACACACCTGAAATTCTTGGAACACGTTTGTTATCATCAATCGTCTAAATGTACTTATGCTGCGTCTGGCAGACTTTGTTCCAGCTTCTCTAAATGCTGCATCACCTTGACTACCCAGTTGGATTTCTCATCTCCGCATGGAACATATGGCTTTCGGGGCCAGAAAGCCTTTGCATCCGTAATTCCAGCGGCTGGTCCCGCGAAATGAGCTGCAGCGAACTTGGTGGGTGCTATTCCCTCTTTGCAAGCCTTCTCGGCCTGAGCAACTAATCCCTGCAACTCTCGAGCCTCTTTCGTTTTCCCCTGATTCCATAAATTGTAGAGCTGCGCGACGCATTTGGGGAACACATTTGCGATTCCTGTGACGCAGCCTCCGCCACCACCAGCAAGACAAGGAACCAACCAATCTGAGGATCCCGCGTAGACTGCAAACTGATCATGGCTGTATTCCTCGGTGAGTCGAGTCACTTTTCCGGCATTTCCACAAGTTAACTTGACTCCGACGATGTTGGGATGTTGGGCGAGCTCAGACATTGTGTCTGAATTGAGATCGATACCATTGCACATCGCAGGGAACTATTATAGGCGTCAGAATTGTTTTTCATCGGCGCTGCGGCTGAGTTCGCTCCACATGACAGGGATAAAAAATCGATTTTATCCCTGTCCTGTGGAGCATTTGAAATTAAAAACGCCCGGTTTGCCAACTCACGCTGTAGATCACAATAGGCAATGTGGTAGAGTCTGCAACATCCCGATAGAATTCCAGAATAACATCCTTGGTAACGGCCTTTGCCCAGTAACTTGGCGGTAGCAGTAGGCCGAAGCTCGCTCCAGCGGCCAATGCATCCTCTGCCAATCTGATTGATTCACTGGTAGATTGACCGCTAATTCCAGCGACAATAGGAAATTGTGGGCGACCGAGATCGATTGCTGCCTGCCTAGCAACCTTGACAAGTTCTTTGCGTTCCTCGGACGACAACAAAACGGCCTCGGCAGTGGTTCCCGCGAGAACGAGACCATCAACACCACCGCGAATCAAATGTGAGAAGAACTTGTATGACGCATCGTAATCAACTTCTTGGCGGGCCGTTGGCTTGTAAAGAGAAATCACAGGGCAGTAGATGCCTGGAGGAATGGGTGATGATTTTACTGCGATGTTAGACGTCATTGTTTTGGGTAGGTTGTGAGGCTCCAACAGAAATGGACGGATGACAGTAACAAGCTATTGCCTTCAGCCTTATATTATAACCAAGAGATCGCGACCGGGGAATCCCCTCTTCGACCACCGGAGAGAGTCCGAGATTCGCAAAGTATCCGCCCCGGAGTATTTTCCACAGGTGAGGGGGGCTGGGACGGTTCCAATGAAGCCCATAGCTGTGGAGAAGAGCCAGGCAATGGTCTGATCTGCATTTACCGACCAAATGGACACAAAGACAGCTGTGGGCGAATGAGGTGGACGTTATTTCGGAAGGATGAGGTAGAGCTTTCCCCGCTTCTCCATTATAAGCCCTCGGGGTGGTCACCGGCGTCGGTTTCACTGTACAAGCACCCTAAACCCTCTCAATCTTGCTAATATCGTCATGGTCAAACGAAAGCGGAACTGGACCGGCGAGGAGTCGGAAACCTTACCGTCGTCACACAATGTGTCGGACACCAAGGAGCCGGGTGTGCTTGATGTTTTGCCGGGGATTACCCGGAAGATCACAGCTTGCGGAGCCTGCAGGAAACAGAAGGTGATTGAAACGCACGCAATTTGGTTGGACCAGGGCTAATGGAGTCAGATCAAATGTGACATGAGTAATGGACCACCCTGCACTCGGTGTCGTCGTCGCGATTTGTCTTGTGTTTTGAACAAAAGCCTCCAGTCATTGGTCGAGGAGGTCAAGTAAGATCCCCACATTTTCCGGTTCGTTGAAACTCCTCTCACAAAGTACCAGGAACACAGAGGTGTTACAAAGCGATATTTCGGGCCTGCATGAGACGCTGGAGACCATCTGTCAACATCTCAATCTGCCGAGACCAAAACCTCTCCTGTCCAGCGGCGAAGCAATAGAGACCGATGATAAATCCGGTGAAAATGATGATTTGGAGAGAGATCACGACGACCTCGATGGCTGTGAGATCTCTCCACCGGACACCCCATCTGCCGTCCAAGCTCCGATCGATACGTATCTGGATATCGCCAAACTGGGAAGCCCAGGATCGTCTGAGAATACTCCACCGAGTACAACAAAGCACAGACAGCACTCTACACCACAGGACCTTGTCAGTAAAGGGGTGATAAGCGCTGCGGTGGCGGAGACTTTGGTTGAGAGATATCTCGCTCGACTAGATCCGTACCTGTACGGGATATGCAGTGGATACCAAAGTCTTCAGCAGATCCGAGCGACGTCACCTGTGCTATTTGCTGCGATATGCACAGTCTCTGCGCTGCAGGACCCTCAAGCTCAACGCGTATATGAAGTCTGCAATCGTGAGTTCCGTCGTCTTGTGTCACGATCGCTTTTTGAAAAGCATGACCTGGAATACGTTCGGGCGTTATGCATCAGTTCATTCTGGCTCTCGGATGCATCAAGAATCTTATCAAGTGATGCTATCCGGCGAGCAGCAGATATGCGTCTACATCGCAGCTTCGAGCATCTGTCAGTCCCAATGGATCCCCGGCTGATCCCAGGGGGTCATGGCGGTCCCCAATCTCTCTACGACACGACGACATTGCAAGACCGTGTCAGGCTTTGGTATCTCACTTTCATATCTGATCAGCACCTATCTATCTTGCATAATCGTGACCCACTCCTGCGCAGTGACAAGGAAATTGCCTTGAGTTGGGAGACGTTCCTTGCCCGCGAGGACACAACAGACTGTGATGTCCGTATCATATCCCAGGTCGCCCTCCTCGTTATCATGAGCCAAGTGCGAGACCTGCTAGGATCCGATCAAGGGACCCGTGTTCCACAGTCATTGTCAAATCAGATAATCCACTATTCTCGCCAGCTGGATCGATGGTTCACAAAATTCTCAGCCCTGTTCAAACCAGATCCCTACATTGGTGATTTCCCCAAACGGGGTCTTCAACTGCACTATCATTTTGGAAAGCTTTATCTTGGTCACCAGGTATTCAAAGGATTGAATGGCGAGATGATACCACCTCACTTCTTGACTGCAGCCGGCATGGCCCACGAAGCCGCCGTAGCGATTTTCGAGATGATCCTTCATGAAGATCTGCAATCAAGTTTGATCGGCATGCCGCATTATTTCCATATCATGATCGCATTTGCAGGTCACTTTCTGCTAGAAGTGACGCAAAATTATCATGCTCAGTTATCCATTGCCCCAAATCAGAATTTCGAACTGATCCAGAAGGTGTTAGAATTGTTCCAAGATATACCGGCGGTTCAGCAGCATCCTATATGCAGGATGACTCCTGGGCTGAGTAGGAAATTGCGAGAAAGTGTGGGGATTCTGCAAGGGGGCAACGGACATTTACTTCAGTCCTTGGGGGCGCCACCCGGTGCAATGGACTATACCGCCAACTCTCTTCAGATGCCACCACCATCAGGCCCATTTTCGTTCTCGGAGGATTCGCTCGTTACGCCTGCAGATGACTTTTTGCTTGCGGATTTTGGGGAATTCAATTTTTCTGGAATGCTGTCGAGCGGGATGAGTTGATGTAATTTATGCAAAGATAAACAGAAATCGAACCATTACTATAATGCGTCAATACACGCCTGTTTCAGGGATTTGACCTCAAAATTGTGAGAGTTGGTATTGGCTCTCACCTAATATTAACGAGCTAGCTTGCTGTGGAGAATGTCCATCTTGACCTCAAACGCCTAGCCCGGAGAGCTCGCCGAGGGGGCGGCAATGCTCGGCGGGGCGACCTTGAGCCCATAATTATAAGCCTTCTTCCAGATAGATCAACCAGATTATAGGCGAAACCCTTCTTTGGAAACAGTTATCAAGATGGAAACGAGCAATGAGAAAGATTCCCTGCCAAAGATGGAATACCAACGCCTGGGCAACAGCGGCCTCAAAATCTCTCGAATCATCCTCGGCTGCATGACATATGGCAACCCCAGCTGGGAAGGCTCGCCTTGGGTCCTAGACGAAGAGCAATCCCTACCTCTCATCAAAAAGGCCTATGACGTAGGAATCAACACTTTCGACACGGCAAACACATACTCAAACGGTGTCTCCGAAACGATTCTGGGGAAGGCCTTAGCAAAATACTCAATCCCCCGAAGCCGAGTCGTGATCATGACAAAATTATACTACCCAGTATTGGAAGACGAACCAGACGCGCGACCAAGCCCGGCAAATAACGATGGCCCACTCGTCAATCAAATGGGACTCAGTCGGAAACACATCTTCGACGCCGTCGAGGGATCTCTGCGCCGCTTGAACACGGATCATATCGATGTACTTCAGATCCATCGATTGGATCACGATACATCGCCCGAGGAGATCATGCGCGCTCTCCATGACTTGGTTCAGATGGGGAAGGTGCGGTACTTGGGAGCTTCGAGCATGCATTGCTGGGAGTTCGCTCGGTTGCAGTATATTGCGAAGATGAATCGCTGGACACCGTTTGTCAGTATGCAGGGTTTGTATAATCTGCTTTACCGCGAGGAGGAGAGGGAGATGAACCCCTTTTGTGCGGCTGAAGGCGTGGGGTTGATTCCGTGGAGCCCTTTGGCGAGAGGGTTGCTCGCAAGGCCTTGGAAAGAGAAGTCTTCGCGGGCGGATCAGGATCAGAAGACTAAGAAGTGGTTTGTTGGTGATCAGAATGAGGAGATTGTGGTGAGGATTGAGGAGATGGCGAAGGCGAAAGGTTGTGAGATGGGTGCTCTGGCGATGGCCTGGCTGTTTACTAAAGGCGCGTGTCCGATCGTTGGATTGAATAGTGAGGCCAGGATCGAGCAGGCGCTGGAGGCGTTCGGTGTGGAGTTGTCTAAGGAGGACGTGGAGATGTTGGAGGAGCCATATAGACCACTCACTGTGCAGGCGATCTAGATTTCGATTATCATGTCACGAACACCAAGTGCTAGTTGTATTTTTGTACACAGAGCGAGATGATGGTCATAGAATGTCGACCAAGTGTAGCCCGCGTAGCGCGAGACACGTCTTTGCATTCAACTATGTCAACTATCTGCGAGAAGCTCGATGGCTACCTACAGAATGACCGGAGACCACCTGTTGTACCGGAACTGGAATACTACAACAATGAGATATGCAACATAAGAAAGCACCTTTGGTGCGCGCGCCGTGCATAGAACGGTGCAGACGGGGTGTCAAGGAAAAGGAAGAAAGGAAGAAAGGAAAAGAGTCTAATCTAGCTGTCGCAAACGCAGCAACGTGAAAGACAAGGAGAAGAACGAACCAACCTGTTGCTCTGAGAGCGGGAACGTTCACTGTAGAAAGAGGTAGATCACAGCCTCGGCGAGGAGTTAGATGTTTGGTGTCCGTTTGAGGCGCAACTGCAATATTAAAATCGAATTCCGCGGTTTCCGAGTGGATTGGGCGCGTTACTGCTGTCGATTGATGATGGGGACCAGCCCCGGCGGAATGAAGGGAGCGAAGGGAAAGGGAGGAAGCCCTGGAGGGTCGTTGAGGCGGGTTTAGGCGGGAGTGGCGGATGTCACTTGGCGTTTGGAAGCTCCTTCGGTGGAACCCTGAGAATCGAAGTTGGCATTAGTAATTCTAACTTGTCGACATCCTGGGGGTTTCTTTGCGGGGCGATCGATATCGGGTTCCAGGGTTAATGTGTTGCCGGGTTAGGCCGATCGCGATCTCTTCGGTGAACTTACGTCCAACTCGCCAATGCTGCGCTTCTGTCCGGCGGTCTCTGATCTTTTTGTCGTCTTTTTCTTGGGTCGGGTTGGCCGGGTCTCACCGGGTTGGAAGACATCCTCTGGTAGATCAAAGCTGTACTGAATTAGCACTAGGCTGCAGGCATGCTGTGGCTGAGCGAGGATCATACTTTCGAACATGGACGACTGTCAATTCCATCACCTCTTCTTGGTATCCTGGCCATGCTGTGCATTGTGACTTGAAGAGCTGAGAGTCGCTTGAGATATCCAGCGATCTCGATTGGCCTTGAAAGGTTAGATGGTTTGAAGGAATCGTGTGGGGATATTTACCAGGTTCCAATGGCATCAGCTCCAAGCCGATGTAGTATGTTGTTGTGTAAACAGTATGGCCATCGTTCTCAGGCTGGGTCTGTGCCGGCTCTGGGACTTCGGCGTTCTCGAGAGTGTTCTGGATGGCAGCTTGGTGAGCAGCATTCTTAGTCTCATCGGTCATCTCAGTCGTTGTGCCTTTGGCGACATGCAGGGTAGACCCGTTCTTGACTGCTTCCATCTGCTCATCGGACTTGACAAGGTGTACTCTCTCGAAGCCCTTTGGGAAAGGATGAGCGATCGCAATGATTTGCTTGCGATCCAATGCACCAACGAGGTGGCGTAACTTCGACTCCACAAGACCAGACCACACACCCTCAGCCTCCTTCGTCTTGCTCGAAGCAGTGATGGTGAGGTAGTACTTGTAGTCATTGGTGAAGAATGTATGGCGCACAAACAGATCTTCCCAAGACCGCTGCTTCATAAAGATTTTGTCGACCATATCGCCTCCTCGGTTGAGCTCCCTTAGGATGACCTTTTTTGTGGAAAGACTGATGTTGTGAGTCGCACACATCGATGGATACGCAGGGGTGATGATAGGCATTAGGTGGAATCGATCGCCATGGTAGATCTGATTCTTCGTTAGCTTTGTTTGTCAGTGCGATTCCCGGTTTGTGCTCACCTTTGGATTCCACACTTTCATCTGAAGCGGGCCATCCTCGATCTGTTTTAGCAAGACTGGCTGAGGCCAATTCCACTTGTTCATGATCCTGAAGAACTTTCCCACAATGACAGAGCCGGTCGCTTGCGGGTACAGCTGACACACTCGAGCCACCAACATGGCCCAAGCTACACCACCTGGGAAACCAACGATGTTGGAGTAGATTGCCCGCCCTGGAGATCCACTGGTTAGTCTGGATAGTGTAAATTTCAGAAAAATACCACTTACTCTGCGCCCAAAGCTTGATTGCTCGCAGTGCCAAACGGAAAGTCTTTTGCTGGGGTACAAGCTCCAAGATTTGATCTGTCACACGAGTTCCATTGAGCGAGCGTACCTCCCGCTCGTCCAAACCTCTGAGATAATCGTTGTTTTTCAAATCCAGGTTCATTGGGATGGAGGGGATGACGAGGCGAGCGAAGATCAGATCGATACTGATGCCGAGAAGCTCGAGCTTGATAATTGGGACGAACGCATCAGGCACTGGTGTCATTTTTTCTATCGCTCCTTCGGGTGCCATTCTTTCAAGTATAACAGGAAACTCGGCGAAGAAGTCATCGATCATGACATGCTTAGGCGCAACGACGAGGGTATCGATATCGGATCCTGCAAAACCCGTGATGAGAACCAGAGCTTGAATCAATCCAGTATGGTAGACTTACCAGGTCCATAGACTCCAAGTCTATAACTTCCATATGTGAAAATCTTACCCCCGGAGGCTTCCACAGCTGCGGCGGAAAGACCTTTGTTGCGACTGACGATTTGGATGAATTCCACTGTGACGCGCTGCAGCAGTTGCAATACCTTCTGTCTATGCGGTCATGAGCTTGTGTCTCAGAAAGGTTTGGATCAATGCCAACGCACCTTCGGTCTGTTTCAGTTGGCTGCTCGAAGTTGTTCTGGGCTTTCAGTTCCGCGATGAGATCATCGTTTGCTGCGATCTCGTCCTTGGTAGGTAGGACGACTGAGATTGGGGGTGTGACACCCCACTGTCGGACGGGTGGCGTAGCCATTGTGAAATAGAATCGCAGGTATGATACGGAAAGTCTGTCTCGAGGGTCGTCAAAAGATACGAGCTAGATAACGAAGGAAGAGTTGGTGACGATGCTCCGAATCAAGCTCTGAATCGAGACTTGGCGCTTGGTGAATAGATTAAGAAATGAGAACAAGGAACGAGAAACTTGAAGGTGGGCACAACCGGAACACCCGAGCAACAGGAACAAAGGATTAAGGAAAGGAATCAGAGAAGGAGTTGCGGCGCAAGGTTCATCGGCGCTTCCATGAGCCGATCTAAGAGCTTACTCATGCTATCACATGATCGTCATGCTAGGTCTTGGTGCCTGAATGTTGCCTGAATTCCGGTTTTGCGGCTCGGAGAAAACGGCCTCGGAAAGGTACCTGGATTACTATGACAGCTTCCCTACTAATTCAAGTACCGTCTTCTTTCCCTACTATCAATGCCTCTTTATTTACCCATTTAAACGCTACCCAGATGTCTTCTGACTGCTATGATTGTTGTTGCTATGCCTTTGTAGCTCACTCAAGTGTGTTCCGGAGCTTGTCGGCTAAATCTGTCACCTCATCGCCCTGGTTAGCTTCAAAGAAACGAGTAAGCTTGTCATCGAGCCACTTGACATCCTCCTTGCTATCGCCAGGACCACCTGCCCAATCTTTGTTCAGTTAGCTCAGGCCTCGACAGATGATTTATTCCAAGGTTCGACAGATGGATTACTCACGACCCCAGATAGAGGGAAATATATCAAGTGTTCCAACTCCTGGCTTCATGCAGGAGACCTCATATTCCGAATCCTCTGGCCTAGATTGATGTTAGCATCGACTTGTTCCCAATTCACGTCCATCAAAATGAGGTTTGTTGACTCACGGAAAGTACAAATCGGTCTTTGCTGGCAGAACGAGGGTTTTGGCCTTGATAGACGCCATCGCCTTCTCAAAGTCCCCATTATACGGCTCTTGCTGGGAGACATCTCCATTCTGCCAAGTCTGCAGCAAAACAAGAAGGTTTTCGGGATCTGGAAATCATTTGTCAATTCTATCGGCGATGCATATTGTTGGTTTTCGAGATATACCTTTGGAGCAAGCCCACTTCTCCCAGAAATTCACCATAAAATCTTCCAGACTCTTGAAGCCTAGCACAGTCTCATAAAGCTTGTGTCGATAGAATGCCTGGCTGAAACCCCTTTATGTCCCCAGTCTGTCAGCATGCGAGTTCACAAGAATATGCATGATTACCTACCATCCTGCATATACACGGCCTAACGCCTTCAAGCCGACATCCTTTTCATCGGTAGACCAGAGATAAGACATTGCGGTCTCTCTGTTCAATCCAATTTTCCCAGATCCGGCAGATCGGCTTTTCTTCACTGCAAGAAGAGAGCTTTTGACACCCTCGAGGAAAACCTGATTGTGTAGCGAGGTCTTGGCCGCGGTGCAGAAAGGCACCGCGATATCCATGAAGTCGGGGTATTGCGTTGCCCATTGATAGGTCTGGGCGCCTCCCATGGACCAACCCACGACAGCCCACAAATGAGTTATTCCCATGTGTTTTGTGACAAGCTCGTGCTGCGCTCTGACATTATCGTAAAATGAGACTTTGGGGAATGGGCCGGGGGTACCCTGATTCGAAGGGGAAGAAGACTGCCCGTTTCCAAACAATGCAGTAACTATGATGAAGAACTTTTTCGGGTTCAAGAGCTTGTCTTCCCCAATGAGCCAAAAGTTGTCGGATAATGCTAGTGTAGATTTAATGTCAGATACGCTGCACTTTCTTTTTTGATCAAGAGACTTGGAAATGGAACCTTGGAATACTTGCCTCCCGAGAACCAAGTGGGATAGACAATTGCAGGAGATTTCGGGTCGCCAAAGGTTTGGTATGCGATGTGAGCATTTTCGATCTGCTCGCCGCTTTGCAGCTGCCAGTCCCCTAGGTTGAAGGTTTCGTATGCTTCAGTCATGATGACGATATGTGGTTGTGTTGTTAACTCAAGACAACGCCAAAGTACCGCTTGATGTCGGGCCCGGCCGGTGGACGTTATATAGTGACACAGTTGGAGATAACCCCGCTTTGCCCGCACAGGATGCGCTTTAAGTCGGAGCTGGCTTACTTTGATATCTGCCAAAGCTTATCATATCCTTCGAATTCCATCGTTGGGCATACCGCACGGTTTCAGAACTCACTTTGCGCGAATGCCGGCCAGGAATCTACTCAAAGGGCTGCAGAGGTACGACTCGACTCAAGTATGAAGTCTACCCCAAACCTTGGAAGAAAAAACCCATATGTCTAACTGTCTATCAACAGCATGGAATTTACAAATAAAAAGCTATATACCACCGCCTTGCGGCGCATGAACTCCCATGAATGATGAGAAACCTTGAAGCCACTAGAACTGCGGTCTCTGAAGCTCCAGAATATCCGTTGTGCGACCATACGAGATTCCACCCAGTCGACTAATAGGCTTCAGCACCTCGAGGTCGATAACCGATCTATCCTCGTCGATAGCATCATCTCTCACCCAGAAGCGCACACCCTCGATAATACAAAGAACACCAGTCTTCTTACCAGGAGTCTGACGGCTTTCAAACTCCTTGGTCTCGACCAGCTTGCCTTCGATCGAGAGAACAGACTCCTTAACACGAGCCGGCTTCACAATAGAAGTAGGCGCCTGGTGCAGGCCAGAGGTCTCCCACTCCGAAACACCATACGGCGCATTGATAGAGGTGGCATTGGCCGCTTCGACGAAGTGTTCTGAGATGATGTTGATAACGCACTCCTTTGTTTCGCTGAGGTTCTTCAGTGTGTCCTTGGCCTGTTCCAGCGATCCGGCAATTCCAACGGTGAACAGGGGCGGGTCGTGGTTGATAACCTGTGCGTAGCTGAATGGGGCGAGATTGTCGGTCTTGCCGTCTGCGGATTTGGTGCTGATAAGGGCGATGGGTCGCGGGACCATGCCGGAGATGAGGAGCTTATAGTTCGAGGCTGCGGGTCGGCCCTCTTCGTGGGGATCGATTTCGACGTGGTTCTTCTTCAGGCTTTCGCCTCCATCGTTGCCGCCTTCGCCGTGTTTCCAGGTGGGGTTGGGTGGCTTGGTGACGGTGATTTTGGCGTCGTGGTCAAACTCGGGCCGAGTGGCCTGCACTGTCTCGAAATCGGGGCGGAGTTTGTACATGCTGCTGGTTTTGGTGAAGCTTCGGCGTGTGCAGTTGGAGACACAATGGAAGCGACTGAGTGCTTGACGACTATTGCAGGGATTAGAAATCAGCTCTGTTCACCGATAATCTCTGCCCCACGTTGCTGCAGCTCCGACGGAGGAGTTGTTCTCGGTCGGGGTGTTCGGGGCATCGTGGAGTACTCACAAAGGAAGATGGCGTAGTAGCTGTTGTGGTGTGTAAGACGCAGTCCTTAAAAGCGACGACATGGAGTACAATGGGCGTCCCATCGGTGGGGAGCGTGTTATCGCGTCTCCAAATTTGATAGTGCCACGCCAGGTGGACTGATATTTCCACTTCCAAGGCGCAAGAAACAGATGGTGCGTGGCCATACGACGACACGGCTATCCGACACTCGGGCCGAGTAGATGATGTCACCGGAATGGCTTCTAGCGTGTTCGTTGAATGCCTCCAGCTGTCAAGAGGTCTATTCGCCTTATATTCTGTACAACAACTACAGTAGTGCTCCTGTTTGCAGCTCTGGAGTAAATCTTTACCTAGTCTTGAACTAATTCGCTTGGGACTTGGAGGTTTAAAAAAAGTCTCTTACAGCAGGCCGTTGATGGGCTATCTGATTTGCCCACACAGGTAGATCGTCTGATCATCATCAATAAATCTAGCATTTGAATGCACTGCTAGGTGGGCAGTGAAAAGCATCAAGATATTTCATAGCCGATGGTCAGCGCTCGGTTGGGCAACTGGGTCCCTTAGTACAGTTGCACTAAACGTGGGGGGACTAATCCACACCCCATAAAAAGACCCATCTGCCCCGGAGTTTGGATCGGAGTTGATGCGATGTTATGCTTATAATTATTTACACAATTACTTCATAGGCCGAAGATCAGCTGATGAGTCGAATCCAGGTCCCATGATCCCCTCGTACTGTATCGAGTATAGCGGTCAGTGTACGTGTTACATTACGAGAAATACATCGTGAGATTGGAATTTGGTAGTGGCGCTCGCTTCCTTTCACCTTCTCTCCTTACACTTCCTCCTTCTGTTTCCTGTTTCGCCTAATGAAGAGTTCGCGTGATTCCATTCTACCCTACAACCTTCCCCACCGCCGCATATATCCGATTACCCTGCCAGGGCCTTAGACTTTCCCGAGATTCACCATTAACACCCCTCCATCGCTTAGGAGTGTGCAGGTATCCAATGGGTCGGGGCCACGGATAATCATCCGCTTGTCATGAGCGACCCGTCGCCCAAGAAAAAGAACGGCGGTAATCCTTCTGCTCCAAGACAAATCCGCTTTGTCGCAACCGATGGCCAACCGCAGACCAAGCGGCGGCGCGTCAATGCCGCGTATGTGGACGAATATACCCCTTGCGTCCCAGAATATGAAGCTGACATGGTCCTGGATTCGGTAGTTGCTTAACATGCCGCCGGCGCAAGATCAGATGCTCCGGTGAACAGCCAGGTAAGTTGCGCCGACACGTTCCTCGGTCCCCGGAACCTAGGTTGATGAGTGAGGGCAGTGTGCAAGACGTGTTCGGACTATAAGCATGTTTGCTTGGGATACACCGAATCGACCGCTCATTTACGATCGCAGTCTGACTCGACGTCGCGCGCGCCGCCGCGGTTTCCCGCCCCCAATGAATCATCGAGCCAAAATGCCTACCGCGCCGTCGAGAGTAGCTCCCCTGAGCCAGCGCCGTCGAACATGCCCGCGCCGGCCGTTGACGGGCCCCCCAAGCCACAAGAGGCGGACTTGAAGGAAGTGTTTAATTTTCCCGATGTGTCGTCGCGCAACAAAGAGCTGGAGCTGAGGGATAGTCCGGAGAGCAGTCGTGCCTCCGTGAGCTCAGGGAGTCGCACGCATGTGCCATACTTCCGATACTTTGGCCCAACCGCGATCGTACCAGGATTTAAGCAGATGGTTGTACAGGTTCGCGGTTCTCGCAAGAGTAACCCGTCCATGTCTTCGGACTCTCCATCTCCCCTGCGGAGCCCCAGGCCTGCCGAAAGACCCTCGGATAGCACCAGCAGAGCTCCGGCAGCGTCTGAGAGTCGCGAGAGTCGCGATGCGAACATTCCATTCTATGATCAAGACGATACGGTCCCCGTTTCGAACCTCGTCTTGCATCTTTGTGATTTGTTCTTCACGCACCTGGGATGTAACTTCCCGTTCCTCCAGCGGGACAGGTTCTTTCAAGACCTCAAGGATAAGAGGGTCGATACCATGTTAGTGGATGCGGTGTGTTCATTGGCCGCGAGGTTCTCAGCGCATCCATTGCTTGGGCCTCCGCAGGCGCAACCCATCGAAGCCCTGCATCTACCAGACGACAGCCGCAAATGGGACCGGGGCTTACCATTTGGCCATCGCGCGATGGGCGCTCTCGTAGACTCACTGCCGTGTCCGACTCTCTCCGCCGTTCAGGCCTGCTTACTACTAGCTTATGAACAGTTCGGATCGAACCACGACAGTGGACTTTGGATGTACCTTGGAATATCGATTCGCATGGCGCAAGACCTTGGACTACAGAAGTTTCAAGGTCTCAAGCACAACTATGGTCAGAGCGGCGTGACTCCCAGCGATGTGATGACCGGTCACGCTGGAAAGCTGAGAGAAGACCAGTATGATGATCTTGATGTACATCATACCCCGAAGACGACACCGAAGCCTCTTGCCGGAGAGCGCGCTCGAGAACGTGAACGGGTAGACTCGTTTTGGAGCATCTTCTTTTTGGATAGAGTCATTTCTTCAGGAACGGGTCGGCCAGTGACACTCCGCGACGAAGACATTGAGCTTTGCTTTCCCCTCCAGTCTGAATCACAGCTTCCGAATGGTTGGCCAGCTCCTTTCCCACCGCTTATTCGGATCATCCATCTCTACGGCAGAGTGACGGATCTGATAAACGGTATCCAGTACGTCAAACGCGTCACGCCTGACACTTTGAAGATGCTAGCTGGTATGGAGAGCGACTTGACTGGCATCTATCAGCGCTTGTCTCCCAGGCTTCATTTCAATGCAGCAAATTTCCAGGCTTATGTGAAAGCCAAGGAAGGAACTAACTTTATTTTGCTGCATTTCTGGTTTCACACACTCATCGTGCTCCTACACCAACCCACATTGCTGAACTCTTTTGGTGGATCTATTCAGCACCTTTACCCGAATAGTCGGGAGCTTTCGATGTCTTCTGCCAAAACCATTGCGGATATTCTATCTTTCTCTGAGCTTGTTGATGGGAAGAGCTTCATCGGCAACCCGTTTACAAGTCAACCAATGTACATTGCGGCGTGCGCTTTCCTCATGGAAAGTGCCTACTATACAACGCCCACGTCCGGCACTGGGACGTCCTCGCCCCAGCCACTGCTGGCGAACCAGTCCAGTGGCTTCGTGCTACCTAATTTGGACCCATCCAATGGAACAGAGCGCAAGTCCACAGCGAAGCACATTCTGCTCGCTTCTGCTGCAAAGGAGAACTACCAACGCTGCTACAAGGCACTGCAGGCCCTCAATACGTACTGGCAGGGAACTGGCTATATCTTGACAGTGCTGGACCAGAAGGCGAAAGGGATTGTTGATCCTCTTCTCTACACACTGGAAGACATGGAGAACACAGATGGGATTGCCCCGGGGTTGCCTCTTGGGCCTGGACCTTGGCGCGCAGGCAAAACACCGGCGGATGGATCAGATCCTGAAAGGCCACCCGGTGTTGCCGATATGACATCCAATAGGAAATGGTCGCCAAACATCGACCCGAGCCAAGCCATTGGATGGTCTCTCACGGGTGCTACGAACTCCGCACAGCCTAACCTAAGTCTGCTGTATCAAATGCCCACCACCGAGACTGATCCTCCCCCCGACCGCCCGGCCTACTCTTCCCAGTACAGTCACACCTACCCAGTCCTACCGAACGCCGGACAGGGCACTCCATCATTTGCCCCTCTTGCCGACAGCCGCGATGGCGGTGCAGCATCTCTTGCAGCGGCGAATGCCAAATACCCCACGATATCCACGCCCATGCATACCGATTCCTACTACATGGGTCTGAATTCGCCCTACCCAGATTCCGCACCCCAACCAACACGCCCAGTACAATCCGTGCACCCCAGTTTTTCGGGTCTCTCGTCGACCCAGCTTGACCCCCAGCCATCTGCATTCGACTATTCGATCCCTCCAACCCCTGACCAAAATGGGAACCAAATCGGCCCCGGTGACTTGCATGCAGATAGCAATGGGATGATGATCGGAAGTCACGATGTCGATATGAATACCCTTAATCACCAAGAATCCTTCCCCTTTGCCAACGGCGAGATCCTGCCTTGGTTGGAGTATCTCCCACAAGATGTTCTCAGCTTCTTTGGCGAGAATCAAGGGTACCCGCTTATGAATCCTGATGATGTTTCACGGCCTTCATGACGTTGCATGTTGGCTTTGTTGTATATATACCCGTATATTCCTCGCATCTACCGGAGTTCAGACTGGCTTTGCTTTTTTTTCTACGATGCGTTGGATCCAATGGTGGATTCAACGCCGTTGTCAATTCTCCATGTCAGATGACTTGTCACCCCCTGAATATTTCAACCAAAATCCAATTATCTTCAACAAAGTGAATCAAAAACCAGAGCCCAGCGATATCCATCCTCCTTTCAAACCCCTCCATTCCTTCCCACCGCCGCCTCATTATGCCATTTCCCAACTCCATCAGAGCACTCACTCGTAGGCAGAGACCCCTGGAAGGCAGAAGCAGATTCTCTCCTCTCCACGGACCCAGAGAGCTCACTCAGCTGAACCCAGGTCTCCATATACTGATTCTGAGGTATTTGCTCGGTATTCCGATGCCTAATTGCATTTGCGATATCCTGAGAGAATTGCATGAAGACCCTGCGTAGCGTCGGGATAGAGCCAAAGATGATGACGAACCACATCTCTGTGAAGACCCATATGTTTAGGCTGGCCATGGCGTAGGTGTTGTCTTCGATGTTTTTGATGTTTTTGATGAAGATTCCTTTGACGATTGCGGCGCTGCCGGCTCTGCACAGAGCTTTAGGTTAGTACGCTTTGGTGTGGCTAGGAGCTTGTCACGTTAATTGGACTCTGGGCGCTGTTCATGTGCCATTTATTGGGTGCACAATGGGGGAAGCGGGGAAAGCGGATGGTATGGGTGGAGCGGAAGGGGCGGAATGAGCGGAGGGAGCGGAAATAAGGGAGAGGGTAAGAAAATCCAATGCACTTACACTACTCCACCTCCCATTATGAGACAAAGCCCAATTTTTGTTGATAGTTTCATGTGCTGAAGCTTGCGAATGATGAATATGGGGTACGCAGCTAAGAAGAAGTCGCAGAATGCGCCAATACCTTGAAAGAGTGAGCAACTTGTCAGCCCGCTATAGCCTGCCCATATAGATTGTGATCTCGTAGAACATTTGAAAGTCCTACTTACCACCTGCAACATACCCATCCACTGCAGTTGCCGCAATCCCATGACATGCGCCCGGGATACCGGGGTTCCATAATTTCTCAATCGGGCTGCACTGTTTGAGAATCATTCCGACAGAGAGTGCATAGATGGCTGCTTGAACAACCCCTACTAGCCATAGTAGGTATCGACTCCAATGCCACGTTCCATCTTGCAGCAAAAGAAGGAAAGCCGCTACGGCTATGCGGGCAAAGATCAAATCCAGAATTGAAATGATTTGGGCGATCCAGCTCCAAAGATTCAATCTGACGAGGTTGTCATTGGAAATCAGACGCTGGTGGTTGCCGAGCCCATAATAGACGCTGATTGTGAGACTGACTTGGGACGCGAAGGCTACAGCCTGGGTAATTTGATTTGTTAGTTTCAGAACCATGTTATAAGATAACGAACATTTTGGGTTGGAAATGTGGATTTCTTCATGAAATCATGTGAAAAGCAGACCTAATCTCAAAGCGAATTCCACAGTGACCTACGAAGGCAATGACCACCCATACAAAATCCCACCGTAGCCTATAGATGCCAGTAAACCCGATAGAGGGGCCCCATTGACGGGGAAGTATAGACGCATTCTTTGCGCGGAGAACAATCAAAAGAGAGGCCACGCCTGTTTCCAACCATGTAATTCCAAGAACCATGGGTCCTCTTCCTCCGTATGTTGCAGTCGGTTTATCAGACATGATAGAGAGGGTACAAAGTCCTCGGAAGCTTTAACACATCTAAGCCAAATGATAGATCATCTTGAAAAGCAGAATTCTTTCTTAAAAAAAGGCTTTCAGCCTCTTCAACCTTGCAAGTCCTTTTATTATCCTGTGCTAGCTACTACCTAGGTATTGGGCCAACATAGATTTGAACAATCCCGGTTCTCCAGCCGGGCAGTCATCCCTGCAAAAGGATTGAAGGCGACAGGTTTCCAAGATGGCTGATCCAGAGCTGGTGCCACTTTATAACCTTGCATAGTACGGAGTAGCCGACGCAGATTTAGCTCCAGTCATTATCTTCAAGCTAGCCGAGTGGACCCTGTGAGATCTCTGTGCACAGAGCGTCTGGATAAAATTCTAATGACATGTCGAAATTATCTCTCCCATGAGTAAAAAAGCACTCTATCGGTCTGGAACCTCGAATCTTTCAAGCAATGGGATTGAGGCTCGAATACCAACGAGGCGATTGAGGGGCGCACTCTATGGTAGATATAAAAGGGTCTCAGGAATGAACCTGAAGAAGCTACTAGGTACGGCTTTACAGAGGCCGGAGCTTAGGAGGCTCGGTGATACAGTGACACGATTGTGTCACTATCATAGCTCGAACAGTGTCTTGTGAAAACCTTGGGGGAATAGAGGGAACTGTTGATAATTTCAAGGTTTGCCGGACATCCTAAACCCTTCAGTGACCAAAATGGTGCAGATACATATTTGGAAGTGTGGTACAGCTTTCCTGGAACTTTTGGTGGAATGCGGTGACAAATCGATGGATGTAGGTAAGGCACATGAAAAAATTGTGCGCTGAATGAAAGGATTCAATTCTCCATAATCTCATGATGCTTTTACGACTGCATGACCGTTGTTCCCTCACTACACATCGGGCGCAGATCCCTTTGATCAAGCAACGCAGGGTCAAACCTTGAATATTGCGTATAGCACACTGAAAAAAAGTCTTTCACAGAGCCGGAGCCAGATGGATCAAATCCTAGCTTTGTGGAAAGGACAACCCATGGATGTTGAGCGACTCGAGACAAGTATAGTCCAAAAGCCCGACGGGTATGGATGATCGACGCCTGACAGCCCGTTGCCCGGAACAACGGGCGGTGAGCGCTCGGTGTCAACACGGACGTTTACTTGTCTCAGAGAGATTGGCACTCCGAGTCCTTCAGGCCTCTTTTTTTATTGCCTGTGAACCCGCCTGCTTCAATTTCATATGGCGCGGTTAAATGACGGCGAACAAGACACTGCTGTCGATACTACAGAGATCCTAAGCCCGCAGCCATTCCACCCTCAAAGCAAAGGCTTCCTCGTCTCCTCCCTCGAGCCCACCGACCAGTTATACCAAAGAGACAACACCCAAATGACGACTCAGGAGTATGAATACAACTCATCGTCATCTTCGGCACGCCACTCAACAAGCGACGTATTCGGTCGTGAAATGGACGACGAACTAGAGCAATTGAAATCCAGAGCGTCTAGTCGATCCTCATTATCCTCAGTACCCGCCTCCGTCCTTATCCACCCCGTCGAAAGAATGAGCCAAATGCCCGACATGGACGTCCGCGAGAAGATTGCCGGATACAAGCTCGAGGAATCGGAAGCCGACTTCGGCGACTTCAACCAAGTCCCTACGGGAATGCGCACGATTCGGCAACGCGAAGCCGTATTCCGCAAACCGAGCTCTGTTCGAGCGCTACAGATGCACACGGAGGATGAAGCAGATGATGACGATTACTTGACTCCTCCCCGGCGACGCGCCGCTATTCGATCGCCAGGCTCGTCACCGATGAAACGTTCGCCCTACTACTCGCCCAAGCCCCAGAAACAGCCCACACCCAAGAAGGAAGCACCGCTTGTGCTGCTACATTGCACCCTCCTCCCGCCATCTATTCCGGTCCCCGGTGCTGCAGAACCTAGGAACCAGGACATTCTCGAAGATGAGCTTCCGCCCGAATACTGGAAGCGGTGGCGGCGGCTGCAAGATCGGGTTGGATCAGGTGTGCTTCGTGATCGGGGTGTGTTGATTTCTCACCCAGAGGATCTGTACGATATGCTCGAGGAGCGACTTCTGGAGAGCCTGGAGCTTCAGCGACCACGTCTCCAGAACGGGCATTTCGTCGGACGAGAAGATAATGATATTTCCGGCGACGATTTCTCCGACATCGACGAGAGCGAGACGGATGGAGAGCAGGGAGACGAATGTCCTGATTGTGGAGGCCATGTGCGGCATGGCGACAGCAATCGGAAATGGGAAATCCGGGTATTTGCTGCGAACGGACTGATGCGCGCTGGGGCGTGGGCTGCTGCATGGCAAGATATGGAGAAGGTGGATGTCGAGGTCGGGCTGTGGCTTCCGTCTGATGTCCGGCGGGGATTAGAAAGGAGGTTTGCAGAAGAGCAGATGGCTCTGGTGGAACGAGAACACACACAGTCACCACGTATGCACTCACCCCAAATGCGGATGTTACCCATATCGTCGCTTGTCGATGGTGAGAACCAGGTCTTACCGGAGATTCTGCAATCGCCTAGACAGAGCCATGTTCGCATGGTCAGTGATGTTGGCTCCTTCCGGTCGAGTGTCATGCCGTCACGTCAGAGCATATCCGGCCCTCCAATTGAGCGGGATCACCACGATGAACATCCGACACACAAGGATAACCATGAGGTTGCCCTTTCGACCCTCTGCGCGAATTACATTCGAGTTTTGGCTGCCGATAGACGCAACATGGCACTCGTTATTCTGAGCGTACTCGTTGCATTTCTTGCTTTCGGATACGGTCATCACAAGCCGCTTGATTCTGAAATCCAACCCTTCCCGGCTAGCTCATTTGAGACGATTCTGCCATCGGTTATGCCTAGCATGAGCGTTCCCCGGGCTTCTCAGTCTCTCTTAGATCAGACGATTGAGACCGCCGTTTCGATTGCGAATGTGGATCCAGAGCCCTCCGTCCAGGCAGAGGCAGATCATTCTGACCCGGTTCAAGGAAGTGATGGTACCAAAGCTTCTGTTGCCGAGTCTGCCAAACCAACAGAGAGTTCTGCACAGCCCGAGACTCTGGAAACCCTGCAACCCGAGCCCGTCGCTGCCGATGAGGAGTCCGTCGATGAAGAGTCTCCTGAGTCGATTCCCATCGACGACCATGCAGAACTTGGCGACCAGGAAGAACTCGCTCCACTTGATGCCCTCGAAACGCCCGACTTGGTCGATGAGCCCGACGAAATCGAAGGGACTGAAGAGCCAGAAGAGGTTGGCCCTTCCGAGCCCGTGGAGCCATTTGAGTCTCAGAGCGTGGATCCAGATGAACCGTCTAACTCTCACTCCTCATTTGAGTCTTCTGATCTGCCTCCAGAGCCCACGGATGTACCCTCGATCTTTGAAACAGAAGAGACCCACGCCGAGCCTGAACATCCCGAAGCTACAGCAGAAGAAACTCTCGAAGAAACTCTCGAAGAAGTCGAAGAAGAGGTTGAGCAGACGGAGTGATATTGGACCATACTGCATCCCATTTTACGACTATGACTGGAACGATATAAGGCGAAATGTTTTCATGTTTGCGATTTCGGCGTCTTTGTACTTAGCGACTTGTAGTAAATGTAGTAAATGTCAAATGCCAAGCTTTTTCAGACATCATGTCTCCACTTTCCCCCAGATTCCAGGGCTCGAGCTCTCGCTTAACGATCGCCCCAGATAAAACAGAATCATGTCACCCTGCATGAACACACCGTTGGTACCTGGCAGCGTGGCCGAGCGGTTAAGGCGTAGCACTCGAACTATGGAATTTATCTTCCTCGATATGCTATTCATTCGTGAGCGTGTGTTCGAATCACACCGCTGTCGACACTTCTTTTTGCTTTTTGAAGCTTCAAAATAGATATTTTTAGTATAGATTCGGATAGCCTGGTATCGGTTGTCTCTCCAGCCTTAAATTGAGGCTCATTTTGCTACTCATGATGATTTTATATCCGTGTTGGAAGTTGGGTCCTGAAACATGCATGGCTGGGGCGACCTGTCCACACACAGATTTTTTCAATACCAGCTCTCTCCAGGCCTCTCTGCTTCGCTACGCATTCCAGGACGCTGAATTTGTGCTATCTTCTGCTGCTGCTTCGTAGTCTTGTCGTCCCTCTATCAGTTTAAAAAAAGGCAAATCTGGTAGGTAGTTACACGGTTATTGGATAATCGATCCATGGATAGATAATTATGTCGTTTTGATTCAGTCAAAAGGTATAAAACTACATGGAAGGTTGACGAGACGATTGGAGCACATGCAGGACAATGAGTGATATGCAGAGTGAACATCACTTGGAGCGATGGTGCAATCAGTGGGGTCTACAGAATACGTGGCCATACAATGTCTACATCGACGCACAAGGAGTAGAGAGTAGAGAACTGCCAGGCTCGATTATGATTATCGATTAAGGGTAAGTTTGATGAACGAATTCGATTTTGTGATTGAACAGGTTTGAGCATCAGAGCCTCAGTGACCTGGAATTGGCAGCCCATATGTCACAACCGTGGAATGATGTTGATCATCTCCAGACCTTTTATGACTTGTCCATAACTTTCGTGAGATTCGAAGAAGAAACTTAGTAGCCGCCGCCCTGCTGGCCACCGTAGCCACCGCCGTAGCCACCTTGACCGCCGCCGTTGTAGCCCTGGCCACCACCGTAGCCGCCCTGGCCGCCACCGTAGCCGCCCTGACCACCGCCGTAGCCACCGCCACCGCCCTGACGGTAACCGCCGCCGCCGCCGAAGCCGCCGCGACCACCACCACCGGGAGCACGCTCAGTAGCCTTGTCGACGCGGATGACGCGACCGTCGAACCTGCAAGATGTGTTAGCGGGACTGAACCCCCAGCGACGACATCCACCCCGACCGCAAGCCGCGCGCGGTGCGCTTCCGTGGCGCGACCGATTGGATCGAGGTGAAAAGCGAATTAGAATGATGGCACTTACTCCTGGTTGTTCATAGCCTCGAGGGCAACAGTAGCCTCCTCGTCGGAGCCGTAGCGGACGAAACCGAAACCGCGGCTGCGGCCGGTGTCACGGTCCTTGACAACGGTCTGCGAGAAGAGAAGATTGTCAGTTATCAAATGCAAAGCGGGTCGGATGGGTGATGTGGGGACTCACAGCATCCTCGACAACGCCGAATTCCTCGAACTTCTGGCGCAGGGACTGGTCGTCCGTGTTCCAGGACAGACCGCTGTGACATTGTTAGCTGGCGCGCATGAGGATCGCATGGAATCACGAACCCAATGAAAAGCTTCGACATTTTGATGGAAAAGGATCGAAAAAGGGGTGGGAAAGATGAGGGATGTAGGTGTGAAGAGGGGCATAGCCGAGCCTGATCTTAAATACGGCACAGCACTTTCCCCGGAACAACTTGCAGCCGTTGACCCCTCGTTTTTCAGGCGACTTTTTTTTTTTTTACAATTCGTTTTTTTTCGTGTTTCATGCTAAATGCTACATCTCTCTTGAAGTATTCGGTGATTCAACTCACTGTGTCGCCTGGTTTGGCACTGCCATCGTGTTGCGAGCTTCCCCGGTTTATGTAATTATGCGATGTGGAGCACCTCCGGTGATCGGGCAGCTACTTTTTTACTTTACTAGCGAATATATCAGTATCATGCAGCCCGCTCGAGACTTGTGCAACTTTTGAGATCACCATAAAACAGATCATTCGCTGATTAAACTCGTACATTGATTGGCATCTTAAGTTCAACCGGATTGCATGTCACCGGCATCATCCGCCCCTCCGATCTGCGTCACCCCACCCGTCTTCCTCTCTTGTATAAAAAGCCTCCATCTCACTGCCTCACTTTTTCTCTCATCCACACTCTGCTACATATCAACTCTCACATCTCTGAGCACCCTTCAAAAACCACTCAAAGGGCAACTTCCAAAATCTACATTACCAATATGCCTGTCATCGAAATCACAAGGTATCATACTTCCCCACTCTCCGTGCAACCCTGGAAATGTGAGAATTTTACTGAACATTAACAGCAAAGCCGAATTCCTGGACAAGATTCTCGGCGCTGACACTCCCGTGATTCTTGACTGCTACGCAGAATGGTGCGGTCCCTGCAAAGCTATCGCTCCCAAGGTCGAAGAGTGGAGTGACGTTTACACCGGCGTGAAGTTCTACAAGGTGGACGTGGACAAGGTCGCCGACGTCGCGCAAGAGCTTGGAGTACGAGCCATGCCGACCTTCATGCTGTTCAAGGATGGCCAGAAGTTCAATGAGGTCGTTGGTGCCGTCCTGCCTGCCATCGAGCAGGGTATCAAGTCTCTCCTCGAGTGAGCGAAAAATGGAGGGATCGACTTGAGTCGCTCTGGGGGCTTCTCTCAATCGACTCGGTCTCGGCGCTGCTGCCATGATAACGAATTTTATGCCATATCTCTTTTGCTTTCAATTGCTTTATATCTAGAGGTACCGATGTTATAATGGGAAGGGGGATCTACCCACGGTGAAGCTTGTTTGACACGCTTAGATCCCTGAATAGTAACCTAACGTTCGAATTGTCTAGGAAATGAGAAAACTTAGCTTGATCTTCAAAACACGCTGAATAGATTCGATACAGTCAAATGGCAATCTCCCCCAACAACCCATCTTGGCAGTGCTAAAAATACGACACGCGGGGTTCAAAATCAAAACAAAATAGACACAAAAGCATGAAGGAGCCAACTTATTTACTTCGGCCCCATTTCCACCCCACAAATCAACAATCAACATTTGTACCTTCCATGACCATTCCGACCCTCAGAACCCAGAGTCATTCAAATACCTGGGAGGAATGGTCGGCCAAGCATCAACTCCATCCAACATCGCCAAAACCATACCACCGCTCTGGTGGACTTGGATATGACAGTGCATCAAGAACGCACCCGGGTTAACAACCTGATACCGCAAGGCCAGCCAAGTCGGGCCTGTGATCGGAATCGGCGTGTTCGATGTATCCCGATACTGCGGCGTCAGCAGATTGAAATTGCCGGGAACGGCCTGCACGGCCTGAGCGACAGTACTCCAGTTGAAGATTCCATTTCCTTGGCCGATGATGAAGTGCTTGTTCGAGTGCTTGTGGATCGGGTGCGCGGGCTGTAGGATCGTGTCGATCTGGATGATCAGGTCAACCCAGGTATTGTTCCTTGTTCGGATAACCAGATCGCTAGGAATGGAGGTCTGGTTGAAGAGGAGCGGCTGGGACTCTTCTAGCTCGAGACCGTAGCTTGTGTTTCCGAGTCTCCAGCGGTAGGCATTTCCCACTTGACTAACGTGAAGCAGGAAGGTTTGGTCGACATTGTTGGATGGTACGAGGACCGGGAATGGAACGACGAAGGTCTCGTTCAGGAACACTGTGTTTGTTGTTGCGTTTTGGTTGTTGATGGTGATCCAGGGGTTGGAGGGCCGATTGAGCTGGGGCGTGCCTGAATACCTCATTATAGCGGTCGTGTTGAGGATTTGCTGTACGCTGGCGCTGACAGTTCGCACTGTATAATCTCCCCGTGGCTGGGTGAGTGGGACGAGAACCGAGTAGCGGTTTGAGTTGGGGATTGTGAGGGCGTTGACTTGTACTGGTCGGATATATCGTCCATCAATGGCATACACCCACATGACGTGCTCATCGATCGAGAATGTCATTTGTAGTACCCCGGATGTGCTGGTCAAGTCCCAACTCACAAATTGGTCAGCCGAGCTCACATTTAGGATTTCTCGGGGGCCTTGAGATGGTACACAGCCTGAAAACATGGTTGGTAGGACTGCGCTGTAGTTGTGAGGGAAATTGAACGTTGCATCAGTGACATTGGCAGGCCAACATCTAGACAACAACTTTAGCACTTTGCCGACAACAGAAAGATTTGACAGTCACTCACGCCATGTCTGTAAGATTTTGATTGGGCCCCAGTACTCCTCGCTGAGCAGGAGTCGTCAAAGCATTGATTTGATCTCGAGGTAAACACGTCACAGAGCCTTTTCCATTGATGAGCAAAGCATTTGCACAGAATGAGTCAACTCCAGATGCCACCTCGGCGGCCCATATCTGTTCTGACGTGAGGCAGCGCCAATCCGAGAGCAGTACAGGGCAGGTAACCCTCTCGGCAGCGAGCATTGCGTTCAATTGCACAGTGCTGTTTGATATCAGACTGAAAGGCCTTTGCACTGAAGGAGCTGGGGTAATGTATATTGGTCCGAAAAGCCCGTCCTCAAGAGATCCCCGGTGGTGGGCATGATACCAGTATGCCCCGTAATCATTTGCCGTCCATCTGTATAGAAATGAGCTGTTTGGGACGATGGACCTTTGGGAGACACCAGGAACGCCATCCGACCACGGGGTGCCTAGCTGTTCAATCCCTATATGTTATGAGCCGATGCCTGCAAAAGAAAAGAACCATCGCCGATCAGAAGCATTGGACCAAGATCATCGACGTCTGCAAATTAAGTTCTTCTCTATCCGCTCAATCCCCAACACACTGACTGGATGGAGGTCGAAACTAGCACTGACAACGATCCCAAATGGCCCAATATTTCCGAGCGGTGATATACTGGAGAATTGAAGTACTTACCATGGAAGTGAACAGTTGTGTTGAACGGGCATCTATTATCAACCAAAAATTGAACATTATCACCCTGATTGAGCTGCAACGGTGGCCCAGGAAACTGCCCATTCACCGAAATCACCGGCCTGGTGACTCCAGCAACAGTTCGGTTGGACCAGGTCAAGGTGATAGGGAAGAACACTGTCGCCGCCGACCCCCATTGAGCGAGGCATAGTATCCAAACGGACAAAGTTCCTCGAAGAAGTCGCATTGTCGTGTATTGTATCCAAATGTGCGCCTGCTGTATCAGTATATGCGATTTAATGTGCCCGCATCACTCCACGGATCCAGAACTCTTTTATACGAGCCCAGGAAGCCAACAGCTCATACAGTGAGCATATGCGTCTCGGTTTCGTCTGGGGGTCTTCCATGCGGGCTGTCACTTAGGATGCAAGATTTCCATGGGAACGGCTTGCATGCGAGTTCGTAAAGCTGCAACGCACGGGGCCGCTCGTGCCAAAGCATCATGATGAATCACTTCGGTCATCCAGAAAAGGGTATGCGACGGAGAAGTTCATCCGAATATCAATAAAAGAGTCGGGATCTTGGATGTTTGTCTCGCAAGCCAGCCAATCAACAGATAGAGCCGTGTTTTGTATGCAGATCTGCGCCATTGACTTTTGGTAAGTGGGTTTATTGGTGCCTGCGAAGCAAATCCGCTGACAGAAAGCCTGAAAGTCAGAATTCCATTGATATTTCGGGGAGAGCTGTGACCAACAATAATTTGGTGGCGCTCAAAGGGTAAGCTTGTGAGTTTCAAAGGACTGGGCGGCGTAAGGGCATTGGAGGTATCAAAACAGGCACCCTTTGAGCCTCGGCACGTGGCTCAGGCGGTACACCCGGCAGAGCTGAGGGACGAAGTTGAAGGTTCCATTGCCATGGGAGCTTCTGGCTGAGACTTTCGGCTCTCTGCAGGTCAGACCGATGTGGAGCATACTTTTGGGCCTGGGGAGAAAGGCTCGCTTTGATCGTTGGAGGTGAGTCAGCCAGTCTGAATCGGGAATAATCGAAGGAATTTCGGGGGTGATGTCAATTTCGGGCTTAGCATGGACGCCACGTGCTGAATAGGGGATCAAGGCACAGAGCTTTCAGCATGAATGAGACACGCGATGTGAGGGGTGTACAAGGGATCTGGATGAAGTTGAGTTCTAAATGGAACCACCCAGGAGGAAGAGGCGTGGGGACCTGATTGGACTAAGACCATAATGGTGGCCGTATGGGATGAATTGTCATGTGTTTTCGTAGCCAGCATGATTAGCACTCAAATTATAGGCTATATGAACATGATTGATTGATTTTCGTGAATGTAACTTTTCTCTGGCATGCATGACCTTGATGGAAGAATAGCGACCAACATCAGAAGTTGTCGGCGTTGGTAAAGAGGCCAGGCATGTCACTTTGGGCAGTGTTTGATGCAGGGGGGTGGCCCTCTTCGGAATTGAAGATGAAAACTGGATCTGAGGCAGGAACTTCGCTCGCAGCAGGCTGGGCGATGGGCTGACGGAGTAAGCTCGGGGTTGACCACTGTTGCGCTTCAAACCCCTTTTGGCCACCCTGATCTATTTGTAGCCCTTCTATGTCGTCGGGATTGATTTTGTCGTAGCCATCGTTCAATCGTTGGAGGAACTCTGGGTCAAAGCCCATTTGGACAAGAGGGTCAGCTGGCCTCTCTCCCATAGAAGCGGTGGTTGGAAGACTGCTAGCCCAATCCGTGGAGAAAGATGGATCTGCGCCGGCTGAAATCATCCCTGCACTACCAGCATAGCTACCAGAAAGACTCCCCGGTCGGCTAGGCCCTGCTGATGAGAAGCCTGTTCCAGGAAAAGCGGGGCTTCGGAAACCAGGGCTGGAGACTGCAGGGCTATGGAGGGGGGCACCGTGGCAAACTGTCCTAGCGAGGACATTGATGTCCCGAGGTGCAGCCCGCAGGCCACCATTCACAGCGAAGGGTGGCTGCATTCCAAGGTCGGAAAACTGAATCTCGTTGTTGTGGACTGCTGTCTCCAACCCACAATCACGCTTCAAGACACCCAACCAGACAACATTGTCAGCGCAGGTCTGGTTCCACGAATCGTCAGATCCATAGATGATACGACGAGCCTCTGTTTGTATCATCAGATCTGATGGAACAATTCCCTGGGCCTTTTGAGCATATATGTACGTGGTGAGTTCGCGTGTAAGACGGCGGTAGCAATTGACATCAGTAGGAACGGGGAGGCCGAGCGACGAGACACCTTCGCCGCTTCCTTTGGCTTGCTCGGTGGCCCATGGATCAGGAGACCGCCATTCATAGTCAATCATGTATGGCGGAATGGCATTCTCAACACGAGCTTGAATGGCAGGATCAAAGCCCCAATCGCCTTGCCATTGAGCCATGCTGGCCCCATTTTTGAAATGGCCAGCGAGGTGATCCACCCGATCTTTCCATGTCTGGAAGGTGGAGTCACAGAAGCCACATCGAGACTTGATCTCTGTGATACTGCTCTGCCATTTCTCCATGCAAACTTGGAACTTGGTGTTGTGCATCAAGCGAAGGTGTTGATTGAGATGGTCCTTCCGGTAGAATGTCCTCTCTTGCAATGTCTTCTCCTGGCAGCTGATGAAGTTATGTGTTTCTAGATGTTCACCGTCAGGGTTAGCTGCCGAGCAGAAGACACAATGAGGTATGCCATCCTGTTCAACTATACCGCCCTGGGGGGCACAGGTCCATTTATCTAAGATGAGATGCATGGACTTTTCGTGTCGTTGCCAATCATACTTAGCAGGGAAGGAGTCGGTACAGAATGTACATTGGAAAGGACGAGCTGCCTTGGCCTTGGAGTGAGTCAATGTGTTGACAGGGACAGAGGGCTTGCGGCGACGACGACGTTCTTTACGATCCATTGATCCAAAAGAAAGAGATGATCGATGAGAGAAAGCAGAAGCAAAAGAGAGGTCAGATATGGATGACCGACTGGTATCCAAACTACTCGCCGAGGCGGTACGCAGTTTATGTTCAGAGCTAGCATGGCTTGACTCATTGGTACTGGACCCAGGGCGACGGGGCCTCACGTGACCCGATCGGGCCCGGCGTGGGCGCGAGGGATCGAATGGTGGATTGGCCAAGGCACGGGTAATATCGCTGATCGTCGCAGGTTCGTTCTCAGGGGGAGAGTACTTCCAACGTTCGAGAGGAGTCATGAGGGATACGTCGACGGATTGCTTCTTGGGAATGTCCACGGCTCCCGGGACGGGAGGGGCGGGAGAACTGCTGCCAGAGGATGAACGAACTTTGCCGCGGCGTCTGGCGTTGGCAAGCCAATTTGAAATTTGTGTTCGACTCAGGCCGGTGAAGTGTTTCAGCTCATCCCTCTCCTCCTCTGTGGGATAAGGATTTTCGTTGTGGTCCCGCAACCAGCCCTTCAGCACACTGATCGCTTTACGCGAAAATCGAGCGCTGCTACTGCGGGAGCGAGAGTCCGACTCATCGGGGTACGCGTTGTATGAAACCGACTTCAGGGCTTTCCTTCCTGTCAAACCTCCAGTCGGAACGTATGCGTTCTCATTCACGCTGTGTAAGGTTTGGAGGAATTTTCCAGTCGTTTTGGCATGAGTGAAGCTGCACTCGCGGTAAAGAGAGATGCAACAAGTGCAACCATAATTTAAGGCGCCGCGCTTTGCGAGGAAGCAGTCCAGTCCTGCGCGACGACAAAAGTCGCACGGTTCCTGAGCTCGGAACATGGGGTAGCCTCCCTCGGGGTCAGCGGCCTGCTCGGCGTGCATGGACAGCTCCGGTACCGGATCGTTGAGAAACTCCAATGGTTGACCATGGGCGATTGCATCAAAGTTTGCTGCGTGCTCATCAGCCTCTTCGAGCTCAAGATCGACCGATGCGACATCGTCCTCTTGCTGAATGGAGCCGTGGGCAGACGAAGCGCCCTCGAAGTCGAAGTACTCCATCTTTCGTGTTCACTTGGTGTGGTGCAGAGGAGTGCAGTGTCTCGAGGCAGAGTCTGATAAACGGACACAGTGGAAAGGGGAGAGTCGGTCAGGTGAAAGTTGGCCGAAAACCGCACCCTGGTCTGGGGTAAGTCGAAGTGGAGCCTCCGCTTTGAACCATCAACCACGCTTGTCATTAGCTTTCATGTCGGCCACTCGGCATGGACCGTTCCAATGCAGCTTATGTGTGGCTGTTCACGCCGATAAGCATTAATCACCGATGACGGTCACAGGCAATGGGCCGATGAACGCAGTGCAACCACGGCATGTCCGTGAAAATTTGATTTGACATCGAGAAGATCGCAGTACACGGAGTATCCGGAGAAGCACATCAAGTCCGAGTGGGTGATCAAAATCGAAAACTGGATCACATCTGCGCGCCCTTCCAATGACAACGCTAAGCCTGTTCGGGACTAGTGCAATCAAAACGTGTGCTGCCAAGACTTCCGTTTTCCAAACAGGAAGGAATGATTCATCCGGCTTCTTCCCGATATACGGGGGTCATGGAGAGTATCTACTTCGACTCGTACGGAGTACATCATCTGAGATCTGGATATTTCTTCATGCCCGACTTGATTTCTTCTTGAACTGTAAACTAGACCTTCCATCCCAACGACATTCACACACCGCAGGACGCCACTATCCATCCTTCCATATTCTGGGAAATGCACAGCTTTCTTTGTCTTTGATGAGCTCATCATTTGATACGAGATCACATGCCCGGTGCTCAACTATCTTGCCCGGCTTGCTGCATCTGGACCAAAGTTCTAGAACATTCCAAGCTGGAACAGGGTAAAGAACCGCGCAAGGCATATGCCGAGTGTTGATTGTATCCTAGTCTAGCTCAATCAAACTGAATTTAGTGTCATGATCGCATCGAAAGTTTAAAAAAGGTTATCATTCTTTCTATCAATCTTAAGCGAAAGCCACTTTTCGGTTTGTTTCGACCCACCTGTGCAGCTTTGGTCATTTCATTCTTCAGCCTCTCAAATCGAAGTCATCGGTGCATTTGGTAGTGCGCATGTTTAAGAAGTTCTGATTCAAAATCTACCTTGAAAACAAAGACCCCGACCTCGTGACTTGCGCGTATCTTTGCCATCTGGGGCCCCGGGGTCGGCTTCCTCGGATAGGTTCCCAACCTTGGAGGCCTAGTAACGAGAGGAAACACAGGACCACAGAAGCCTTCTAGACTACTGCTATGCTTATGTCGAATTATGATCTTTGTCTATAGCATTATCTAAATCAGGTGGCTTGTCTCCTTCCAAGGTTTGGAGTTATTGATTCCAACCTGCTGCTTGTAGATATGCTTACGGTTTCTCTTCACGGCGAGAAAGGACTTACCTGTGCCGCGCACAAGTACACACGTACAACCTTCAGAATGTGGTACCCTGGATGAGGCAGATCGATCGCTTTCCCACTCACCACCATTATCATATCTCCCGCGGTTCCAAGTAATTTCCAAGTTTTTAGCTAGTAGACTAAAAGGAATCACTAGATATGCGAAACTTCAGTATTCTATCTAAGACAACATGATTTTCAAAGCCTTTTATGTCCACAAATAGCGATATGCGATGTATGATCTTGCGCACTTGATCAATCTCATGTTATACGCAAATCATATGATCAGGGATAATCTGTTTGTCTGTTCCCGAGTTTAGTAGGCTCAGAAACCATACATCCAAGCACCATCAATGTGAGCGAGCAAGGGAAAGGGGCATTATGCGCCTGGCAGAGGATGGGGAAAGAAGGATATTCTCCGAATATTGTAATGTCGAAGAAAAGTACCTAGTACTCTATCATTGATTTTATTGTGCCGTTGAGCTTCGGGTATCACAATATTCTCTCGCCGGATGTGATATTTGGCTGGATGGCTGTGAGTGAACAGGAGGGATTATCCATATAAACTGAAATTATACCTACACAACTTGAAATATGTACAAATATTTTCGCTCAACGCAATACATATCCATGGATGTAACCCTTAGAGTTAGATAGAACAGCGATATTTATCTTGATTGGCTAAAACCCGGAAAATCGTGATGTGACAGACGAATCACATCATGATATTTCTCTTGGAATTCGGAATAAGCGGGCCCGCGGGCTTGTTCCCAACCTTGGGAGCCCGTGGGAGGAGACATTGATGGATATTTGCACTAGTGGACGGTGATCAACTACGTACTTGGTACAATGTTTGTGGTATGCAAAGACACATTTACCATATAATTTGACGATATGTATGCCCACCCCTCGCTGTTCGGACCTGAAACATTCCGCCCCGCCAATGATCTTCGCCTTTGTGTTCACGTTGTTTTCATAGTTGCTGTGTCCCTGTTCCTTTTCCACTAGCTGAGGAATCAACGTCCAGTCTTTCGCACATCCCATCCCTTTCAAAAGAAGATCGACTCAGAAATGAGGTGAATTGGAGATATTAATTTGTGGAAACCGATTGTTCTTCGGATGAAACTCGGTGGGTTTATTGTGCAATTGATGTTGTTAACACGGGTCGATTGAGGGGAGCTTGCGCAATCACAGGGCTTCAATGGCCGGATGAAAGAGCCGTTCTGGTTTAGGAAGCGCGAATCAAATACTGCCATTTGGACGGAAAACCCCTTCCGCCCCATACGGCCATCCTGGTTCGCGGGTGATATGATGTCATACTCCTTTTCCATATAAGCTTAGGAGCATAAAGGATTCGAGCACCTCGAACTTTTTCCTCCTTCACCTCAAATCTATCTAACCTCTAATCACCCATCATGGTTTCATTCGTAGGATCAAACGTCATGGGAGCAGCCTTCGAGGTTACTGATCGATATTCTGATTTACAACCCAGGGGCTGCGGCAGCTCTGGGATGATCTGGTGCGTTCATCGTAGCTAGTTGTTCGCACCAGGATACTAACAATCAGTAGCTCAGCACGGGATTCCATTTCCAACTCCACGGTCGCTATTAAGAAAATCATTTCGCCATTTGATACTCCAGCTTTGGCCAAACGCACCTATCGCGAGGTCCACTTGCTAAGTAACCTACGACACGATAATGTAAGTGCATAAGTATACCATATTCCCTCACCATTTAACCGGCTAACTAGACTCAAATAGTTGATTAACATGACCGACATATTCATTTCTCCATCTGAGGATCTGTACGAGAATCCCCCTAAACTTGGACACTGAGGTCGAATCATATATGCTAACCTTTACAATCGTAGATACATTGTGACAGAGTGCATAATGACAGATCTTCATCATCTACTGAGGGCGGCTTCAAAGCCACTGGAAGGACAATTCATCCAGTTCTTTACATATCAAATGCTGGTAAGCCACGCTCTGAACAATCTAACAAACGGTATTTCTAACCTGAATAGCGAGGGATGAAATACATCCACTCTGCTGGAATTATCCATCGGGATCTGAAGCCAAGCAACATTTTGATCAATGACAACTGCGATCTCAAGATTTGCGACTTTGGCTTAGCTCGAGAACAAGACGCCCAGATGACAGGTTACGTTTCTACGCGATACTATCGTGCTCCGGAGATCATGTTGACCTGGCAAAAATACACATATGATGTGGATATGTGGAGCGTCGGGTGCATTTTAGCTGAAATGATGATCGGGATACCTTTATTCCCCGGGAAGGACCACGTACATCAGTTCAAGCTTATTACCGAGATTTTGGGAAAGCCTTCCGAGGACGTGATGAAACGAGTTTTCAGCGAAAGCGTAAGTTTGAACCTTACACCTGGGCAGCTAAATCTCAGATCGACGAAGACTAACTGTGGTTTATAGACATTGAAATTTGTGAACTCGCTACCAGACACAGAACCCCGTGGGCTTAAATCTATTGTTGGGGATGTCGACCCTCAAGGTATGCTCTATATGCCCATGAATCTTGACTCCCTAATCAGTATCCTTACTTGATATATACTAACATTTGCAGCCGTGGATCTTCTTGAGAAAATGCTGCAGATTGATCCTTGCAAGCGAATCACCACAGAGGAGGCCTTGACACATCCATATGTCTTGACTTATCAAGATTCTGATGACGAGCCCGTTTGCAAAAAGCAGCTTGATTGGTCGTTGCTGGATTCAGAGCTTTCAGCCAACGAGTGGAAGAACTCAATGTATGTGGCCCTCAATACAAACATTTGGCGAATTTCGCTAACAGCTTCAAGGTATTCTGAGATTTTGGATTATCACAGTGGCTCTTGTGACTGGCAGTACGACCACGTCCCACCCACAGGGAAAATTCAAAACATGATGGCCGAGGAGATGAGTGGAACATATTAGGAGCTTGCCAGTCATCGCCTGTAAACTTAGATATCATGACATTGACGGACCATACAATAGTGCGGGAAGAATAAAGTACCTCATATAATCACATGTATGAATTCGATCGCCGTAACAACAATGTAGGCCCAGCATGCATGTCATCTCAGAGTAAAGACCGGGTTAATATTTTGGTGAAAGCTTTCCGAGGCTGGAAAGACACCTGCAAGGTGATAGCTCCGAAAGACCTCGGGAGTTCAGTGCGCCAAATATTGCGTAGCATCAGCAATGGATGCGCCATGGAGGGATGTATGTTAAACCGAATCTGAACCAAAACTGGATGTATGTTTGAACGATTTGAACTGTTTGACAGGACATACCTCGGGGGGATATTTAGATTGTTAGCGCAACTCAGCCACGATGCCTGTGCATAATCACCTGGCAATGGATGTATTCCCTTCAAAGAACAAAGCATTGAGGCCTAGTGTATCTTGAGAATGCCAAGTCCGACCAGACGCGGGGTCAACGGCTTAAGTGCAATGTGGGGATGCGATGCTCACCTAAAATAAACCCGATGTGGGGCCTTGAACCCAAAAGCCGACGGCTATTGATCTTGTCTGCTTCGCGCTTCAATCTCCGAAGTTGAGATAAGATGATCTACAATTCTTGGGCTTTTCACTACTCTCCCAAACTAGTCTGTTGGACAAATTATACTTTGAAATGTCAGAACTTCCCTCAATTCGCTGGGGTATATTGAGTATGAGGCACTTCACCTGATGTTATGGCACTTTGCTTACTGTTTCAAAAAGCCACAGGAAAGATTGCTTCCTGGTATGTAGCCGACCTTGCTCTGTCTCGCCCAGATGCAAAGGTTCGTCATATTGTGAAAGCAATAGGAACCTCAGATGTCAGCCGTGGTAGATATTTTGCCCAACAGTACTGTCCAAAAGAGAAGCCGGAAATATATGGCTCCTACGAAGAGGTCTATAACGATCCCGATGTTGATATCGTCTATATCGGAACGCCACACGCCTTTCACAAAAAGAATTGCCTGGATGCGATTGCGGCGGGAAAGCATGTGCTATGCGAAAAGCCATTCACACTCAATGCTCGCGAGTCCAGAGAGGTCTTCGACGCAGCGAAAGCGAAGGGGGTTTTCATTGCTGAGGCCATGTGGCTGCGCCATCGCCCACTGACAATCGAGCTCCAACGACTTCTCCACCAAGAGAAAGTGATCGGCGAGATTTTCCGCGCTACATCGGATTTCGGTTCCGAGCTCGATATTCCGAACTTGCCACTAGACAAATATTATCGGCAAAACTCGATGGGCGCAGGCTCTTTGCTGGACCTGGGCATCTATGCACTGACGTGGATTGTGCTCAGCCTGGACCCCGAGCTCACCGCAGACCGAGCGAAGCCGAAGATCCTGGCAGCTCAGACTCACTGGGAGGACGTTGAATTGACCTCAACTGCCATACTTCAATATCCATCGACGGGCAGACAGGGCGTCGCCACTTCCACAACCATGGCAAACGGTAACCCCGATCTGCTCGCCCGCGTCCATGGCACTTCTGGCTCGGTAGAGGTTCATGGCTCTTGCCCGTCTGCCCCAGAGTCCTTCACTGTTTATCCGAAATTCACGATGGGCGCGGAGGATGCGGTTACCCGTGGCGAAGGAAAGACGTACGACTTTGCAGCTCCGGGACGGGGCTTCCAATATCAAGCAGACAACATTGCGCTGGACGTTCTAGGTGGTCGACTGGAAAGTTCCATAGTCCCTCAATTTGAGACAATCCGCATGATGGAAATAATGGATGAGATCCGACGACAGGGAGGGACGCGATACCCAACCGATTAAGACAAACGGTATCTTTCGTGAATCGAGTGTGGGTATATGGCGGTAGACACGAGAGAAAGAATTTCAGAGTTTCCATGTTGGTCTGATTTGGAGTTTGACCTGAGAGTGAGAGGGCGAAGGAGGAAAATGAAGAGCGGAATAGAAGTCACTTTCTATATAACTGCCACTCAGGATCTAACCCCAAGACAACCTTGGAGGCTTCCAAACGCTGAAGACGAATGTATTCCTATGTGTTCTGCTGCTTTAAGCTGAAATCTCTAACATTTCTCAATATTAATTGATCTCAAAAGAAAGCCCATCACAGAATAACTGAAATTCGCACATGGAATCACAAGACCCCTCTCAAATCAAGCCATCCCCAGCAAGGCAAATCCCCGGCCTTAGCCTACACTGACTCCTCAACCTAAAATCAAGTTCGCGTTAATTAGCCCCGACCATCCGTGCCCCGATTGTCGTTTCTCGGCAATTTTAATCGAGCCCGTTCCTGTCTGTGACACGTAGGGACTTTTGTGGTTTGTTTGCATTTTTCTATTCTAGGCTTGGCAGATTTGTACAAACACAAACAGCAAACAGGACACATCTCTCGCACAGGGGAATGTCTGTCCGAAAAAAAAGGAAAGGAAGAGAATATGTCATTTTGATAAGGAGCCTGGAGGGAAATGAAAGGGGAGGCCCTCAAGGCGCGCCCACCACGTGATCCCAAACGCACAATGCAGGACACACTTCCAAACCCCGTTCCTGCAACTAGTATTTGTGCCTTGACCAGTCACCAGTCACCACGGAAAATCGACCTCGCTCGCTTTTCTCGGATTTTTCGAGCCAAAAAAAGAAGAATTGGGGCAAACCAGGATTGAACTGGTGACATTACGAATATTTCTAGGTTAGAAACCGAAGTGGACACTTCAATCGTACGCTCTCCCAACTGAGCTATTGCCCCACAACTATGATGTCATCGGTCAACTTTGGAATCTAGAACTGCTAAGCAAGTGCAGAATCAATATCACAAGGTTCGGGTACTACGGAGTTGAAACAATGACCAAGAAAGTGTTGTGTGGTGGATCATCATGGGGCGGGATGCCCATGATCAGCACTGGCGGTGAAAATCTTGGAATTACATCTACATAGTTCCAATACCACGATGTGTAGCTGCAGTATTCAAACCTCAAGCCAACTCTTGGGGGCATACGCGTTGCTGGAATTTAGATCAATGGGCTAGTTATATGGATGTTTCTCCTCTGTTCTCGTTATCCATGTAGCATATATGCGTATACCACCAACATTTAGCCTGGGACTAGAGGGATTGAGCATATGGCCCCTACCACGGGAACAAAATTGAAAGTCTCAGGGTAAAACACAAAAAGTAGCTCCATAATCATTACATTTATAAGGAATCGCGGGAATTCAATCCGTGATTAGCCCCGGGGACCCGGGGCCGTCCCGAAACCTTCCACGGGGTGTCAATCTCAGGAGAAAAGCTACCAATCCCCAATTGAAGAATCCATCAGAAAGAATGCCACTCTTTCTTGCGGCAAGCAGTGGAACTGAGATGGCGACGGCAGCTTTATTTCTGACTTCATGCGAGGACAACATGGCATTGCCTAGCCATATTGATTGATAGTCATAAAAGAGGACGCTCGAAGTAGGCTACGATGAGTTCATTTTAAAAGCAAACACTACGCCAACGACCATACCTAAGTATTGATACTGCTCAAGTCTTTTTTACTCACCATCTGGGCAACTCTTGAAACATTTCAAATCAGGGAGCATGTCTAGGGTAGGTATACTTGATCTGTAGAAGCTGGGGTTAGAACAACTTCCACTGAGACTCTGGTGAAATTGATTTTCAATCTCGTCTGACTGGTTAAACACGAATACACCTGATTATCCTACAAACAAAAGCTATCAATGATTCTCCCCGAGGTCTTACAGCCTCAAGCACACACCTGGGCATGTCTTTGACAATTCGCCACGGGGTGTGGGATTATTCCTGGAGGGGATAGACCAACACGGACCTACACAGCCTCGTCTTCATCCCATCTCCCGTGGTTTCTCTGAACTTCTGCCCGATTCAATGAGACACATTTATATGAGCTAAAGAACGATCCCGTGGTCTTTGAAACAGAAGCTAGCATGCATTCAGTCGCTATCTCATCCTGTCCTACAAGGTTTCGGCTCCCGAATCCAAGTTATGAATTCGCGAATGGATGCATCCATGCGCACTATACCCTTTTGATCCCGGACAGACCAACGGGGAAATTGTGATAATTTCCAGGAGCTAGTTGTCGGGAGTAACAGAGCTGGCGGGTATGGTGATGTTTTGGTTGGTGGGTCCTATAACTGCGAGGATGGTTTCAAGGTTGCAGGCACAGCCACAATGCCAATGCTCGGAAATCTTGGCCTTTCGGATTTCCACTCTAAAGCCGCCTTGGCATTGGCTATTCAACGCCATGGAGTGACTGTGACCCAAGACGGAGGTTCAGACGTTAGAAAATGTCTTATTTCTTTCCCACACGGAGACGGTCCGTAGGAATGGGATGCATTCAGGTCGGCATTGAGTCTGGACCCTGCATATTGATTGTGACTTGTGGGGTAATGCATATCTTCCATCCAGTCAGGCGCCGTCGAATTTCTTCAGACATATTAAGGATTTAACCTTGGAGGCGGTCTTGTGTTTGACCGAGTCATGAGGTTTTGTCGTACGATATCACAGGTATAAAAGGTGCTCTGTTCGCTACCGAATTCATCAGACATCAACCATCAGCCATCAACCATCAAACAAACAAAATGCATTGGAGCACCATCGTCCTCGGCTTCGTCGGCATTGCCAGTGCCCAGACACTCAACATTCCTACGCGTGTGGGAAGCATCGTCTCATTGGCTTCTCCCAGCTCGATCAAAGGCAGTGTTGACCTGGGCAACCGGGAGTACGATCGTGGTCGGGCTTGTGATAGCGACGATGACACCGGTATGTTTCCTTCCCAGTATGTCCGAGAATGATTCTCATCAAACAGGTTCCGACAGTGCCGTGTTCATCTTGGAGGATGGAGCATCTCTGAGCAACGTGATCATCGGAAAGGATCAGCTCGAAGGTGTCCACTGCAAGGGATCTTGCACGCTGACCAATGTCTGGTTCCGTGATGTCTGCGAAGTAAGTCATGTCATAAGTCACCCCCATTTAGCCTTGGATGCTAACATACTGTCTGCAGGATGCCATTTCCATCCTCGGAACTGGAAACGCACTCATCAAGGGCGGCGGTGCCCAGGAGGCCAAGGACAAGGTGGTGCAGCACAACGGAAAGGGAACTGTCACCATTGACGGATTCACTGTTGTGAATGCAGGCAAGCTGTACCGCTCTTGCGGAAACTGCAGCAGCAACAAGAGCAAGAGCCCCCGTAACGTTGTGATCAAGAACGTCAAGGCCAAGGGTGTGGATACTCTGGTCGGAATCAACTCCAACTATGGCGATACCTCGAGCGTGAGCGGAACTTGTGGATCTAGCGTCAAGCACGTGTGCCAGGAGTTTGAAGGAGTCGACAAGTCTGCGGGCAAGGAGAGCCCAAAGCTCACCACGACTGCTTCGTGCAAGGGTCAGTCGTCGCTTTCTTCTTGCTAAGCTCGAGTCGATCTCGTGGGGGGAGAGAAAATTCGGTGCATCGCGCCCGTCTCTGCCTAACCTTGGAGTCCGCTCCTAGGATTGATTGAATGGGGACTGGTTGGTGGTCACCCACTCACCAAAAGCTGAAGCTCCCCTCTCTTCAACCCATCATTTCCCCTGCGCTTCCTGTATTTATTCTGCTGTATTATTCCAGTTGACCTCCAATCATTCACTGTTAAGAGATTGTCTCACAAGTTTACACCAGTATGTAGCGTATCTCCCGTGGGCGCATAGCCGTCGTTTGCAGTTACCTGCGGTGTGAGGTGGCCACCATCACGGCAAAGGTGTCATCGTGCAAAGTAAAATGAAACACCTCACAATAGATTAACATTTAAAAAGCTTTCAAGCTCACAGTGTGAGAGAAAAGGGAAAGGATTGAAAAAAAGAGAAAAAAGAAATCGTAAGTGGCGATACCCGGATTCGAACCGGGGCCAACACAGCATTGTAGACCGAAATTAATCGGAGTTCCACAATGTGGTATCCTACCCCTAGACCATATCACCATTTGTTGAAAGACCGGCGGCTAACGGGATTCACGACGGGTGACAAACTTTAGTAGCCATGCTACCTGCCGACTTTTTTTCGAATGGCAAGTGTTGAAACATTAATTTTTGATATTTTTATCGCCTGCGAATATTTCATAACAATCAATCTGGCCCAGTTCAAAAAGTCAAGTTTGTTGTTTGAAGCCACTCCTCGGCTCCCTTGTTTCTTTCCCCAACATCCAAGGCCACCAAGATCCGACTGACACAATTATATCCTGCAATGGTGGTAGTGAGTTCAAGAACCTGCTGCGGGTTGAAGAACTTCCTGAGGCCCTCGAAGACTTCATCGGGAACCTTGATAGTCTTCGTCATGGCATCCGTGTATCTTAACGCAATGCAATGCTCAGGGCTCAAGACCGAAGAAAATGATTCATCCGCGAAATCGATTTCTGAATTCTTGATGATGGCCAACCCCTCATCTTTCATTCCACTCTTCTGGAGCAATGGCGCATGTTGTTCCCATTCAAACAATGCACCGTTGATTACGGCGACACGGCAAATCGCTAGCTCGCGAACTGTGACTGAGAGGGTTGTTTGGGCTCGGATCGCTCCGAAGAATGAGTTCCATCCCTCTGCGATGGGGTAGGAGTGCAGTAGAGCTAGGTCGAGGGGGAGAAGTGGGTTTGGTCCTCGTCGGGCTTGGATATCGGCGAGGATACGGGCCTCATCAGGCGTGCTAGTCGGTGGGGGGTCTTGGACGTATGGGAGACGCATGTTGTTTCCGGGTTGTCTTGGAGGTTGGGATAAGTTGATAGAATAGATGTAAAGCCCTGGAGGGTGAACGATAACTGTTCTATAGATTCTGCGAAGCGTTAGTTAGATGTAGCAACAAGCTTAGAACCCGTGGACCCTGGAATGAAAATATATCCATGGATTCTCGGTGTCGTAGCCATGTACATACATATTTAGAAACCTGGAAACGTTTGATCTCAGGATTCCTGCAATCTGATATTCTCAGTCAAGTTTGAAGCAACTAATTTATCGGGATATGTGAAGTATTAAAATGGCGAGACCTCGGAACAAGGGAAATAATAAAACGTTCCAACATCGCAATTTGCGTAACTACCATGCACATCAATTAGATAAAGTTTTTTAATGATGATTTCTTTTTCCTCGAACAATATATCTATGTGTCATATACCGCTAGTTGTAGATCACTACGGAGTACTGTGTCCAAAGGAGGCACTGTAAGTCGATAAGCACGAGAGCCTAGAGGGGCAAATGGTTTGTTTCACGATTTGCGACCCTCACCGAGATCAAATTTAGGTTTATTCACTATATTTCTAGATTTTGCTAGTCTGTCGATCACGCAAAAGAATCCATAATTACTCCGTAGGTGGAAGCCAGCTCATCGGTCTGAGGAGATCGATCGGGAGTAGATCGGGCAAGGTTTCAAGATCGGTATAGATCGACGGTGAAGGCTGATGCTGCAGATATAACATGGGACAACCCTGGAAGATCGTGTGGTATCAGACCCTTGACCAGCATCATCAATCCCTACTATCCTCTGATATTTCCACCAGCTTCACAAAAATTCGTTTCCAAGGTTGCGTACATGCAGCCAGGCTTTGCATTCACTAACTACCCACATGGTCAGATCGATCCCTTGCTTCCAATGTGAATTCTAAGTTTTTGAAATGACTAAGAATTTCTTACACGTGTTTAGGTGAGTGCTTCATGATCTATATAGCTTTAGCAAGCAGGATATGGTATTGCCGACTAGCTATTTCTTCCTACTGACACAGAGAAAATGCAAACAAACCCAAGTGAGCGAGGCAGTGGTACAATGTGGTGTGTACGGAGTACACAGGCTATTTGCGTGTTTGGAGAAGCGGTCTGCGGGACCTGATTGCGCATGTAAGCTATAAGTGACCAATCTACCCGGCTATCAAAGGTGATCGCTTATCTGTGAAGCTATTTGTAGGGAAGTTAAATGCGTGCCCTGATCCATAATTATAGTGGAGCCATCTTTTATTCACGCACACCGCCCTTTTGGATTCTACTAGCGCTGACGCCCAGTTCCTATTACACATAATAAGACCAAGAAATCAGGAGACGGAAAACTCCGCCCATAGTCAGAATTATATGTGGAATTATGGCTGTTGAGCATGATCGGATGGCTATACTCCATATGCAGTCTCGAGATGTCCGTGCCCCCAATCGAGTAAGGCCCCAGACCAATAGTTTTCAAGTACTTCAATTGGTTATGACGAGTGCAAAGTTCTCAAAGGATCTGCGCTTCACCATACCAACGTGCTTTGAGTTCAGATCTGACCGTCGATCGGCTGGTGCTCAACAGATTGCCCCAGAACTCCGAGATTTGGAACCCTCCGCTCATGTCAAAATGGATCGAAAGGAGATAATCAAAGAGCAGATCAACCAAAGGGCTGGACCAGTCGAGAATCTCTTCGAAGATTGAGTTTGTCGTTGATTTTGTCGTTGGCGTGGTGAGGTTTCGGGTTCACACGAGTAGCTTCGTTTCTCCACCCGTGCTCTTTCTTCGTTTTGCATCTGCCTTCACTTCTTTGCAATCTCCCTACATCGTCATATGCGCAGCTCATGCCTTCACACCGAGTCATGCTACAGACGTCTCTAGGCTCACGTCCTGTGACGAACACCCCAGCTGAGCCGCTAGATGGTATTCATCGGCCCTTGCTTTCCCCCAAAGGCATAAAGTGGTGTCTCATGAGTATTTGACCTCCAGTACTTTGGAATCCACCTCTTAACCTTACCAACTCCAGGGGCCTTGTATATAATAAACTTTTCCTATCATTTTTGCAGTCTTTTTTGCAGTCTTTCCAAGCGGCCTCGACCACGACAAATTTTCATGCTTTTATTCTACTACCATCATCGACGGTCGGATCATACACTTCAAAGGCGCATATCCCACAAGAGGAGGTGGTGGGGTTGCTCTCCAGATTCGGCAGACGTGAGGCATTGGTGAATTCTCCGCCGACTCCAGAAAGCGACAAAAAGCCCCACACACAACGCCGGGCGTTCCAAATCCAGAGCCAAGTCCCACTGGGAGAAAAGCAGTTATCGGACCCAGAAACCTCATCACAAACGCGGGCAAAACACCGATCTCAGAAGCGAGGTGCCCCGGATGAACATGTCCACCATACCGGGGTCAAATTGCCCAGGGGGTACGCCATAGGCTAGCTTAGCCTACCGCATATGCTCGCATGAGCACATCTGGCTGACCAACCAGGCATCCGTCTCACACTGATCATAGCCCCCTGCCAAAAAGCAAGCAGGAAAAGAAGGAAGGTACGAGTTCCGCTGCTTGATGACAGCCACGATAGAACTGACAGTGCGCACAACAGAAGAGCCCGTTGATGCTGCAGCTTTGGCGTGGGAGACACAACTCGAGAGCGAACAAGAATGAGTGGGGTACTTAATTTTGGTCTACCCGAGCCGTTGGACCCTGCGACCTCTCACCTTTTCCCCTGATTTCTCATCGAAGACACGAGGTGCCTTGCCAACGACCGATCGAAAAGAGTGGTGATATAGGGGTGAAGATGAAGACAATTGATTGAGGATGTTTGTTTTCTTCCCGCACTGTGCCGAGTCCCCCGACTTCGGCAAGCCGCGGGAGAATAATCAATCAAGTCTCGGGCCGAAGACTTCAGAACTTTCTGACGGGTGGATTCCGCGATCAATTGTCATGATTGATAATCCTCACCCAAGTAACCTTTCAGGGCAAGATATGCATTGTTTTGATTGGCCGGAAAAGACGTTTGTCACCAGCTTGTTAGTGTCTTCTCTGAGACATTACTATGAAATGAAGGCTGAGTAAATCCTGAGAGATATTATGAAGGATTTACTCAGCTTGAGCAAACATTAGAGTTCTTGACTAGGTTTATCGTCAACTACCAGGAATCTTCGCGATGGGTCAATTATAAAAGGGGTATTCGCCCTCAACCCTGAAGCTTTTTTATTCAGCATTGATTGTTTAATTGCCCTGGCCTAAAGATGCTGACCCCCAGTCTCTCTCTCCTGGCCCTTGTGCTGGGCGCTGCAGCAAGCAGCCACCATGGATCGGTTTCCCAGTATGACTTTGTCATTGTGGGCGCAGGCACCAGTGGGTTGGTTGTCGCCAACAGACTTTCGGAATTGAAGAACGTCACTGTCGCTGTCATTGAAGCGGGAGATTCCGTATTCAACAATGCCAATGTCACCAACGTCATGGGATACAGTCTGGCTTTCGGAACCGAAATTGATTGGGCTTATGAGACTGCCAATCAGACATACGCTGGCGGACTGAAGCAGACCATTCGTGCTGGAAAAGCTATCGGTGGCACAAGTACGATTAACGGTAAGCCATTATTCCCATAACAGATTCGAGGAACATCATATTAATTGTTGCAGGAATGTCCTATACCCGAGCCGAAGATGCACAGATCGACAACTGGGAACGTGTTGGCAATAAGGGATGGGGATGGAACGATCTTCTGCCCTACTACAAGAAATCCGAAGACTTCCAAATTCCCACCAAGGACCAAGCATCTCTGGGTGCTAGCTATAACGCTTCGGTCCATGGCCGCTCTGGACCCCTCAAGGTCGGCTGGCCCAAGTCAATCACCAATGGCACTGTTTTCTCCGTTTTGAATGAGACAATGACCCACCTCGGTGTGGATTACAACCTTGATGCAAACAGTGGCCACATGATTGGCTTTACTGATCACCCGGATACACTTGACAGAGAAAGAAATGTCCGCGAAGACGCAGCTCGCGCGTACTATTGGCCATATGAGTCTCGTTCGAACTTGAAGATCATTTCCAACACCCAGGCAAACAAGATTATTTGGGCCAACAACACCCATGGCGAAGCGGTCGCCGTTGGAGTTGAAGTGTCCAACACCTATGGAACAGAGACCATTTATGCTCGTAAGGAGGTTATCGTGTCAGCTGGTTCGCTTAGATCCCCGCAACTCCTCGAGCTATCAGGTGTTGGAAACCCCGACATCCTCAGCCGTTACAATATTTCCACAAAGGTGAATCTCCCAGCCGTCGGAGAGAACCTGCAGGATCAGACCAACAACGGTCTGGTATGGGAATCAACCGAAAGCTTGTCTGGCCTTGCAACTTTCTCCGCTCTGATGTCTGTTGATCAGCTCTATGGCAGTAACGTTTCAGCTGTCCGGGCACAAATTGACAGCGACATTGTTCGTTACGCTAAGACTCTGTCAAAGAAGTCCAATGGTGCTGTGAAAGAAGATCATCTTCTGAACGCTCTGAAGATTCAACGCGATTTGATTTTTGAGTCTCTCGTTCCTTACGTGGAGATTGTGTTTGCTCCCAGTGGACAGACTTTCGCTAGTGAATACTGGCCTCTTCAGCCCTTTTCGAGGGGAAGTGTACACGTTCAGTCGGCGAATGTCTCTCAAACACCCTATATTGACCCGAACTACTTCATGTTCGAACAAGATATCGATGCCCAAATTGATGTTGCCCAGTACATTCGCAAGCTCTTTGAAACTGCGCCCTTGACAGGAATTGTCGGAGATGAAATTTCTCCTACCTCCGCTGTCCTTCCTAACAATGCCTCCAGCGCTACTTGGCAGAGCTGGGTCAAGGAAAATTGTAAGCTACAAAATGAAGACATTGAATCAACAAAGAACGAAACTAACAATTTATAGACCGGCCCAACTACCATCCTGTCGGTACTAACAGCATGCTCCCAAGAGAGAAGGGCGGAGTTGTCAGCTCCGATCTCCGGGTTTACGGCACCAAGAATGTCCGTGTTGTTGATGCCTCGATTATACCATTCCAGATCTCTGGTCACTTGACCAGCACTCTTTATGCTATTGCCGAGAAAGCTTCCGATTTGATCAAGGACAGCTATCGTCACTAGTTGCGCTAGTAAAAATCGGGATCAGTCAATGAGGCCATGGAAAGGAAAAAGAGCATGGAACTGTGCTTTTCAATGTGAGTGGTCTGCGAATGTACAACAGAAATTGAGTTCATGTATGATAAAAGCCAACTACGAAGTACATATCAGTTAGTTGTGATCGATAAAAGGGAGATTAACGTCGAAGTTGCTGCTATAGTCCATTTGGTATCTCGCTAAAACAAACCAACAAGCACGCCTATCCATTACCAGTCTCAAGATTATAGATAAGGCGCCTCGCGGAACTGAGACCCGGCGTATACAAAATCTTCACCGTTCACCCAAAGCTCGGCCTCAATGTCCATCAAACGGTTGTACTTGGCAATCCTCTCACCCCGACAAGGTGCCCCTGATTTTAGATGACCTGTTCTAAGGCCCACCGCCAAGTCTGAGATGAAGTCATCGGTCGTCTCGCCAGATCGATGGGAAACAAAGACACTCCAATGGAAACTGTATGCCAAGTTCGATCTATGAATGGTCAGGTTCTAGGACTTCCAGAAACACAGAGAAACTTACGCCTCGATTGCTTCGGAAATGGTTCCGATCTGATTGACTTTCAATAACATGGAGTTGCAGGCTTTCTTCTCGTGTGCCTTTTGCACGTATTGTGTATTCGTGACCAGAAGGTCATCGCCGACAAGTTCGATTGGACACTTTTTGTTGAAAGTTGTCCAGCTCTCCCAATCAGACTCAGCAAAAGGGTCCTCTAACAACACAATGGGATAGCTCTTCAACAAGGAGCGATACAATTCGGCAAGCTCTTTTGGGCTTTTCAAATTTGGGTTTTGATCTTTAAACCCGATGTCATACTTTCCGTGACGGTAGAATTCACTCGATGCAGGATCGATGGCAAATTTGACTTTTCCACTCTGCCCAGCAAGGGACACGGCTTCAACCAAAAGATCAAGTGCTTCATGAGGCTGCGAGATGGGCGGAGCAAAGCCGCCTTCATCACCAATGCCAATTGCTTGATTTGACCAGTCAGCCGTCATCAAGACATAGCAGAGGGAAGTCACTAACCGGAGGGCCCAAACTTGTCCAGGATAACTTTTTTCAGCTGTTGATAGACTTCGCTGCCGATTTGTACTGCTTCCGTGAAAGAAGTTGCGCCGACGGGAGCGATCATAGTCTCTTGAAAAGCCATTTGATTCCCCGAATGTACACCTCCATTCAGGACATTGAAGAATGGAACTGGCAATATGAAAGGCTTATTTGCTCCAGACTCACGCCGAAGAAACTCGTACAATGGGATACCCTGCATACATCAGTCTCGCTCTCGAATCATTTTTTCATATGGCGTTTGACTGACTGAATGGGCTGCTCCAGCTCTGGCGCATGCCATACTGACGCCCAAAGTGGCATTCGCTCCAAGCTTCGCTTTGTTTATGGTACCATCCAGATTCTTTAAGAAATGATCGATCTTTTTTTGATCTGTGTCGACCTTGAGTCCGCTTTTTAAAAGCGCCGGGCCAATGACTCGATCGACATTCGCAATAGCTTGCAAGACGCCTTTGCCATCATATGCAGATTCATCGCCATCCCGTAGCTCTATGGCTTCATTTTCACCCTTGGATGCGCCAGAGGGGACAAGAGCACGAAATGTCCCTATGATATCGGAAACGATGAGACTTTCTGTGGTAAAAGGTATAATTGCACCTTACCCTTGTCGGTAGTGAGATCGACTTGTACAGTTGGAAGACCCCGCGAGTCCAATCGCTGAGCTGCACAGACCAATTTTATCATTGTGGTTAAACCGGAGTGTGGTTTCGAGACATTAACGTTCTTTGGTTTTTTTTTTTCGGCCTCTGTATAATTGCAATCCCGACACTTTACACCACTACCCCGTGCCGATACGATGTTGAAAAATCGGAAAAATTGTTACATCACGTAAGACAAAGAGAATGACGTGGTAGAACTTCTGTTGGTAAACTACTTCTGCGAATCTTTGAATTGAGGTGAAACCGCCGGATCCGTAGATGATGTCAGAATAAGCTCACCCAGGTGCCCCCAACCCTTTCTCGCTTTCTCTGCCTATGTCAGTTGCCGACAATACGCTGCCTTTCAGGATAGTGATATATTGCAGCTGCTAGGAGAGGAAAACACCTCAGGTTAGACTGGTGTTCTGGTGATTGATGGACTATCTTTCAGGTTACATGATTTGCAAAGGTTTCTCTATGATTGAGTAGACGCTAAAGAATATTTCAAAACGCTAACATTAAGAACGCAAGGGCTTCCTTCCGTGGACGGCAACCCTGCTTATAGTCAGTAAACACAATCAAGCGACAGGGGTATGGGTGGAACTTTACGTTTGAACATAAGCATGGAGCTTCTTGTCACGCAGCTCCTGCTTGACCACAGCATTGTGAATCTTAGCCGCATCTGTGCCCCAGCCCAGAACCTGCGTGTACAGGCGCAGGGAATAAGAGTCAATGGCCTGTTGCAGCTGAACTGCTTGATATTTTCCCAGTGCCTTCAGGTGGGGATCACGCGGCCAGGGCGAGAACGGCAGCGCATAGACTGACAAGCTGACATCCTCGAAGCCTGCTTCAATCAGCCAGTCCTTTAACTTGTGGTAAATGTTCAGTTCGCGGCCGCTCTGGTCACCGGCGAAATTGATCGCCTTTTGCCATTCCATGAGGGCGGAGTTTGGTCTAAGGGAGCCATCGTCACTCCAGGCCCACACGGCACTCTCGTGTGTTTCGAAATAGCCGCCTGGCTTGACAGAGTCGAAAATTTGGCCGATGAACCTGGGCCAGTTGGCTACGCATCTGCTCGAGATGTTAGACATATTTTTTGGGGACGGTGACAGCGACGTACCCTGCCAAGCAGCGTGCGTGAACAAAGTCAAAGAAGTTTGATTCGTATTGCCATTCACTCTCGAAGTCTTCCACGATGAATTCGATATTCGGGGCCACCCAGCTGGGTTGGATAGGGCTAATGTCGTTTCCGATAACGCGGGCGCTGGGGAACTTTCTATAATCGCGGGTCAGCGTTGTTGGAAACAAGATTTGCAAGGAAGAATTTCACGTACTCGGCAATGTCCATAGCCCAGATGCCAGTTCCGGTTCCCAGGTCAAGAATATTTTGTGGTGAGGATGAAATAGGGGCGTTGTAGAGCTCTCCTCCAAGTAACATCAGCCATCTAAAACCACTCTTGTTAGCCAGCATATCAGTAGGGGTGGGTCATTCCACGGACATATGATGTGTCTAAAAGGATGATTCAGTATGCAAACATAAGAATCAGCAATGAGAGGGCCTTACCAGATCCATTCGATCTTGCTCTTCCTCATCATTGGGCATCCTAACTTGGTCAGTGTTTCCCATTGCAAGCCTCGTCCGGACAGGGTGAAGGCATTACATATAAGTTCCCTGTTCAAAATAAGTTGAGCATTAGATCCTGGCACCAAAGAAAAGTGCCGAGTGAGGCTACTTACAGAGCGGGTACTACAATAGCGTCGACCATTTTCATACTCAAACTCGAGCACACTCTCCGACAGAGAGGTGAGGTCATCGTTGTCGAATTCACTGTTGCTGTCCTAGGGAAAATTAATTTTTTTGGATATCCAGGGGCGCCAAATCTGCCTACGTCGGTAAAATCATCGACCGCAATTGGACCGGGCGCGTTGACAGGGGTCTCAGCGTTTGTTAAGGGCAGAGATGGGGCTGATCCGGCTGGGGCGGCGGGAGCCGCAGGCGCGTCGTGGGGAGTAGAACTCATTGTGCTTGAACAGAAATCAAATCTTGGAAAAATTCTCCAGGAAGATGCGGAATAAATATGGCTATTTCCCTCGTGAAACAGGCTCGCTTGTCAGCTCTCAACACGGGTCTCTAGGAGGGGTTCGGGCTTGTATCCAAACTGTCGGGTTTGAAGGAGACTGGGATTTTTTCGATCTATCGAGTGTCGTGCATGGTCGTTGTCCCTTTTATTCTGAGAGCCAAGAGAGAACATTGGAGTAAATTGAAAATCAGATATTTTCACATTTGATTTCACTCTTTCTAGTAGTTACTGCTATTGTAGTTCGTACTTCGTTCCCCGTCCACCTGCCCCAGCATACTCTTTTAGTGCGCGTGCAGAAGTACCCTAGCCGGCGATCGCACCCGACTAAACAAAAGTACGACGGCCCAATGTTATTCCGTTTTTATTTGCTGTGTTTGCCCTGTTTGACTAGTTTGGCCAAATCATCCCACTTTCGCTCTTTTTCTTTAAGCCTCAGGCCGACACTCCACACCGTCGTCTTACGTTATTTTAAAATTGGGGAATTTTGGGCATGCCAGTCTATAAGTACGGGGTGGGGACAGGCAGAAATGATAGACCCGAAGTTCTCAGAGCACCTAGGCATCGCAGCCAACTCTCAACATCCCTTTCGTTTGAAAATTATGGCGACGTCCGTCCCCCTATTTCAGTACTTGCAGCGTGCACCGCCAGATCTTTCAATCTTCGAGGCCGAGAAACGTTCCACTGCCAACACGACGAGTTCAAGTTATTCCTCTGACGATATTCAGTCTTGGAGCACCTGGGATGATTTCAACCTAGAAGCAATCCAACGGGATTATGGACCCCTTTTAGCCTCCGCACGGATTCTCGACGAGCCGATGCCAACTTCACCTCCTCCTCCAATCACTGACGAGAAAGGCCTGCACCAGGTGTTTTTCACATACATAAATTCTCGCGTAAAGAGATCCCTCCGTTGTGGGTTCGAATCCCAGCGAGAATCTCGAAGTCAGTCAGCCATCGACTTTGGAGGCGGCTCTCTTGCGAAGATATACAAAACTGCGATACCGGACCTGGCATATTTTGATACATCCCGTACGGATATAACAGATAGACCGAATTTGGCACCAGGTAATTTCAAGCCATCATTTAAGTGGTTCACTGGAATGGAGGCTAGAAAGGGCGGGGAACTTCAATTTAAACAGGCACTGTCTCAGGTAAACTGGTACATGCAAGCAAACGACACACGATATGGATTCATTATCACCGACAAAGAGCTTGTGCCAATTAGACGAGTTAACGTCATGGGTCATCTGGAGCTAGCAGCTTCCATTCCGTGGGGGGCTTGTGGACAGCATGGCGAGGATAAATTGACTGTTTTGCTCGCTTTGTGGTACTTGGGAATGCTCATATCGAATGGGGATTGGAGAATGGGATAGTTCAGTGTATACATACAACGCGGATCCACGGGTGTTGAACTTTATGGCTGAGAATTCGCAGCATCGGAGCTATGACGAGATAGCTTATATTTGGTTTTTGCTGTGAATGTTTTGATACTATTCAACAACACCCTCCAAACTTACCACAGCAGGTGTTTCTCGAAGGTTCTGGAGTTGCCTTAGAATTTCGTGTTCGTCAGTTAGTCCACATTTATAGAAACTGCAGCTTCTGAATTTAGTTATCTCTGCTCTTCTACATACATATCCCGATTTCTAGTAAATCGTGCTACTAATTGCTCAACTTTGGACGTCGCCTGGAGCCTCGAATATCATGCTTTAACCTCATATGTGCTTCGCGGCGCTACATGATAAGCTTTAAATATTCTAAGATGAGCTTAGGTAGTATCCAAGTCTAGTACGAAATCGATAAAACGAAGTGTGGTCATTGTATCCTCGAAACAAGCACCCAGCTCATGATATAGTATTTTAAGCCAATGTAATTTAGATACAACAGTCACGCAATTGAAACAACAATTACCGTGGGGTTTCAATGGTTCAAACAGGAAACTGAAGACATTGAGTGGGTCGCTAACGCCATGCCTGATGACTGCGAAGAAGGGAAGATCAACTCGACGCAATATTCTTTCACGATATCTAAAAATATGAGACAATTCATTCAGCTAACAGAGATAGTCCAAAAATCTTATTTCTCTTTGCCTTTCAAGCTAACATGAATCATAATCACTTCAACACTGATCATTTTAAATGAGTCCTCAAAGGTTTAAGACAGGTAATCCAATGCACACTTGTTCATGGTATCACTTCGCATTCATTGTAGTGTCACTTTGGGCTCATTTATCTCGAGCTGATATAGGAATCCAAGCGGCTCAGAAGCCCTGACCATCCCAAATTCTCTCTGTCATCACTTGAAGGGCTTGTTGGGAGATCTTAATCTTCTTCTCAATGGATATTGCGGTGAACGGAGGTGAGAATCTTCGAACGATATGACAAAAGGGTTGCCTGAGACCCTTGTTCGGCCTGACACTCTAGTCACCTGAGTGATTTGGGAGCGATAAGGTTTTCCATTATGAATATGAAGTCCCCAGTTTTCAATGCGGATTGCTGGTCCATGTCTATCCACTCTGAGAGTTAGACAAATCCCGGCATCTTCAGCGGGATTCAACCAGCAACGAATGTCGGAATTCAATTTCGCATCGGAATCTGACCATGCAACTTCCAGGACAAATGAGGGTCTCCTTGGGCAACCTGCTGGTTTTTCTTCGGGCGCCAATCGCAATCCGGCACCTTTCCCCTCATGCTACCTCGGGTAGTCGCGCCAAAGTATTTGAGCAGGTGGCGGAATAGCCCTGTTGGCAACAAGGTTTCCGTGATTGCGTCGTCAAAGTGCCGATTGCAAAAGAATGTTCGTTTGAAAGCACTTTGGCCAGTAGAAGCTATTCATTGAGATCGAATGAGGAAGTATTCTTTGCGAGGGTGTATTAGAAGAGGGAGAGACAGAAATGTGCGGTCAAGCAGATCATATTTGTGGAGACGCGGAGAAAGGACCCCGAAGGGGAGGGGAGGAAGAGAGAGAGAGACAAAGAAAGAGAGAGACAAAGAGAGAGGCCGGCCTATTGACCTACCTGCGGGGAGCCTGACCAAACAGGCAGCCGACTGGCTCCGACAGGGTGGTAGCTCTTTCCTCATTGGGATCGAAGATTCTTTCAATAGTTTCACGTTGCATATGAACCCATGTAAAATCGCTTGTCTCCGAGGACTCCCGAGGTCATGGCGATAAAGTTCTTTTGAAAATACAAAGGCAAGAAGACTCTCATTCGGAAACAATTCTTTTGATTGAACTTGGTAAGTCTTCCAAAAATCTGCCCTCAAGGTCGAGGCTCGGGAAAACCTTGCTTTTTTTTCTGGCTCTGTGATTCTGAGCTTGAAAGCAACTCCTATAGATATAGTTATTTCGCTGGAATAGAAGCTGGAATTTAAGGTAGGTGGGAGTGTTCCCGCGTAGTTGCGCATTTGAGTAGAATTTTACACCTCAGCTTTCCTCGACAGACCGAGATCGATTCTACACGTATGCTTTGTATCAAGAGTCCTTGAGTCAATAATGATAATTTCACCGAACCAAATGAGTTCAATGATGTACAGCCGGGGATAAGCACATCAGGAGTTCGGATACCGGTATTCCGGGTGGAGACGTTTTCCCGGTATTGGTGGAGTGGTACAGTGCATAGTATGTCCACTGTTTCAACGTGCCTTTCTTCCTGATCCACTGTCTTTCCGACATGTCTTCCACAAATAAGACCACCTCGGTGGCACTGCCTGAGCTCATTCTTCGTGAAATCGGCTTCTGTATCAGTTGCTTGCGCGTGACAATTCAACAATGGGGGAATGGTGATTTCTCGGAGCCCCTTTTGATTAAATGTTACGTTGGGACGTATGATACCAAGTCTTGCACGGGTTGCGCGAAGGCGAAGCGGTCCTGTCCCGAGGTGAGTACTCTGTTTCGGGCCTTGCTCAGGGTTGATTCTGACACGGTTTTACAGCTTCCTGGCTTGCTGGTTGGACATCGATTCGAGTTGCTCTCCATCTTGGAGTGGGTCAAAGTCGTGTGGACCGGCCTTAATACCGGCCCCTATTCAGCCTCAATTCATGCGGATCCCGTTCAAACTTTCGGCGCAGAGGTCCTGGAAAAAATTGGCGTCGTCGTGAAGGACTTGTTGTTGGCGTTTGACAACCTGGTGAAGAGTCACAGCAAATCGCATTCGCTTGGCAATGGCGTGGTAAGCTGCTCTTCAAACCCTTTTCGGGGGTGTTTCGCTGACACGACCTTCGCAGGAGCGCCCCGAGGCTTATAATTTGCTGGTCGCTCGCCGTCAGGCTTCTGTTGCCCCTGAGCTCCCCGGGACCTATTCGGGTCTGAAGCGTTGGGATACCCATGCACGCCGCGCTCTTGCTCGTCCCCGCCTGTTGCTTGGCGATGAGGCCCTGGCACATTGGTATGCGTACATAAGGAACTTTATCACCATTTTTGAGGAGATTCTGGATGAAGCTGAATTCACCGGGCTTGATGAACATTTGGAGGTTTTCCCTTACCGCAACCTTGAGGTCTAGGTTCCGAATTCATTGGCTCCGAAGTCATTGGTCCCTCATGGGGCATACCCTCATACATTATAATCCTCATAACTATCCATCCGTACATCCTTCCTTGTCGGTTTGACAGGCATACACCTTACAACGCAAACCTCTCATAATTTCTGATTCTTGGCACACTGTTGTTCCATAAGTATTTGACCTTGAGTAGGTATTTTGACTTCAGACTTACTCTTCGAATACTACCTGAGAGAAAGCTCTAGAATTCAATCCGATATAGCTTCTAAAAGACAGCTAGAAAAACAGTTAGAAAGACGGTAAAAAAATAGATGAGTTTGTTATATACAAGTAAGTCAGACCAAAAGATCGATTCCAAAGTACTGGAGGTCAAATACTTATGAAACACCACTGCATGTGGTGGCTTACAAGTAGCGTGACGGATCCCGCTCTTCCGACTCCGTAAAACCCACCAAAGATAATCCCGAGATCGTCATTTCCGATCTTTTCTTGGAGGAAAATCGTAAAGTTCCGAAAATGAACAAAAGTTGTATCGCCTGTGCTGAATCCAAGCTTCGATGCGATCTTGACAAGAATTCTCCATGTTCGCGGTGTCTGCATCGGGGTTCGCAATGTGTCAGGGTGGAGCGCAAGAAGAGGATCAAAACAGCCAGAGGGACAAGCTCAACCTCACCGTTCAAAACGCCGAGTGCGAATGCACATTATCAGAGCGCAGACTCGGAATCACCAAATGCACCTTGGATAGACCTGTCGCCCCTGGGGATGCCCTCGTTCGATGGGATAGATTTCTTGTCTCAGTTGGCTGACATCGAAAATTCGGTTGATATGAGCACCTTTTTGTGGACACCGGAAGACGTCTCTTCGGTCTCCAGTGATGCCAATCCTTTACGGCCTCGAAATGGCACTCCAGCCTATGACTTGGTGGCGGGGGACTTTGTGTGTCCAGACAACTTTCGACTTCCAGCCGACTATTGTTTAGAGCTAGATAGCTTTGCAAAAGTCCCGGTACACCGGCTCGAGGTGCTGGCAAGGCTCTTCTTTACTCACTTCTACACGTTCTTTCCTATCTTGCATATCCCCACCTTTTGCTTGGCATCATCATCTTCGTTACTCGTTCGAGTAATTTGTTTCATCGGAACTGGTTTCGACGGCGACCCAGCATCGAGCTCAGATGCACGGCTACTCTATGGGTCTCTGCCCTCTGATTTTGCCAAGTTCTGCCTTCATCCTGAAAGACTGTCATCCAACTTCGAAGAACTTCAGGCTTTTGTTCTTTTCCAACTGGTCAGTATGACAAATGGAAAAAGCGCTGAGCGGGCTGCGTCGCGGTTGTTACACCCGCTTCTCATTTCGGCAGTTCGGCAGGAAGGGCTCCTCAAAGTCCACGGGGAATGTACCAAGGCAGTGCGAAATGCACATTCGTGGCAAGCATGGATTCAAAAGGAGTTGAGAAAGAGAGTTCTCTGGGGGGTCTACGCAGTAGACTGCTACCAGTCACTTCTTTGTGGTAGTAAGCCTCATCTCTCGCCAACAGATACACGAGCCTCTTTTCCGTGCGATGAATCGAGCTGGTATGCTTGTTCTTCTTCGATATGGGCTGCCCTCCCGGCCCAAGATCCGTCTAGCTGTTTCTTGTCTTCTGTGAAAGCCTTGATGGTTGGCGCGGGTCTCTCGGAGTCGAATACAACTAGATTCGGTATGAATCTGCTGATTTTAGCAGTCCATTCACTACTCCTGGAAGCTCAGACATCAATATTGCCTGTTGATCTTTCTGCCGTGGAAAAGGCGCTAGAAACATGGCAGCGCTCGTGGGAACAGCTTGAGGAGCGACCGCACCACCATCAGCAAAGGCTCGATTCCGGCTATTTCCTCATCACAAATAGTCGTTCTTTATGCTACCTGGCAACTCACTTTCTGAAAAGTGGTCGTCCAGTGCTAGATGAGAGAGCTTACATGGAAAAGAGCAAAGTCCATGGAAATCCTTTGATTGTTAGAGAAGAGGTGTATCAGGATACGATGTCACAATGTGTGCGGGAAATGTTGGCCGTGTTTCAAGACTACGAGTTTACTGTTCCCTTGACGCTGTAGACAATATGAGCCACCCATGTTCATATCCATATATATATTGCTTTTTTCTTGGGTTTTTAGCTTGGCCCCGATTAGACAAATATACTTTGCTGAAAATAACCAATATTGATCACAACAGTCTGTATTATGTGTAAAAGAAGAGAGAGAGAGGAGAGAGGAGAGGGGAGAGAGGAGAGAGGAGAGAGGAGAGAGCTAGCACTGGGGCGGGTGCCCACCTGGGCGGGTGTGTGTGTCTATTTCTGTGTGTGAGGGAGAGAAAGGGAGAAAATCACGCAGCGACAACAACATGGCGAGGCCACAAGGGAGGTTAATCATACTGGGCAATGACATCTGGACTGGTTTTCATGTGTTTCCGCACCCCGTAAGTAGTCGAAACCATGCAGGGTTAAACCCCGATGACCTCAATGAGTAGGTAAGGTTAATATTCAGCCTGTAAGAAAGCAGCAGATGTTCAAAATAAAAAGAAATAGATTCAGAAAACGTTATCGAAGTATTCAGTCAACCATTTTCCAATTTAGGCAATTGGTTTTTCAGTTCGAATCTGTAAATTCCGGGTATCGGAATTTCGGGAATTTCGGGAATAACGACTGACACGCCAATCTTGCGGCTTTTCTTTTTCTTGGTCTCAATCTCACCATACCAGGGCGTGAGACACTTTTTTGCGGCACATTTTCCGCGCCCGAGTGGCTTTTGAGGCGCACACGCATGGCCTTCTGAATGGTACGGGGATTTTCGATGGTTATCGTAAGGCGCATGTTCCATGACGTCTAGAATCTACCTTATTGCAGAACTGAGCGGCAGATTTAGAATCCCCGAACTCCCTAATGACCGAAGAAATTCAACTACTATTTTAATCAAGGCTTTCCGCTTGGATTTATTTTCTTGAATAACACTGCAATTGAATACCTCTTTCCTCATTTCAAAAGAGAAAAAACCAGCCGAGCTAAACACCATGGCTGAAATAAAATCGGACGAGAGATGGACCTCGACAATCTCATGGTTCGACCACTTCTGCTTTATGGCTAGACGAGCGGATCCCCAAACCCACTCTAAATGGCAAAAGAACGCTATAGTTGTGATCATTACTCTTTCTGCTTTCACTGCACCCTTCGCATCCTGCATCCTCTTCCCATCGTTCACTATCCTCGTGGAACATTTCCATACTACACAAACCAAAGTCGCTCTCACCACGACTGTGTTTCTTCTGGGCCTGGCATTTGCACCATTGTGGTGGAGTACCTTGAGTCAGCAGTATGGTCGCCGGCCGATCCTTGTGTTCAGTTTTCTTATTTCCACTGCCGCCGTCATTGTCTGTGCTGCTACCAATTCACTTCCTTTGATCACCGTGTTCCGTCTCATCGAAGCGGTGGGCTGTTCATCGGCACAAAGTGTAGGCGCAGGCGTTATCAGTGATATCTACAGCCCGACTGAACGTGGATCGGCTCTGGGGTGGTTCTACCTTGGTACTCTGATCGGACCCTTGGTTGCCCCTATCATCGGAGGTGCCCTTCAAGTATGGCTTGGCTGGCGAGCAAACCTTTACTTCATGGCCATCTTCACATTCGTCACGTCGATCCTAACCATGCTGTGTCTTCCCGAGACTTTGGTCAAATCTTCCACCCCGGAAAAAGAGAGCCTGTCTTGGTACCGAAACATTCAGCGTGATGCTTTCGCCCCTCTTCCCAAGTTGAAGTTCCTCTTGGTGCCATCAATTGCGTTGACAATCGCCTATATCAGCATTTGTTTCGCGAGTCTGTACTGTTTCAACACCACCCTTCCCTATGCATACTCAGCGGCTCCCTACAATTTCTCCGCGATCGAGATTGGGCTCTGTTATATCAGCAATTGCCTCGGATATGCAATTGGGAGCGTCGTGGGTGGCAAGCTGAGTGACGCCAAGCTGCGCCAATACCAAACAACACACAACGGAGAGATCAATCCGATCGAAAGAATCAAGACCGTGTGGTATGGTGTTGGATTCGTACCAGCTGGTTTGCTGATTTACGGCTGGCTTGTTGAGAACAAAGTGTTCTGGATCGCTCCTCTCGTCGGTGCGTTCTTGTTTGGACTCGGGCTCATGCTCGTTACCTCGACAGTGATGCCATTCCTTGTCGATGTCAAGCCGGGGATGGGTGCCTCGGTTGTGGCAGATTTGAATTTTGTTCGCAATATTCTAGCCGCCATAGGCACTGTTTTGTCGCCGATTGCTGCAACGAACATCGGCTTTGGGTGGTGGATGACAGTTCTTGCTTTACTTTGCTCTTTTTCGGTCATCTTCGTGGTTATTGTTGTTTGGAGAGATGCTGTTGAAAGGAAGAATCCGAAGTTGGAAGGTGATGTTTGATAGTTTCAGTTTGATCGTTTCATGGCCCGCTGATTTGGCTGATTTGATCTGGTTCATCATCTCTATGCTAATACAAAATTAATATTCCGAACCATTCAAAAATTGAGAGTTAGCTGTTTTTCCCCTGATCACATATGGCTATGAATCCACTCGTCTTCCGCTAGCTCCTTGGCTGAGCTACGCTTACCAGGCTCCCATTGTAGCATTTTGCGCATAAAATTCAGGAATAACTCCCTCTCCGCTTTCCCGCCAAGAGTAGTCTCCCTATGCTCAAGCGGTACTAGATCCGTCAGTAAATCTGCATTCAGGAATTTGTCTGGATTGAACTTGTTAGTCGAGTTGGTTACCGAAATGAACAGTTACTGTGAGAACACAAACTTGCCTTCACGCGAGAAGAATTTGTCTTTCAGCTCTCCTTGGTCAAGAAGGCTAGGGGGCGGGGGGCCGAGAAGATTGATCATCTCAGCAAGATGAGCTCGGCTCCGATATCTTCCAAACTCGGGATCTTGGCCGGTAAACAAGGAGCCCCCCTCATATATATCCCAAATCTGCAACACAACCTTTAGCGATTATCGGATCATGATCTAGCTTTTACCTTACCATGCATCCCACATTCCATACATCTGCGCTAAAAGTCCATGGAACACCCAAGATCACTTCAGGTGCGCGGTAGATCTGAGGTTGAATGAATACCGAATGGTGTTGATTCCCATGTACGGCCGAACCAAAATCGCAAAGAATTGGAGAGCCGACTTGTTTGGGGATTTTGAGTTCCTGGGACATGTAGATTCCTCTGCCGTCTGGGTCTACTCGCTTCCTCGGGACAGGTTTTTCAAGTTCGTATTCTTCGAAGTGAGTGAAGACTGAATCATCTTTAATTCCGAACATGATGTTATCAGCTTTGATATCTGGAAAGAGACAAGTTAGGAAATCGCAGAAGCCGTAGGTGATGGGCACAAACCAGTATGTGCAATGTGACATTCTGTATGAAGATAATTCATTGCTAAGAATAGATGATGAAGAACGACGGCGATGACTGGTGAGGGTAGTCTCTCCACCGGGTTGCGGCGCAAGAAGGCTAAAACACTTTCCCATAACGGGGAATGCACAAGGCATTGATGCTTGTCATGAGGTCCGTCGATGGAAAATGTATCCAGTAATTTTCTTATCAGGTCGCGACCGGGATGGGCTTTTTGAGATTGCTCCATGTGTCTATACATATTGAGCTCGTTATCCACTTTCCGGCCCATAGATGAAGCCTGGACAAAGACTTTCAGCATAACATAACGCCGGTGACTACGATAGTGATTTGTAAGTTTTCTTTTTGGTACGCCAGGTCATGAAACTATGAGAAATCTTACTCCATGTCCCGTGCCAGCCACACAGTTGAGGTAGACCCAAATCCCAATTTCCCAACAATTTGATACCGTTCCATGATGACTTCTGCGATTCGAGTTGGATAATAGTGTGAGGCGATATAATCCGGGAGAGTCTCCTCTTCAATCTTGTGCCATTCGGGTATCCGGACAAAGTTGGGGTTGGTGAAACTGAGAGGTTTCCATCTCCGCCTGAGCTGGGGGAGAGATCGCAAAAGTGACGAGAACATATTCTGAGGGAAACATGAGAGTACCTGTGGAATGGTAATTTGAAGGAAAAGCGAGTCAATTTTGAGGTGGTGCTAAAGTTGAGGGCCGAAAAGGAAAGGGCGAGCGCAACGACGCGACAACAAAGAGCGCGAAGCTATCTTGAAAAAGCATCGACCACGGCTCCGAGCGTGACGATCGCCCGTGAGCTAATCCGCCTCTCGTCCAATCAATTGTGTTTGGCCCCCTTCTTTGCCAATCATCTGCTCGCCGTCTTCGGGTATTCTGCCATCTTGCACCCCACCAATTTCCAAGGTTTCCATGGTCCCAAAGTTACCAAAGTTACAAGGTTATTTCCTCAAATTAGCACACTTGTAAACGTGGTAGTTGGTTATACTTTTCCTACCTATACGTGTACTTCCAAGGTTGTATAGTTGCAAATATGACTTATACACAAGCCTATATTAAAAAACCCTCCACACTTTACACCTCGCCTATTGGCATAAGTAGATTAAAACAACTCGGAAAAGCAGGTGGGGCTCTCTTCGTGATCCATTCTCATACGGGTTTGTTATTTTTCATACGCTAGGATTTTACTCGGTGGAGTGGAATTTATTGAGTGGGGAGGCTCAGCATGCTAACGCTCAGGCTATCGATACAAATGAGAGGAGACATTGCTTCATAAGAACCCATTCCATCACCAACGACAGTCCACACATCTGAGTAGTTTAGAAGAAGGCTCCGTCGGCATATTTTCCACGACTACACCACGACCCCGGGCAATTCCATAGAGGGCCTCACACTCCCGGCGTGCTTGTTGCAGTAGGTTCTCTGGTGCCGGAGTCTCCTTCTTGCCCCCCCATGTGGCAGAGTCACTCTCCCCATAATGAAGATCAAGAACAAAGGCAAGACGCTCAAGCTTTGGAAGAAAGGTGGGAGATCTGAAAGCCTGTAGCCACTCGGCCCAATGTTCTGAAGTGGCCAGCGAGACGGGTCCACGAAAGTACAGGGTAGTCAGGTTTGGTGGGAGGATCTTGTGAAGAGTGGGCAAGAACTGCGGATCTTCAAAGATTTCACCGACAGTGAAGTTAAGCACTTGGAGATTTTGCATGAGCGGCAAAAGTTGACGAAATGTCTCTTCTGACATCAACCCGAAATCGAGGCCCGAGGTGGACCTAAGTCGTAAGGTATGAAGGTTTTCAACGATATGCGGGAGGGCCGCGGAAATGCGGCAGAAGGTGTCAAGCGCGTCGTTTTCCCAAATTTCAAGTGTCTTCAGGTTGATAGGACCGGCAGGTGGTTCGCTCTCGGGTTTGCGGTCGGGATCTTCGTAGATCTTCTGCATGTGGCTGACCACGAGCTCAGGTAAATAAGTAACCTTCATCCCCTTCTCGGTGTCTTCGTTCTCATTCGGTTCTTGAGTTGTTGATTCGTCATGTAGTCGTGTAAGCTCGTCGGTTGTAGGACCCTCGAATCGAAGGTTGCATGTGAAAAACAGGGACAGGTGCGAAACCAATCCCTGACGGATGAATGGGCTTTGGATGAGTTCACCACAAGCAGAGCTCAGGGTCAATTTCTTCAAAGGCCAGTGAAGAGGAGGTTCTTTGTCATTGAGCTGTTCGTTGAATCCGCTTTCTAGCTCCAGCTCCTCCACATTCTTTAGATGAGCGCCAAGTAATGCCCATTCTGCGTCTGATGGAGTGTCCTCGTCTATCACCAAGTTTGTAACTGTGGGAGAGATGAATTCCAGTTGATCTTTCAGGAAAGTCTCATGGTCAGGTTTGGTTGCTTGCCAGGGACCCTGGACCGTGATCACTGCCGGTGGGATGTGGGCCATGGCGGAGGCGGGTCGGCTGAACGGGTAGAAAGGCCGGTTGTGGTGGGGTAAGAAGTTTGAAAGACGTTTTGAACCCGCACTGCGAAAGGATGTGAAGTTTCTGAAAAATGTTCTTGAAGCAAACTGGATCATATGTGCAATGGGTGAGATAAATCCGTAATTTTGCTTTGGTGTTGTCGGGCACTCGATCCGGTAACAGTAACAGAAACGCGTTGCCCTTTGATCCGAGTGGAGGACCTGAGCAGAGCCTCACGCCAAGGATGACTCAAGGAACGTTTGGACGGCCGGTGACCGAGTTTTGACCTGTTTCTGTGCTTGGGACCAAATGTGATATGATTCAGGGGAATGTCAACCGAACGGATGCGACGTGTATCCTTGCAATAACACGTGATCAACAAAGTCCTTTGATGAGTGTCAACAAAGCCAGGATTCCAACCAAAAGTAAGAAGAAGTACAGGTGAAAATCGACGATACAGATGAGAGGAGCTCATATGGGATGCTGTCTCACTATTTGTTCTGGCAGGAAGATTCACTAAGTGAATGATTGAACTCGAAGCGAGTACAACGTCCAGTTGGCAAGAATGATATTAACCTGGAAAAAAAGAAAATAATTTACAAGACTGATTCTCACTATCGAGGATCTGAAAAAATGCTAAGCGAATATTTCGATGTACGCGTGTATCAACAATCCCAGCTCTGTAAGAACTTTCTGGTGCGATCCCCTGTTTGTTCCATTAACTTCAGCTTCTCCTCTACCTTAAGCCCAATGGATTCCGTTCGACGAAGCTTATAGATCAACGACTTTTCCAGATGAGAGCTGCCACGATGTCTTTCGGTGACATATTTTAACGCATTCAGCAACATGTTCTCTCGTCGCACGGTATCCTCCGAGGCGGAGTTGTCCTTGGTCAGGACGCGTTTCTGGATCGCGAGGTGGACATCGTCAGGGAATCCGACCAGGGAAGCTCTCAACGCGAGCCAATCCGCGCGCATGTAATCCCGTTCATTGAAGATATTCGAATCATCATCCTCGCACAAGTCCATCTCAGGAATGAGGATGTCTTGATCTTCCTCTGGGGGCCAGGAGGCGTTGTACCAGTTGCCTACGCGGGTCAGGTATGACGTGTCGGCATATTTGACGCCCTCGGCTTGCTTTCTCCAGTACCAGCCCTCCAGAGTCTGCAGTCCGTCATCCGACCAGGAACATGGGACTTTGGGGTCCTTCACTCGCTTGAAGCCTTTCAGGGCGGCGGGCTGGTAGTTCAGGACCTTGCCCTCACCGTGCGCCTGGCGGTACGACTTGCCCATTGCATATGCAACGACAGGGTGGATGAACTCCTTTGTATCTCCGTCCTTCTTGTATTGACCAGGAGTGCGAACGACAGATCCGCCGTAGCCCGTCACAGAGTCGATGCTGTCGGGTCGGTACCCCATGCCCCAGCCGCCGTACGCGGTTGGGTTCTTACGATCGGGCACGTCCTGGCTCCATTTCTCCGGGTCGGGAATTTTCGCAATGTGGCATTTGGAATCACCCTCCTTGAAGGCACGCTGTGAAAGGTCCACGATAGTACAGGTGTAGTGGTGGTAAAATTGTGCCAGCGCGTAGGTCTCAAAGGTGAGATTGGTGCGTTTGCGGATTTGATCGATCATCCAGACCAACGAGAGATTGGCCATGGATTCCATATCACCGTAATGCTCCATGGTAGACTCACTGCCACCGCCGATGTTGATATGGTATCCAGGGAACCAGCATTGCACCAGATTGGTATAAACACCCTTTGGAAGGGACCACAGAGTGGGAGGGAACGCCTGTCTGTGCTCATCAAGAGCCAGGGCATGGAAGGCGTTCTTGATGTTCTTGTGCAGGTTGGTGTCGTGGAAGCCGTACTTGGCCTCGTTTGTCTGGTCCACCGACACATACTTGTTGGACGGCCATCCCAGGGCACCGACGGTATCGAACACGCCAACGACTTGGATTTCCACGTTCTTGTAGAAGCGGTCCTTCCAGTCCTTCTTCACATTGTACAGGCCCCAGGTGCTTTGCTGAATGCCGTCTGGAACATGCATGCCGTTTTGGGGAGGCTTTGGCTTCTCTTCTTTGGAGACCCTCTTCTTGTACTCTTCGTAGATCGACCACCAATCATCCATCATGTCTGGGAAACAGATTCCCATATTGCAGACCATTCCTGCGACTGCGCGAGCTGTGTATGCACCGCGCGAGAAGCCAAAAATGAAGATTTCATCACCGGGAAGCCAGTTGCTGACCTGTATGGGTGAGCTTAGGAGTGCCTGAAAAGAGAAGCATGGATCTAACATACCAAGAAATTATACGCCTCGCATACATTCTCCTCCACCCCTCTTCCGAAGGAGCCTTCAAACACTTTCTGACTCTTTGCCAGCATCTTCTCAGGCATCGACGCACCCTGTCTTGGGGCACTATTACCAGTTCCAACGCCTGCATCATAGTAGACGATTTGGTGAATCACGTCTTCGTCGGTCTTTTCGCAGCTGGCGATGGAGCGGCTCAACTTTGCAATGTTGGACGCAATATTTTTCTCTCCGTGGTTGGAGGATTGCCAGGAGCCATCGAGACATAGAATCAATCTTCTCATAGGGCGGATTGGCTTGGCTTGTTCGCCATCCTTGAACTCTATGTTCTCGCCTGAGAACAGTGGGTCGCTTTCCAGTGGCTGCACGAGCCGAGCATGAACCTTCTGCATTGTGTCCAGAAGTTTTAGAATGAAGATGCAACAAATGATATGCAGAAAAAGAGATATGGAGAGAAGGAAAAGTAGAAGGGGTGCTCAAGGACGGTCTTTTATCTCTACGACTGTAACGGATTTCTTCATCGGCATGGTGACCTTATTTTGAAAGGCCGCTGGGGTAGTTCATCTTTCAGCCCTTTTTTGCCGACGGAACACAGGTTTTTGGCAGCAGCCTTATTTAGGTGTCGTGTGATGCTATCACAGTGGCTTTGGTCCATCTTGAGCTGAAGAAAGTCAGCACGCCACGGTTCGCTAGCTAGCTCCCGACTTGCTCATATAGAGTCACCATAGCCGACAAGGGGCTTATATCCCGAATCCACTTGCCACTCCCCCTTTTTATGACATATCGAGACTTCCCATGGTGGAAAACAACATTTGTCACAGTTCGGAGAAGTCCGTCGATTATCACGTTATTTTGGGAATGCCATCTGATATTTGTGCGTTTGATTTCCTAGATATCAGGGGGCCGGGCGTCCCCCAGCCTGTAGTCAAAGTAGGGGGTAGGATTATTAACACCGGGGGGCGGCACCCCCCCGGGCCCCCCGCCATAGAAAACTGAGTCACGTGATATGAGATGTAAACAAAGGTCATGTGATGTTTGCGCCGGTGGTAATATTGACCAATCAAAGGGCTCGGGGTTACGACCAATAGAAAGCTGTTTCGGCCCGGAAGAACTCTAGCCCCGCAATCAAGTGGGTCTGTCATCCGTCACAATCCCATTTCCTAGTATACCACCCCTGTACCGTCATCCATGGAGATATACATTTGCGGAGTCTGGCATTGCTGCAAGTAACCTTGGAATCTAGTCAGTGTCCGCAGTTTCCGTTAATGAGTGGGGGCTTCGCGATCTTAGGTGAGAGGCTAGAATACGGCACATTTGCACATATCCTCGAGGATTGTCAAAAGAGGGCCCGCCTGTTGCGAGAATTATCACGATCGTCTTTAAACGACGGTAAATATGGACGTTGCCAGACTAGACTTTGTCTTTCGAACTTCGCCAAGCTTCAGCCCATTGAGAAGATACGCCAGCCAAGGAAGCTTGTTTTCAACATGCAATCTGGGCGCGAGGTGGTATTGATGAGCGCGGTCGTGGGGCCGGGGGAACGTCCGTCGGCCCCCGCCGGTAGTGGAACCCGTGGACTGCTCTGAATGGCGAGCGACACTCCCTCATTGGCCATGTCTCAGGACCGGAAATGCTTGGGCACGATTTGTGGATAAGCACCAGGGAAGCCGCATGCATATGGTAGATACATGACTGCCTGCTTGCTGTGCCTGGGCAAGGCGTGCTACCAGTAACTCACACGGGCAGTTGACGCGTACTTTGATTTTACTTACCTGCACATTCTAGTCGCATTTTCCCCTCTCCTCCGTCACTTGGCTTATACTCTCCATCAAACAATGACACGCGAATCTATTATCGTGACACCCGAGTACGTATGCGATGAAGAAAAACTCATGTCCTTGACACTGAGTGTAGATCTTTCCTAGGTCCACTCTCGCAATCCCGGAATTCGAAGGCCCCTGGCCAGATTCGACCGGGAGAAACTTGCTCTACATTGAGCGCAAATTCAGCCCAGAATCACATTACACGACTACAAAGCTTTGCTTGCTGGATACCCAGACTGATGCAGTCACGATCCTTCGTGAAGGTCCACAAATTCAAACTGCTTTCTGGGCAGAAGGGTCCGACTACATCATTCTTTTTGAATCTAACGATGCCCAAAAAACAGAAATTTTTGTCCTGTGCCTAGAGGGTGGTGATGTGCCAATGGGCTTCACGCCGGCTGGGACTGTGCCGGCCGATGCGACCGGGCTGGGGGGTGTGGCGATATCGGACCAGAAGATTGTCCTGTCCTTTTCGGCGTTGGCAGCTACGAACGGTATGATTTACATCGCGAACGAAGCACCGCGATCGTGGTCATCCGGCCGTGAATATACGAGAATGCCCGTACGAACCGCCGAGTCATGGGTTACACCCGAAAGGCTTTCGGTGTTTTGCACCACTTTGGACCTCTCAGGAGATTCGCCTTCCATCGGAGAGTTGCTCAATATACTCTCTGCTACTGATCAGGAGTACAAGTCGTTTGGTGGGATACATCTCACAAAGAGTGGGATTGCCATTGTAGCTGGCGCTCACTCACCCGATATCTCGGAGATACCCTTAGCGACAGTATATTATGTTCCGATGGCCGGGTTGGTCCACCATGATCTCTCTGCGCGGAAGAACCTGCACACGCCCGGACTCAATGGCTTCTCCCAATCTCCACAGATGTCGAAAGACGGTAAAACTCTCATCTATTTACAGAAGAGGGTCTCTTGGTTGGAAGACGATACCACTCTTCTTGTTATTTGCGAGGGAATGAACGACGAGCCTAGATTCTCGACCCGTGAGCTTCGCCGCCAGGATAAATATTCCGACATGTTGCTTTCTCCGCTTAGACTGTGGTTTACGGCTGATGAGACTTCCGTCTTTCTCCTGTCTGAAGACCGAGCCGAGGTTCGACTGTTTCGGGCTTTTGTACTCGGGGGGAAAAGTCTCGTAGCAGAGCCTTTGACCAAAGATTGGTCGATTCATGACTTACACGTCTTGTCCGGCTCAACTTCATCCATACTCCTGTCTGGGAGCACCATGAATATCTCAAGGCGCTGGATGATGCTTGACACGGAAGATCTAACTTTGTCTCCCATCACGGAGGGCACACAGGAGGAAAGTGATTTGGAACTTATCAAGACCACATTTGAATCCATCGAATGGCCCGGTGCTGAAGACGAGCCAGTTCAAGCGTGGATGGTAAAGCCACGGGACTTCGACCCGAAGAAGAAGTATCCTTTGTTGTATTGCATCCACGGCGGACCCAATGCCGCTTTCAACAATGAATGGGCAGCTGGATATTGGCGCAATTGGAATCTCATCCTGATGGCAGAACAGGGATATATCGTCGTCGCCCCTAATGCCTCCGGCTCAACGGGCTTTGGGCCAGAATACGCCCAGCGAGTAATCAATGACTGGGGTGGAAAGGCCTACATAGATCATGTGAAAGGTTTCGCATATCTTCAGACTCACGTTCCTTACGTTGATACGGACCGAGCCATTGGGCTCGGAACCAGCTTTGGTGGCTTCATGGTCAATTGGATTCAGGGCCAGCCCCTAGGTCGTCAATTCAAGGCCTTGGTCTCCGAATGTGGTTTCATCAACATGCGCGCACAATATGTAAGTTCTTGCAGCATCCTGAAATTTGAAAAAGTTGGGAATCAGCAGTTAAATATCGCAAATCTCTAACTTCGAGACAATAGACAGCGGACTTGATTTGGTTTGAGAACCATCTCGGTGGCCCCATGTTTGTTTCTCGGGAGGGCTACGATAAATTCAATCCCATAGACCACATTGAGAAGTGGTCAACCCCAACCCTTATCATCGCGAATGGACTTGATAATCGGGTGCCCATGCTAGAAGGCCTTGCGATGTTCCAAATTCTGCAAGCGAAGGGAGTTGAAAGTCGATTTTTGACCTTCCCTGATGAAGGCCATACAACCGAGAAGCCGGATAACAGACTTCATTGGTTGCATGTGGTACTGGAGTGGTGTGAGAAACATACCATGTCCCATGAAGAGGGAAGGGATTGAGTGTGATATACCCATATTAACAAATTGCGGATTCATGGCTGGCGCAGTACAGAATAGCGAACCCCTGATTCTCCTCTTTCTATATCCGGTAACTATTTTTAGATCGAGTCGAGATAGGTGGCTCTGATTATCCAATCAAACAGCAAGATAAGCTTGAATTTAGATACAGAAAGCAGCGGGAAGTCTGTGTCTTGAAATGATGTGCTTTTATGAAAAAAAAAGTATTCCGCAAGCAGTGTTGTACATGACAATATCGAAGGCACACCATGGGCGGAATGGACCAATAACCAGAGCTGAGCCCTTCATTTCGAAATTTCAACACCCCCAGTGGCACCAAGAACACGCTTTATATCACCATAGATAGCAAACTGTCCAGCGGTAATGGAACCGACCATGAAAAGACGAGCTCCGATACCGCCGTAGGAGCCGCGAATGCCGAGCTCCTTTCCGATTTTGACCAAGCGAGTGACCGTACCCTCACCCGGAGCTCCCTGGGTCTTGTTGATTTTCGACAACATTGTATCAGCGGGCTGGGAGATGATAGCGGCAGCGAGACCGGCAATCAGACCGGAGCCAAGGTTGATACCGGTCTTGGCACCGTCGGTGAGAGTCTCCTTGTTGACCCTGGCGAGGACAGCCTCGGAGACCTTTTCGAAGACCACGAACTTGGCCATAGTGTAAGGGACCCTGTGTAGAAATCGATCAGTCTTGGCCATGGATACATCGATGGGAGTCATACTGCTTAAAAAGGATGGGTCCGAATCCGGAGTAGAAAGCCCCAATGCCTTCCTCCTTCATGATGCGACCCATCGCAGGGAGCAGACCACTAGCAAAAGTGGGCTGGGAAACAAGACGGATACGAGTGGCTTCCAGCGGACACAAGGCAATATCCGCAAAGAACTCGGCGGCGCCAGCCGACGCCAGGTAGACGGCGGTACGGTTGTTCTTCGCCGTCTCGTAGCCAACAGCGTTGATTGACTGCTGCTTGAAGAATTCATAACCTCCGAACTTGAAAGCACCCTGGAGGAAATACCCGGCGGCGGTAGGACCGAAGCCTGTCAGCAGAGCGCCGGCGCCCTCATTCTGGATGACCTGACGGAAGCCACCGAGCATGCCACGGTTGTAGGTAACGGGGTCGAGCTGGATGCGAGTCTTGACACTACGGTCCACGATCGTTGGCGAATGTGCTTGCAGGTAGGGTCGCTTTGTGCCACTTACACATCGAGAGGGGTAGCCGCACCGTGGGTGACGGCACAACAGACCGCGCCTGCAAAGGCGAATCGCGAGTAGAGGCTGACGGGACTCAGTTGAGTCGCATCCTTGGGAGATGTGGGGACACCCATTGTGATTGACTTGAGAGGAGAGAGGTAGTTGAAAGGATGAGGTTGCGAAGTATCCTGAGGGATTTGTAAGGATTTGCCGCTCAGCCCGGAACTCTTTCGTGGGCGTCCGGGTTTCGGAATAATCTCACCCTCCCAACCACACTCGTTTCTGTTGATCTAGCTTACTTCGGGTGAGTCCTGAGTCAATATATCTACCGAAAAAAAGTTTCAACTGGTCTTATGGCAACCTGGCGAACTTGCGCTCGTTCAATATGAGTATTTGAGTATACTTCGACATTGATGTGATCGCCAAATATGTCAGACCCACATTACGTCATGGTGGAGACAGTGGGGACATCGCTTGGCTTGGATGCTTGACCTGCAACTCTTATACACTTGCAACGATATGTACCGATATTGTGAATCTGGGACATCAATACCACCAAGACTCCCATTTCTGGAAAAGTTCTCGAATCCGCGTCGTCCAAGTGCCTCCTGAACTTCCCACCGCCACCAGTGCTCGTCTTCCACAGAGCTTGGAAGATCCAATCCACTGCTAATTAGAAACTTCGTTCGGATCCATCCTCTAGGAAAGTATCCAGCGATCTCCCAGTCAATGATACCAACAGATCCCGTCTCCCGGATATCTTCCACAATGATGTTGCCAGGGCCCAGGTCGGCATGATAAAAAACAAAGTCGAAGCAGTCCATGCACATCGACTCACACGCTTTTAGAAGATTTTCAGCGTCATAGTTGTAATCCGCCCCATACTTAACAAGATACTGCTCAGGTATGCCTTTTCCATCGACACCCCCAATTCTATCGCCTTTCCAGGACTCAAGAGTCTCGCAAACCCTCACCACAGCGTTCACGTAGTGGCGTTTCCATTTTTCGTCCAAAGTGGGCCAAGCATTTGCGAGGGTTCGGCCCGGCACTCTACTGAGCAATAGATAGGAGCGATTGTCTTGTTCCGCTTAGTTCAAAATATTAGGTATATCGAAGTCAGGTTGTTATTTCTGAACAAACCGTAGGGTCGTGGCTTCTCGAGTTGTATCGTTGACTTGAACTTTGATCTTGCAGAAAGCATCGTTTCCTATGGACCAAACAGCCGAGGAATTTCCAGCGTCGTACACTAGCACGATGTTTGGATGATCCGGAGACAGCGGCACGGATGGGGGCGCAGGATCAGGCGCATCGGTGAGGAAGTAACTTAAGATCGTCATCCCGATCGTACCATGTTGCGGTATCGGAGTACTCGCTTGAGCGATGGAGAATAAGGGCACCGACGATCCATGTATTTTCATCAACCTGCTTGATTGAATCTATGACAGGGTCCTCCATTGTTTGAGACTGCTTCTAAAAAGGCAGTAGTGTCCTTCTCGTATAACGCGTGGCTGATCAAAGTCTCGTTTTCCCTTTGGTAAACTCGACCCTGCATTGTTAAGACTTAGTTAGACGTGTGAGTCGGGTTGTGACGAGCTGCTGGCTTTCGGAACCCACACATAAATGTATGTCCCGAGCACATGGGCAGGAAGCACGAAGCGCGGGGTGTGAGTGGGTTGCGGAGCAACCGAATGTTTTCGCGAGCGCGCCACCAAGCCGCACTGGCGCAGCTCAAGAAACCGTACACATCAACTTTCTGTTTCTTCACGTGCTTTGCGAATTGTTTTTTACTTCCAAGGTTGGTATTGGTATGGATGAAAAATGAGACCAACTAAACAGGCTTTGCTGTGCATTGACCTCCTAGATAGGCCCAGTTTCTGACTTCCTTTAGCTGAGAAAACATTGAAGACTTTTCACAAACACCGTGTTTATTTATCCCGTGTCCAGGCTTCTAGTAGGCTAGTTTCGTAGCTAAAAAGCAATTCCAAAGCGACCAGCAGTCTTTCCATCTTCCATCAAGTCAATGATTTTTTGAATATCCCCAAGATCGTCAAATGTAGTCATATGCGCCTTGATACCATGCTCATGACTGAACTCAATGGGCTCACGCATTTGCTGAGGTGTACCACTACTGGCACCCATGATACGATACTTCCCAAGAAGAATATCGAGAGCATTCACTGATAGATTCTCCTTGGGAATGCCAATTACCATGAGAATACCATTGATTCTGAGAATGATTAGTCTCATATTGGGAATTTTCAACTTCCTATGTTCGATGGAGTAGTCGGCTTACCTCAACACACTGGGAGCATTCTGATAAGCAATGTTTGAAGCACTCAGCACAACGGCCGCGTGGGCACCGTTAGTCTTGGCAAATATCTCCTTTTGGTAGCTCAAGTTTGTCGCCGAATTGAAGGTCAAGTCTGCGCCTAGAGACTTTGCGGACTCTAGTTGAGAGTCGGAAATGTCGATGCCAATCACGCGCAGTTTCAATGCTTTTGCATATTGAATCGCTTTGACCTGTTAGTTTTGCCCTACAAAGAGACAGACGTAGCTTTACCTAGGTGACCTAGTCCACCACAGCCAATGATTGCGATCCAATCGCCCTCCTGAAGCCCGCACTTTTTCACCGAGTGGTACGCTATTCAACTCGAAATTGGATCAGCATTCAAACAAACAGGAGTAGGTTAAGCTTTTGGTCTACTAACCTGTCGTTCCAGCACAGAATAATGGGGCGGCCGTCGCGAGGTCCATCCCAGCTGGTAAAACCATGGCGTTCCTATAGTCGGATAAAGAATACTCTGCAAAGTGGCCATGTGTTGTGAAGCCATGTAATTTGCCGGTACCTTCCACACAGTGTAGATTGTGAACGCGACATCCTTCGCACTCATCTTCCAACGTAAGTCTCTGCTTTCCCTTGTTTTGGAATTATAGCGGCGAAGAAGGAGAACATACAACAAGCATAGCTGCATCCAAGACATCCGACTGGATCTCCAACCTTGAACCCTGTCACATTCTTTCCGATAGCAGCTACCCTGCCAGTGTTTTCATGTCCGATGGTGACTTTCTCCATTGGAGGCTTTTCTGCTGTATGGCCCCAGAACAGCATCTAATGATAGTTAGCGAGATTACTGGGCAGGCATTGTATCGGTGAGCGAGTTGCACCAGATCGGAATGACATAGCGACGCGCAAACGTTTTTGATGAGAATGTCGTTCTCGCCAGGTTCGGGGACTGAAATCTCATTGATCTCGATTTTATTTAAGGTCTGTTGAGCACGTCGTATCAGTCAGTCCTATCACATCCAGATGATAATTTTGATCTGGAAAAACTTTGCAGTAATTCCCTGTACTGCCAACTGAAAACATACAGTATTGTATTGCGCAGCTCTCATTGTGCCAGACATGATAAAAAACCTTGGAACTCGTAAGAATATAGGACCCGGGGTCAATTCTTTGAGTATTCGATACAGAAAGGAACGCCTTCGTTGAGAAAAGTGAATAGGATATACCCTTGACTAGTTATACATTTGGCATTTTTATTGCCCCATCGGAACGAAAACATTCCCCCCGCATGCCCCAGAAAAGGGTAACCCGATAAGATCAAAAAAGAGTGGGTAAATTGTACCATGGTCAATTTGGCAGCAGTCCAGCCATGGTCTCTTTGGAGTGCTGTATTGACTGCTGTAGAGGTCGCGATGTCGAGATCGATTTGCTAGCGCCAAGCAATTATGACTCGAATTACCTGACATCGAAGCCAAGATGCATCCTGCCGAGTCAGTAATTGCACTCGACTGTTTGGGTAAAAACTCATTCTCATCCATTAGAGTTTAACACAAGGGTTCATGCACCGCACTCCCGCCGACACTTATGTTGTGGTTGACGGGATTGAATATTCCGCACTACTCATCGATGTAGACTTCGGATGTCCATTCTGAAAAGTATTCTCGAAACTGACGTGGAGCTACCCAATTACTCAAGCGCTGGATGTGCTTTTCGAAAATAGTGTTGAGCGAGGGTTCATCGTCGGTGTCAACAACAATATCTTCAGGGTCATAAGGCCAATTGACTCGGATGTGCTCGGAATATAACTCGGAGAAAACAGCAAATGGATATCTATCCGGCTCTTGGATAAGGATATCTCGTACTCGAGGCCTGAATACGCATTAGTGGAATTCAGACCATACAGCGCCAAATCAGAACGGACCAAGGGATATTATCGATCCAGGCAGGGTGGGGGACGGTAATTTGCTGCACAGTGGGCCGAAGCCACACTGGCATGCGAGCATAGCTATCGACATTTGGCGATATTTGCCACTGCGATGCATAAATTAGCGCAATGCACGTTGTGGGCGCCGGGATTACTTACCCGCGTGGTGAGATGCATAATGTACATGAACGCCATTTTCTCCGGCAACTTTACGTGGGGAAAGGTCGTGAGGACTTCTGCCATTACCCGGCTAATTGCATGCGAATTCGAAGTAGTGGCCGGATTTAACAGATCCCGCGGACATAGCTGCTCAGGGCCCAGTACCTCAGCTGGGGATACCCCTCGGGCAAGCATTGATCTCCGGGAAGCAATGAAATCCAATAAGATTTGATCTAATGGACATGTTGCTCGGCTGTGCTTCGGCAGTACCCCAGCCACTAGTCTCGGGCCACTCGGGGTAGTAACAGAATCATGAGGGGACTGGGGTAGAGTATTCAGTGGGGTAAGTGGATTGGAGTTTGTCTGTCTGAGATGTGGATCTGTCAAAAGTCAGAAATATGATATGCGTCAAAAGGGTTGAGTCAGTAAATGGAACGTGCCTCCCGAATGATCCACAAATGCATTTCCTAAAGGGGGCAGGACTGGCCAATTCGGTTCAACACGAGCAGCGGTCGGAAAGTTCCCCGTTGTTTGATTTGGGCCGTACACGTCATATTCGGAGCGAATGGGGTGAGAAGGAGCAGACTGCACTCCCGAAGTGACTTGATCCAGCTGATGCTCACTTTCATTGGTGCTACTGTCCCTGGCAATGTCTTGCGATACCCTTTCGCCGACTCCCGAGAGCCCTTGAAGGGCATCTTGTCCTATCTTTTCCAGACAAGATTTGAGTTGCCGGTTCTGATTTCGGAGAAGCTGGATCTCGTCTATCATTGTCTGTTCACGCTGTGAAACTGAATCTCTGTAGCGAGCTATGTCATTTTCGAGTTCTTGAATTCTCAGCTTCGTGCGCTGGCGCATGGCTCGTTGCGCCTTTCGATCAAGATCTCGTTTATGCTGTATTTGTGACGCGGTAAGACCGCTCACAGTACGTTTGCCATTTACTGTCTCAGATTCCGACATTGTAATACCTGATTGGAAGCTCCCAGGGTTGTATCAAATGTACTAGAAAGATCTAGCGCGGGGTGCATATGTCAGAATCGTAATTCTTGCATGCGGGGTTCGGATTCCCCGGCCGTTCAGAGATTTTCGCAAGGAGAAGGGCTTACACTCACTCGGGCCAATCTTTCACCGCGTTCTCCCGGGGAGATAATTCGAAATTCAATGAGAGATCTCAGGCGAGGTAGTGGGTAGTGCATGACATGACATACATGAGTCAGTCCTCTTAGCTCCGGTTCATGAATCGCCACCGCTTACTCATGTGGGCCCGGGATTTGGGACCTCGGGATAGAGGCATGGACAGTGATATCAATGAAGTAGATATACACCTGGTAATAATCAATTTTCAAAAAAGAACAGCAATAGAGTTGATAAAAAAAACGGCTGTGGGCTAGAATATTTCGAACATGAAGATTGACTCGCACCTAACGCAATTGTTCATCAACAACCAGGCAAGCCACATACCACAATGGGAGGTGCTTTGGATAAATATTGACCTCAATGCATACAGTATGTGGATTGCTTGAATTCGGGAAGAAAGTAAGTCTGCTGAAGATCTGAGTGCTGTATGCCGTATTCTAATTCTCAACAGAATCTCCGTTTACAACCCGGCCGATGGGAATCTTGTAAGCGACCAGATACCGATTTCTGGAGAAGCGGACGTCGATCGGGCCATTGCAGCCGCCGAAGCGGCATTCGCGCCCAGTTCTGACTGGCGTCGCATGGATGATTTCACTCGCCAAAAAGTTCTCCTCAAGTTTGCCGACCTTATTGAGACGAACCAGGAGTACCTGGCGACGCTGACTCGAGCCACACTGGGTGCACCATACAACCCATTTGGCAAATCGGAGATTGACACCGCAATAGCTTGTTTCAGATGTTCGTTTGACTTTTCCGTTCATGTTTTGGGGGAGCCTATATTGACAAAATTAGACTATGCGGGATGGGTTGGCAAGTTTGCTGGTCAAAGCTTTCCAGCAACAGATGGGTTTTACAAGGTGGTTCGGAATGAGCCCCTCGGGATTGTTGCAGGGTATGGCTTTTTCTTTTCTTTGTTGAAATTGCTCTGTCGTGAGAATAAGCTGAACAAAATGCAGAATCATTCCCTGGAATGGCCCACTGGCATCCATTGGTCTCAAAGCAGCACCTGCATTAGCGACAGGAAATGTGTTTATCCTCAAGCCAAGCGAGAAAACACCGTTAGCTGCCGTGGCGCTCGGAAAGCTTGCTATAGAGGCTGGCTTCCCTCCCGGTGTTTTCCAGGTCTTGACCGGGGATGGCAGCACGGGCGCGATTCTCGCCAGCCACATGAGAGTCGCAAAGGTCAGTTTCACTGGGAGTGTGCCAACAGGCAAGAACGTTCAAGTCCTGGCGGCAAAGAGTAATCTCAAGAGAGTGACGTTGGAGCTAGGCGGGAAAAGTCCAGCGGTGGTGTTCGATGACGCAAATCTCGAAAACGCAGTGAAATGGTAAGCACCTCCAGGTCGGTTAGGATCGGCGTTCCTAACACAGAATTTCGAAAGGTGTGTCAACGGACTGACCACTAACTCTGGTCAAATCTGCTTCGCCGCTTCTCGCGTGTACGTGCAAGATGGGATATACGATAAGTTTTTGACGGCTTATCGCGACGCGTTTGCTGCCAAGCGCGAGGTGATGGGAGATCCGGACAACGCGATGTCTGAAATCGGCCCAGTCGTCGATCAGGCACAGTATGAAAGGATTTTGAGAATCATAGACACCGCTCGAGAAAATAAGGATGGAAGGTTGGTACAGGGAGGTGAGAGTATGGGAAACAAAGTCTGTTTGAATTCAACCCGCCATCAACAAAATCGAATACTGACATACTGCTGCAAGGGATTCTTCATCGATCCCGCTATTTTCCTAGACACCGCGCCGGATTCAATCATCGCTAAAGATGAGATTTTCGGACCAGTTGTTGTCATCAATCGGTTTGAAACGGAAGAGGAAGTGGTTGATCTTTCAAATTCCTCTCGTTATGGTTTGATGGCCGGGGTTTTCACGCAGGATATTAACCGAGCCCTTCGATTGAGCGAGGCCTTCGACTCGGGGGTGGTTGGTGTGAATTGTGTCAGTACCATCAGCTTTTCTTGTCCGTTTGGTGGTACGAAAGAGAGTGGAATCGGTCGCGAGTTGGGTATACATGCTTTGCATGCCTATACGGAGCCTAAAACGGTGTTGATAAACCTCACATACTGAGTGGAGAATGTGGCATGCGAAATGGAACGGAATCTGATTGATGAAAGAAACTTGAATCGCGAGGTCGGGGAATGGGGATAGAGCAATTTGACGCGTCCGTCGTTATTGGAAAACAAACTTTGTTGGAAAGAGAATTGACACTTGTCACATTTGATTGCATTTTGAGTAGAGATACACGAAGAATAGGTCTTGTGAGATCGAAAGGAGAGAGTGGGAGTGGGAACAAAGTCACCTAGGATGACCGAGGAAGATTGGCAGAATTGGTGCCTGTTTGATAAGGCACCAAGGCTGTTTCTCCACTCCACGGGTTGACCTCTTGATCCCATTTTCTCTTTTCGTATTTTCAACTAGTTTTCAGAATATTCTGGAATTTTGAATTCTTGCTGTTTAATAGGAGAAAGCCATGATTTGTCAAAACAGTTGTCCTGCTGCCGGAACTATTCATGATAGTTGAGGAAAATCAGATCTGTCTGATATGTATCAAACGCTTTCAAGGTTCTGGATAGCCATTAATTGTCAAAATCGAATGCAGTTCGGCGATTTGGGCGAAAAATTCATGCTTGAAAAGAAAAACATGAAATAACGAATTGCCTGAGTCATAGGATCCGAGTCATCCGAGTATATGTCCACGAGTGAGTGTCCCTGCAGCTGTGAATTTAACTATGCTTCCAGGCTTCCGAAAGGACTAGCCGCATGTCCAAGTTCTTGCAGTGGTCTTTTTAAGAAATGATAATTGGAAGGAGTCACGTGTTGCTTTCCATATAAGTGCATGTAATTCCGGCTCATACACTCCCTGTCTCGCTCAATCCTCCACAAAGCAATTATATCAAGTCGCAAAACGCAACATGAATCCTCTTCCTGAAGACCATCATTTCACTCACCCCGAGTTAAATTATGAGGCTGATCCGAATTTCCAACCTGCCATCAAAGTTTCCGTTTTCTTTCGCAAGAAGGATGGAGTTTCCCACGAAGACTTTTTCAAACATTGGCAGACAGTTCATGCCGATTTAGCGGTCGCCACCCAGGCCTTCCAGCAGAATATTTTACGATATGTGCAGGTACGTTTTCAGTCACTCGTGACTATAAAAAAAGCAATAGCATCATCTAACGTATTCAACAGCACCATCAAACTCCCGAGATGAAGGCACTCATGGCGAGCATAAATGAAACCACCTTGGATTACGATGCCTGCGCCCAGTTGTGGGTACGAAACTGGGATGGCTGGCTGGGATTTTGTAACAGCCCCGAATATGCGGCCGCGTTAGGCGACGATTGCAATCGGTTTATGGCTTTGCCGATGACCTATATGATTGGATATGAAAACTTGGTCGTGGGGGATGCTAGTAAAGCTATTGGTGGTAAGAGTGGGTTGTCGACAGCTGGCTCTACATGATATAGCAATAATTGTTCGGTTATGAATGTCAACAACTGCTCTGAGAAATTCTCAATACCTGTTGATTTCATTAAATGGGCTATTTGTTGGAACTGGATTTTATGAGTATATCTGAAATGCAAACTAGCAGGATACAGATATGGCATCAAAAAGATCTCAGTCTCATCATCCTCAACTATTCGTAATAAGATTTTCGATCAATAAGCTCAGTCGCAATATCGTAATCATGACCGAAGATCAATTTTGCAGAGAAAGCCTTTTGTAGCCGCCGAATAAATTTCCCGCTATCCATCCATTTCCGATAGTCTCTCAAAAGCCAACCATGTGCCCAGTTTGCGTCAAAGTTCTCTCTTACATGGTATTGGTCTGTCGTCCATATAAAAGTACCGTCACCCAAAAGGTTGATCTGCATGATGCATAGTCCGGGTGTGTGACCGGGACAATGATACAGAGTTAAACCCGTGCACAAGTCCAATTGCGAGTCATTAAATGTCTGCCAATTGAGAGCTCCATCAAGCTTCAAGTAATCTGCTCTGAGGAAGAGAAAAAAATATGTGAGACGGAGTTAATGTGCAGGCGTGGAGATCTTGACTTACAAGTAGAGACCGCCGTCCGAGTTGGTTCCCGCTGCCCAACAAGCATGTTTGAATTCTTCTTCATGAACGTAGATAGGAACTTTCGTATCTCGGAAATGTTCCAATCCACCTGCATGGTCTAAATGCAGATGGCCCATAATCACCACTTTAACATCCTTGATGTCGTAGCCTGCAGCTTTAATTGCCGCAGGGAGATGATGGCTCTCATCGTAACTCGTGCGAGGAAATAGATCTGTAGCTTCGCTGCCCCATTGCTAGGTTTTTATTTCAATCAGTCAAGGTTCGCAGAAGGAAAACACAAAATTAAAAAATTTAGAAGCTCAATGTAACACACCGTGTCGACATCTTCCGTGCTTCCGCATTCAAAAAGAATAAGACCCATCTCTGGGTGGTAAATTAGTCCTGCGATCAACATAAGATCTCTTCGTTTGTTGATCGGATTCGGATTGCTAGCCGAGCCCCCATTCGCGCCGTTGAGAAGCCTAGATCAAGATGAAAACACGTTAGTCACATTCAGAGTTGCTGCCTCACGGTCTGACCGCGAGCTGTCTGACAAACATACCATCCTTCATCAACAGTCAAGGTGCCCAAATTTAGGATGTGCATTTTGGTGCCCTCGGGACACGCATACGCAGGGATAATCGCGGGAACGAGTTGATGCATAGAGGCGGCCACAATCGCAGTTTCAAAATTTTTATGTCTAGTATTTTCTTTGAACTGTATTCTCCAACCTTGGAATAATGTACTATTTACAAAAATGAACGGAAATACAGACCAAATAAAACGCCTCGGTCCATTTTTATTTTATGGACAGATCCCGGACGGCTCTATGACCGACCCACCATGACGTACGATATTGCCGGAGATGTTGTCAAGAGACAATAATTTATCCCACACCGGGCTTTGTATGTCTTTGTACACGAGGGTGGGTAAAATTTCCTCCACATTCTTTGAGTGCCATAAGATTCTGATTTTTTTTATAAGCAGGTAGGGTCCTATATCTGGACAAGGTTGACGGGTTTTGAGATTTCGAGGTCGAGATGGGCCTTTGGTTGCCAGTTGGTTAAGCTTAGAGTACCCGAAGATTTATGACCTCTTTCTTGCCTTTCCCCGCCATTCCTTACAGCTGCAAACTTTTTTTCCAACAACCGCAATGCCGGACTTGACCTCACACTTTGCCCCACGTGTTTGGTTTATCACGGGCTGCAGCTCAGGTTTCGGCAAAACTTTTGTTTCTAGTATATTAGCACGAGGTGATCGTGTAATTGCCACTGCGCGAAACATCGATGCCCTGTCTGAATTTGCCGATCGTGACAATCTCAAACTTTTGGAACTTGATATTACACACTCTCAAAATTATCTGAACGAAATCATTCTCAAGGCCATCACTTTCTTTGGCCAGATCGATGTTCTTATCAACAATGCGGGATACGTCCTGACCGGTACGATGGAAGAAATAAGGTGAGCCACTCTTGTTCATTGATTGTTCTTGATTCGTGGGAACCTGAACTAATCTAGCTGTGCTAGCCAATCGCAATTACTTGACCAATTCAATGCCAACGTTTTTGGTCCCCTCAATCTGACGCGTGCCGTGTTACCCCATATGCGTGAGCGCCGATCCGGAACCATCATCTTCATGAGCAGCATAGCTGCATGGAGGGGAGTTTCTGTGGGTGGTCCATACAGTGCGTCCAAGTTTGCACTCGAAGGTATGCGCTAGCATTTTGATGTAACAATGAGACTTAGAGGACTAATTTGACTCCAAGGATCTGTTGAGAGTCTACAGAAAGAGATCGCATCGCTTGGCATAAATGTGCATCTGGCAGTTCTCGGCCAGTTCCGGACTGACATCCTTGCCGCTCATCGAAGACAGTCAGGACGAGGTACTAACTCAATTCGCGATTATGATGACGCTGTCGAAATCTTCCAAAACAGACTGGAGGAAACCAATGGAAAACAGCCCGGTGATCCGTTACAGGCAGTTGAGCGAATTTTGGATGCTGTGCATCGCGAAGGGTATTTCGCAGACCAGACGGAGATTCCCCTGCGTATTGTACTTGGATCCGATGCCGTGGATATTCTTCGTGATGAGTGCCAAAAGATGTTGGGCGATCTGGAGAGACAAGAGCAGCTTGCCAGGAGCACCGATTACCCGGGCCCAGCCGAGTTACAAAAATATCAATAGTCTCATAATTGCACTTTACAATGTTCAGTCATGGGAATGTTTGTGTTGTCATGGTTGGAGCATCAAGTCGTATTCCAAGTGCCGCCCAGATTTTGCCGATTCTGTGTGAGCTACATAAGCATTGCATGGTGAATTATTCGAACCCGACTTCTAACACCACCTGGGCACCTGGGCACCTTGATAGGGCGGAGAGGGTCTGACTCGTCGTGCATGACCGATGAGATAATGCCCCATTTCATCGCCCCACTATGGAGCCCCACAGCAATCACTACCGCCTGGATCAGCCAATGGACAAAGGCGCGCCTTCCCATATACGGGTTAGTCTGCCTTTTACACTTTCAGAGTGGGTCTTGTCCAGAGAAGACGGAAGGACCGAGGTTTGTGTCTACATTAAAAGGTTTCCGGACAAACAAGTCACCTTCGGAGATATTTCAGAGCTTGATTTCTAATGTGATGTGATCGAAATCGGTCGAATTTTCTCCAACACAGATATAAATTTCCCTCGATAAAAATGATCGGAACTGACACAAGATTCAAAGTGACCACCCAAATTTCACCTCATGGCTACCCTCACGACACCACTTCGCGTGGGCGAACTCACCCTCAAACATCGAATCGTTTTGGCCCCCTTGACTCGGAATCGAGCCGATGATCAGCACGTGCCCCTCGATCTCATGCGCGAATATTATTCCCAACGAGCCTCCGTCCCGGGAACCCTGTTGATCACCGAAGGAACATTCATTTCGGCACGCGCAGGCGGAACAGAGAATGTCCCGGGCATTTGGAATGAAGCCCAAATCAAGCAATGGAAGACCATAACCGATGCAGTCCACCAGCGCGGTAGCTACATCTTCTGTCAACTGTGGGCGCTTGGTCGCGCGGCACACCCCGACATTTTGGCCAAGACCAACGACCGAGTCATCTCTAGTGGAAACATCCCTATCTCGGAATCAACCACTGTTCCGGAGCCCCTTGGTGAAGACGAGATCTCTGATTGGATCAGTGACTATGCTCGCGCTGCAAAGAACGCCATCGCGGCCGGCTTCGATGGTGTCGAAATCCACGGAGCCAATGGCTACCTCCCCGACCAATTCTTACAAGATACTGCCAACAACCGATCCGATCGATGGGGTGGGAGCGTTGAGAACCGATCTCGGTTCGGTCTGGAAGTGGCCAAGGCTGTGTCTGCAGCCATTGGTGCCGAAAAGACTGGATACCGCGTCAGTCCCTGGAGCACATTCCAAAGCATGCGAATGGAGAACTTCCAAGAGCAATTCACCGACCTCATTCGTGGCTTAGGTAAATTGAAGCTGGCGTATCTACACTTCGTTGAGCCACGGATCTCCGGCGGTCAAACTGTCGACGATTCAGTGGTGCAAGATGATCAATTCTTGTTCGACGCGTTTGGTACCTCGGGTGCAATCATCCTTGCTGGTGGATTCACAGCGGAGTCCGCGAGCGAGAAGCTTCGGAAGCATCAAGACCGGGGTATTGCCTTTGCATTTGGACGTCATTTCCTGGCAAACCCGGATCTCCCATTCCGCATCGCCAACGAAATTCCGTTCAACCAGTATGAAAGAGCGACCTTTTACACTCCCAAGTCACCTATCGGCTACGTGGACTACCCTTTCAGTCCCCAATTTGCAACTCAGGTTTGAAAATGAGCTCTCATAGATTGTTTAGAATTATCTTGATGTCTAAAGCACATGTTCCAATTTATTCAAAGTTCATTAGTTTCGAAAACTAACCACATTCACACTCTGACGTAAAAGGATTTTTCTTATTCCCGACCTCGGTAGCTGTTCCAAGGTTGTTGCACCTTTATACTATGCTAGGCTTGAAAGTATGCTACTTGGATTGTGATCGTATCATCTGAGTCTTGCTCACGATGCTATATTATATTTTCAAAATCCGAAAAGAGGAATTAAATGATTACATTGCATAACACGCCAGTGGCGAAAACTGTAAATTAAAATGACTAGAAGTGACTGTGTCACCAAAGAAGAGTGTTGCCCATGATTGTCCGTGCCTTTTGCCGGACCCTCGGGATTGTCCAAAGTGTCCCAAAGGTTTACCCCTCTCACCAACACAGGTTATTGTTATTTAAGAAAGGCATTCACAACTGACTTATAACACATTCAAAAATCTTCATATTCACAGTACCAAAAATGACCGTCATAGTGACAAAGCCGGATACTCTTCGTATCGCTTCCGCCTCCGGGTCGGTGACAGACCGACGCCATGGACTCGCGGAGCTAGCTCAAGATGAAAACATTCACTTCATCGTCGGTGATTGGATGTCCGAGTACAACATGACGACACGTGGAGGAGCAAAGGTGAAACAGAACCATGAGTCGTCGGAATTCGAAACTTCCTTCATGGAATCGATCGAACCTGCATTGCCGAGCATTGCTACTCGCGGGATCAAACTCGCCGTAAATGCAGGTGCAAGTGACACAAAAAAGCTTCATGATCTCCTCGTTCAAAGCATTGCAGACATATCCCTCGACCTCAAAGTCGCATGGATTGAGGGTGACGAGGTTTCTGATCTCCTCCAGCAAGCCATCCAGACGGGCGAACAATTCACCAATCTGACAACTGGTAAGCAGCTACCTTCCTCCAAATCAGATCATTCATTTTCTTTGATGTTAACTGACATATGCTAGGACAAAACCTCTCTGAATGGGAGTTCGACCCAATTTACGCTCAGTGCTATCTTGGCGCCTGGGGTATCGTCGAAGCTTTCAACCAGGGAGCCGACATTGTGCTATGCGGAAGGGTTACAGATGCTTCTCCCACAATTGCCTGTGCGGCCCACTACTACAAATGGAGCAGAGAAGACTTTGATCAGCTGGCTCATGCATTTGTTGCTGGTCATTTCCTTGAATGCTCTACTTATGTCACCGGTGGCAACTTTTCCGGGTTCAAATCTATACCTGGATCTGGAGTTGATATTGGATTTCCTATCGCCGAGATCAATGACAACGGTGAATTCATCGTCACGATTCAGAATGGAAAGCATGGCATTGTTACCGAGGAGACTTGCAAGGCCCAACTTTTGTATGAGATCCAGGGTCCTCTCTACTACAATCCTGACGTAGTGGCTATTTTGGATGAAATCGTCATCAAGCAGCAGGGCCAAAATCGAGTGTACGTCTGCAAAAACTACAAAGGCTCAACTTTATGATCTATCAACTGACAAACCTGCAGTCAAGTCTCCAACGTCAAGAGTCTCAAGCCCCCTCCAACAACCAAAATCGGTATCACGGCGCTAGGCGGCTTCCAAGCGGAGGTGCACTTTTTCCTTTGCGGTCTAGATCTTGAAGAGAAAGCCGCATTACTCGAGAGACAAGTCCGCCATGCTCTTGATGAATCGCTTTACCATACACTTGTATTCCGAAAGAGCGGAAGTTGCGCGATTGATCCTTCAAGTCAGGACGAAGCGACAGTGGACTTGCGAATATTCGCTCAATCTCGTACCGAGAGTGCCCTTGCACTGGAGAACTTCTTCCGCCCCTGTACGGACATCATCATGCAGAGCTACCCGGGAGCGACATTTGCCGTCGATGCTCGACAAGGCCTTGCAAAGCCGTACTACGAATATTTCGTTTCCATTTTCCCTCAAGATCGGATGCGGCATATTTGCCACGTTCCCTTCAGCAATCAACAAATTACAATTCCTCCACCTTCGGATACAGTGCCCTTCGTTTATGAACAGCCATCATATGAGACGAACGCTCCATTTGATTTGGAGGTCTTCGGCCCTACCACCCGCGCACCGCTTGGCTACGTGGTTCATGCTCGGTCTGGTGATAAAGGATCCGATGCCAATGTTGGCTTCTTTGTTCGCCATGCGGATGAATGGGAGTGGCTGCGAAGTGTCTTGACCATTGGCAAGATCCGATCATTGCTAGGCAAAGACGATGTCGGAAACAAGGTTTTCCGATTCGAATTACCAAACATCTGGGGTAAGTTTAACGTTTCTCTGTTTGTCATTCCTTCACTTTACTCTAACTTCTGTTTCTTTTCACAGCTGTCCACTTTCTTTTGAAGGACCACTTGGATCGCGGTGTGGCATCAAGCTCCACATACGATGTGCTTGGAAAGAACGTAGCAGAATACCTTCGGTGTAAATATGTCGAAATCCCCACCAAGTTTCTCTCCCGTGGGAGGATTTGAGTGTCATGGTAACAAGAATCCGACCTGTACTCCCTAGATGAGCGCAATTTGATCGATCTCTTTGCTTTTGAATATTTCAGAAATAAACTTTTAGTGCAATTGCTTAGGTGCCTCTGTTGGGAGGTCAGGTGATAGAGAGAGAAGAAACAAAAATGCACAGTATGGCAGTGTGTTATATTGTAGGAGACAACGAGGAGAAGGAAAGAGAGAGGGAGAGAGAGAGAGAGAGAGAGAGAGAGAGAGAGCTCTTGATCTACGCCCGGCCGCCCGGGCGCTATCTAAAGGCGGGCCCGACCAACCAGGCGGCCAACAGAGCTCCGGACACAGGTAACAGCCCTGGGTAGATATCGTGCGCCCCCTCTCTCCCTCTCTCTCTCTTCTCTCTTTCTCTTCCTGCTTTTCTCCAGCCAGTTCGCTGTTATCCTGAATGATGATTTCAGGTGGTCTTTACGTTCCTCCCTTGCATCAAAATAAATATTGGGGTATCAAAATCAAATTCTAAATAAGTCTTAGACCAAATTTCACTGTCATAAATGGATCCAGCAATGATAGGATAGATTTAGCTTGAAGATATGGACAAATACTATCGGAAGGCTAAACTGTCTCGATTTGCGCCGATTGACCCTCTGATTTATGTGGCTCCTCGTTTGGACAGGTTTCGGGTGTATCGCTGAGCTCATATGAAGTTCCTCTATGCTTGACGAAGATGTAATCAATTTCTTCCAGTGTCTTGCCTCCAGTCTAGAATGAGAAGTTTGATTAACGCTGTCCCGCAAAGCATAGCAAGGGATTGCATAGGCAATCAAGGGGTAACAGACCTCAGGCATAAAAAGGTAAACGAAGGGAATGCTAAGCGCTGTCATAAGGCAGAAAAGAATGTAAATTTTCCAGCCAGTATTAGCAATAGCTGGAGGTGTCATTTGTGCAATTACCTGAAAAAGCCAACATTAGTCAAACCATAACGAATCATGGCAATAATGCACTAAGAGCTTACAAATGTCCATAGCCATTCAGAAAAGCATCCAACAGCGGCACCAACATGACGGAGATTGAGCGGCGTAATCTCTGGGGCGTATAGCCAGGGTACCGAGTTCCAGCTCATTCCGAAAGATATCTCGTAGATGACAAGCATTCCCAGGGCAAGTCGCGAAGAGGCAGGTGTCTTCAACGCGATACCCACTGTGAACAATGTCATAGTAAGACAAAGCATCGTGGATCCCAGCATAAGTACCTTCCGGCGACCAAGTCGGTCAAGGAGGAATATGGGAGGAAATGTGCCAATCCAGAAGGCGATTTGAATGAACCCAGCCACAAGACTACTGAGTTCTCGGGAGAGTCCAACATTGGTTTCAAGCACAATGGTTACTGAAACGTTAGTCTGGGACATTTTGTTGACGGGCGTGCCGCATCTCACCGTAGAATGCAATCACATTGATTCCGGTAAACTGTTGGAAGAATTGAATAACGAAACATAGAGTTAAACGGCGCGTATTCTTTATTTCCGTATCAGCAAATAGTACGTTCGAAAGGGTGAATTTTTGTCTGTTGTTTTGTTCAACAGAAAGAGCTTGGTCCATCTCGGCGACGACAGTAGTCACTGCCGGGTCATCTTCCGATACCGCGAGCAGTCTTGAGAGAACTGATATAGCTTCACGTTGCCTCCCATGGGAGTAAAGCCATCTGGGGTTGTTAGTAAGATGTGTTGGCCTCCTTGCTTTGGGTAAATAAATATTACCTCGGTGATTCGGGTAAGAGCGGCATGGTGATAATGGTGATCAGAGCAAAGAAGTTTTGGAAAGCCAAGGGAAATCTCCAAACAACCTGAAATAAGTCGTTAAGGGTAATCACAAGAATGTATCAAAATGGGTCTTGGTACCTCGCCAATTTGGGTACGAATCATGCCATAGTCTAACCAGTAGGCGACGACTGTACCGAACTTTGGATTTCATCAGCTAAAAGCGAAGAGCGTGGAAATCGGGGATTTCTTACAATCACAATAGACATTTGAATGGCGAGCGATCTTCCGCGGACGGCGGTCCGAGATGTCTCAGACACATATACTGGAACAGTGGACGTGTTGATTCCTACGATTGCAAATCTGAATATCAGCATTGAATCCATGGATCGCAGTAATCTCATTTCCAATATGTTCAACATACCGTTTCCAATACTGGAGATTATACGCCCAGCGATCAGCTGGCTAGCACTGTATGTACTTGCCTGCACAGCTCCTCCGATGACCATGATCACACAGCCAAGGGTTATTGCATTTTTTCGACCCAATTGATTGCCGAATACAGCTGAAACAACACAGCCCACAAGACAACCAATGTTAAACAGTGCCACTATAGTACCCAGATACCCAGCGCTTGGGTTGTCAATGGCCGACAAGAAACCGGGATAGGATACAAGACCACCCAGGACGCCTTGATCGTAGCCGAACAGGAGGTAGGCGCTTCCAGCGCTGACCGCGATCGCAATTTGCAGAGAGCGACCTTGTAGTTTCGGCATAATTGCAAAAAAAATGAAAATGTTATATTTTAGCGTCAACCCAGCTAACAAAGTACTTTATACAACCTCTACATTTTCATTGGGGTCGGGATACCACTCCCGGAATGACATTCACAGAATCCGGGGATTGTGGAGGCTGACGACTTTGAACCCCTCGTTTCAGAACATCAGATTGTGAGAGCAAAGCTGGGGTAAATTTAACGAGCCTAGGCTGTCCATTTTCAATTTGGACAGTTATATTTGCATGACACGGCGCGCCTGACTCATGTGGGTCGCGTCCCTCCATTGGGATGGTTTCCCGGGATTTGCAAAGCCCCTGGATGAAAGACAACAAAAAACATGGGGGAAGATAGAATTTCATGGATTGAAGAATAAACTTTTAATTTGAGGTTTTCTCCCAAAGACATCGAGGACCGCCTGGCTGTGTGTGCCACTTGCAAAAATTTACAAGGTTGAATGTTTGTGAACAATTGAACGGACCAATTACAATGCAGGATTAGAACGGAATGCGAAGGACAAATCGATGCCTGAGATATCAGGCCTACGTCAACAACAATCTCGCGCCCGATAAACTCGACTTCCAAAGGTTGTCTTACGGACTTGTCTTTCTTCCCTGATCATTATCTATATCTTTTCAATTACCCCATCTTTCCATCTTGTTGATTGAGATTATTATGGAGCCCGACTACGCGTGATCATGAATGGGAAACTTGGCCTAAGATCAAATATTACAACCCATTTGATACTCGTATCATCTCAGTGCAGTAACCGCATCTCGATTCATCTCAACAAGATTTACCTCCGTTGTAAAAGTAAAAACAACTACTCGGGGCCCGGGGGTAGTGGGTCGTGACTTGCCGCGCACGTTCGACGTGCCCACCTGCAGTAGTGCGGGCTCTTGTGTCAACTAATTAATGCTCTAGCAAGGATTAAAGCGTAATGCCTGCGATACTACTCCGTATGAGAGATTTTCCGACCCCGAACTGAGACATGCGGGTCGTTGTTGGCTCCGTTTCAAGCCTGTTTCTCGCGGCAGGTTGACCGTCAATTTGCAGACAGAAATAATCTTAGATTGATACGGACGTGGTTTCGAGCGACATCGTATGTTCCGTATTGAGGACGGGCTTGATTTAAAATAGCTTGGTCTTCGGTATTCCACTTGCCCTGATATCTGTGTAATTCCTAAACCCCCACCGATCGATTTGGGAGTGGAAAGATTGCTGGGTAGCAAGAAAGTTGGAGCCTGGGACAGTCGAGTGTGTCAAGTGGGCCCCAAAAACCTCGCCTGTTTATAATACCTAAAACTTCATCTCGAATCTTGAAGGGGAGTTAATAGTATATTGGTAGAAGCAACGATATAGATTGATCACGGGAAAATAAATACATCCATGGATTTACAGAGAGAATCGATTGCCTTCAGGCTTCGGTCCTAGTTAATCCTGATATTCAACCTTTTGACTCGAATCATGTACCTTAATCCTGCCCAGTGGTACTGGGCCCCTCATCTGCGCCTCGAAGGTGTGAGCTGAAGATCTCTAACCCTAGCGCATAAGTCATCTTGATCCAACTCGACCTCCTGAACTCTCGAATGCTTTGTAAGCGGTGTGGGTTTCATAAGATTCAAAGTGGGAAAAGGTGAAATGTCAGAGTCATTACTTGCTCCTTTCCTTTTTGGGGTTGGACTTTGAGGGAACGACAGTCGGGTTGGTTTGCAACCAAGGTAGCTTTTCGAAGCAGGAGGAGGAAGCCTCTCTTTGGTCTCTTTCGTAAGTCTGCCTTGAGAGTTGTACGGACGAGACTCGACAAAGCTTGACCATTTCTCCAGACACTTCAATAGACTTTCTTTGTCGATATCTAGCAGTTCTTTGTGAGTGGACTCGCATTTTTGACAATCAAAAGCACAGCGCTTGTTGAAGAGCTCTGTCAATACTAGCTGCTCCACGCGATACGCATAAGGGATCAACTTTGTCATCAGGATTTCAAACTTGCGATAACACTTTTCGTGTTTTCGAAAACGGCTTATCTCAGGATGCTTGATGCTAAAGCCAACCTTGAGTTTTCCATGAAGGTCAACAGGACGTATCACATATATGTGACCGTGTTCCTTGGATTTATTCTCAATGGGTCGTTCTAGGAGACAGGTGACAGCTTTGGCCACCTCGGATTCTGAGAAGGTGAGTGTAGGACGTACAACTCGAATCGGCGATGAGGAATGCCCTGAGAGCCTTGATACATCCTGTTTCTGTATGAATAGACTTTCTTCATCATCTGATCCATTTTCATCACTGGAAGTTCTCATGTCTGATGAATCAAATTCGTCTTTTTCATCTCCACTCTCCCCAGCACGTGTGTGGCCGATCCCGGTTTTGTAGGACTCTTCCAACTTGGCAGTGATGAAAGCTCTCTTTTCACGGAAGTCGTCTAGCCACTGTGCTGTAGCTTGAGAGTTGTGCTTTCTGTGGATATGGCACAGATGTATATTTGCGAGACTTTGTAGGAATTTGAATAGTCGAGATGCGTCGGTATATCCGCCCGAGGGTGCAGTGAAGATACCAAGATTTTCCAGGACGACTGATTTAGCCTCATGGGAAGCTTTGCGGTTCATACGGCTCTTGCATGGGTATCCAGTGCTCACAATGTAGGCACATTGAGGAGAAGGGGTGTCGGAAGGGGTCCAGACAGCGAGCTCTGCTAAAGAGCAAAATTTGGACATTGAGGGCATCGGAGTCAAGTTCTGGTGCAGGAAGGGAATAGAGTTGTTTCTGAGAGGGTACCTTCAAGGTGAACGAGAGCTAAAAAGGAGTCTGTCGTGTGGTTGGTGTATAGAAACTTTGTTCATCTTCCTGCCCCAACTGGCCTTTTTAAGTCAAGCCAGCAGGGGTGATTCCGAGGGCTGCGAGACAAGCAGATAGCAGCGCCTTGGCAGCTACACAGCCCGAGCTGCAGTTGAACCTTGGAATGAGAGGGGCTGGGTCTAAAATCTCCGCGTGATCGACTTCAGAAATTTGGGGACGGGGAATATCAAGCTAAGTGTCAACTAGTGTCATCGATATGTAGCAGGTGAATGGGAAAAGCTGAAATTGCGACATAGCACAGTATCTAGTTCGTAGATCGGAAGCTTATCAGGTTAGCCTTTGTAGGTTAGAAGATGTGATAGTGGAGGGCGCGTGCATTGATTTTGTGTCTAGACATGGGTTGTTAGCCGCTATAGCAAAGCTATGTTTCACGTATTTTGGGGGCCAAGCCACTCCGAGAAGCTCGATTTACCCATTGTCTTTGCAGGAGACTTGATAAATCATGGCTTGGGAAGTGTTATAGGATGATCGGACAAAAGATACTCATAATGGTCACACTCACAGTTGGCCGGTTATATAGAAATCATTCGCTTTTACCTCAACTTGGGGTTTCATGATGCTGTAAACAAACCCACCGTGACACAGTGCAAGCTCTAAATGGTTCGAGGGGCATTACCTAGTGTTTGGGGGTCTCCCTAACATTGGTGCCTGCCCAGGTGAGTACCTTCTTTTAGTATCCAGGGTGAAGAGCCAATAAGCAACGCATAAGGAGTAAAATTCAATAAAATATCCACTACTTGGGAGGTACTTAATATCAGTACCGAAATTGCACGTAAAATAGAAGTAGCTTAGGAGTTGCGAACTGAAAGGAAAGCGTCGAGCAAAGGGCGGTGAGGGTGGCGGTCACGAGCATAAATTTCCACAAGAAAGTCGTGTCACTTGGTCAGGCTCCCCGCAGGTAGATGATGTAGGCTGAGAGCTCTCCCTCTCCCTCTCTCTCCCTCTCTCCATCCTTTATCTCCTCGTCTCCTACACCAATACACCGCCGTACCATACGTTTCTGATCTTCTCTTCCGATAAGCCCCATATTCTAGCATTCTAGGATCGATTTCGAAAGCTTGGAAGCACCGGTTAAAAAGGTGATGCGGATAATGGGGAACCAAACGCAAATTGACAGCTAGCTAGGCGGACTCAAGTAACCCTCATACAATAAACAAGTCGACCCGTGAACTCCGTGTATTCAAGGAGGTCGCCGCCAAGACCGCCAGTTGGATATTGGTAACATGTCGCCCAAACTTCATATCCCCCGAATGTGCATTATCACTGCTGTGGCAGACTTTCCACCTCTTGTGACAATTCGTCTTTTGAAAAAGATTCCCGCGAATCGTCTCCATGACCCTGTTCAACCCTCGTTTTCCTTTGAAACAGCAAATCAATCTCTTCCAGGGTCTTTCCAGTTGTCTCCGGGCACATAAAATACACAAATGGAACTGCCACGGCGCATGAAAGAAGGCACCAAAGCCACAATTTCCATCCAACTTTCTCGAGACCAATCCCTCCGGCAAATACAGTGATAAAGCAGAAAAGCCACTCACCAAATGCACTTGCAGCACCTCCAATGTGACGAAATTGCAACGGGGAAATCTTTTGAACTGTCAATTCCAAGCCCTCGACCGTGGAAAGCATGATTGAAAGAGTACCGACCTCAGGTCCATATAGCCAACAAACACCAATCCATCCATATCCGAATATGAGATTGTACACAATTATTGCTCCCACTGCAACCCATTGCTTCACCAGCGTGGGGTTGGGGGTTCCGATCATTGCGACGAAAATGCTCAGACAGATCGTCAGACCGGCCGCCGAGTATAGCAAAATGTTCCTCCTCCCAAATTTCTCGATGGTGAAGGGAAGAAATATTGATCCGATTGCGAATATTGTGTTCATCACTGCGGCGAGCAGCTGGGACATTTCAGAGGAGAGACCGACTTGCCCGAATATCTTGACACTGTAATAAACGGCGATGTTGATACCTTGAAATGTTAGGAAACCGGTCCTCGGACTAGGTCAGCTAGTATTCCCAGACTCACCCATCATTTGTTGCACGGACAGGACCAGGAAGGCAATGCGCAAGCGACGTCCCACCCTCAGGTTGCTGCGATCCCAGAACAAGTCCAGCAAATTCAACTTGCTCGTCTCCCCAGTTTCAAGTCGAAGTGAGCCCAAGATTGAATCCCGCATGCTTTGTACGTTGGCATCAAGGATGGGTCGGTCATACAGACGAGAAAGGATTTCATCACCTTCGTCTAGACGACCTCGTACGTAGTACCATCGGGGCGTGTCCGGCAGCATAAACATCCCTACGCCTGAAACGGCAGCCAAGGCAGATTGAAGAGCTAGGGGAAATCGCTGAAAACGATAAGTACTTGCGGAGTCGAAAATCAAAGTTTGCTTACCCATGAAAACTGGTTGTCGAGATGAGTGAACCCGAAGTCCACCCAATACGCGACGGCACATCCGCCAACGAGGAATAAACACTGGAATGCAACCTCGGGGCCTCTTTCTTTTTCGGTAAGACTCATCTCGGCCTAGGGCAAGCATGGCCAGGTTAGTCCAGCACATTGAACCGTGAGTCCGAACGAACCATATACGTTGGCACGGCACAGGAAACAAACTAGAAACCTGAGTGTTAAACAATAGATCTGTCGGGTGGAAGAATGCACAAACACCAATTCCGAATCCCTGTGATTGCCATGGTTAGACCTTTCAACAAGTATCCCCGTCGATAATCAACTCACACAAAGGACCCGTCCAACAATTATTTGAGGCACAGACCACGAAGATGCCTGGATGATTCCGCCGACTACCACCAAACAGTCGCCCATCACTATACACCCTCGTCGACCCAAAGGCATTCCAAGCCACGACACCGCAAGCGCACATACTGTGGCAGCAAGTGTATAGCTAGATGCCACCATCGGAATGATATAAGCCCCAGTTGGATTCTCACAGAGTCAGCCCATCGTTGGCAGCCGAGACAATCCATCACATACCCCAAGTGCCTCAAGAAATGGCCGTGTTTCCTGAACTCCGCCGAGGACACCGGCATCGTACCTGTTCCCTTCAGCTTCTCACCACAACCGATAAGGCCTCCCGTTCTGCTACCTACCCGTATAATCCAAAGGCCTATCAGATAATAAGCGCGATCATTCCAAGGAGTCTATAGAGTGTGACCCACCAAGCATGAACAGAACCGCATAACGCGGTATAATGCCTTTCCTCGGAGTCCTTTCATAGTGAAGACTGAATATCTCCAAGGTTGCTGGGAATCAAAAAGTGAATGCAGGATTGAGCCGATTCAAATCAAGTTGACAATTGGCTTTCTATTATATAGATTTCGGGTCATGCCTCAGCAGGTCACTCTGGTGTGGCTGATTACGGTTGACTTCAGCTTATGATCTTGATTTCCTGGGGCAAACCCCAGATGCACCTGGGCATGAATTACGGGGTAGACTCACCAGTGCCCAGGTGGACTAGACTCAAAGCTTAATCACATAATCCAATATCGGCTTACCTAGTAGTTATCGAAATTTGACGAGCCGGTAGAGAAAGAATGCATACCGCCGGTGGACCGGGTGCATTTGCCTTCTTGTGTGGGGCGGGTTTACAATCCCGAAGTTGATGGACACTGTGAATCCGGTCCAAATTTCAAAATCTTTCCTGGGCTCACAGATCTGCCACCGCATTTCTTTTCTACCTAGGTCAGCGTTAAGCTTCAAGGGTCCCGAGGTCCTCGCAGAACCCTCTGGCTTTCTCCATGTAGCTTTAATTTGTTCCAATGATCCACACTGGCGCCGCTGCAAATTTATAAAGGTCCATTTGCAGAAGGCTGGATGTTCCCATTTCAAATTTGATACTTCTCTTGATTAAAAGGTCTCTCGTCTTTTTATGATGGATACCGTGAGTGTGATCGTTGTTGGTGCTGGTCCTTCGGGGATTGCCCTTGCACACACCTTGAAGCATAAGCTTGGCTTCAATGACTTTACCGTGAGTAGCGAAAGATTTGAACATAGCAGCATAACCCGGGAAGGAGAGAGAGGTTTTGACAGTCATATAGTTTTATGACAAACTCGATGGCCCAGGAGGAACGTGGCGACAAAATACCTACCCAGGAGTGTAGTTTCGTTGAAATCCGCATCACGATGAATCGTCCAACTCACATGATTTCAGGGGATGCGATGTGCCAACATTGCTTTATTCGTTTTCATTCAATCAAAACCCGAACTGGTCGAAGGAGCTATGCGAGGGGCCTGAGATTCTCGAATGTTAGTTTGATCCGTTTTGACCATTGGCAGATGCACTAACTGAAATACTTGCCTTAGACATGGAAGAAACGGTTGATAAATTTGATCTGCGGAAGCACATGCAATTCGGCGTTGAATGTACCTCAGCCTCTTGGAACAGCCAAGGGTTTTGGGAAGTCAACCTCCTCGATACAAAGACTCAGGTCAAATATACAAGAACCTCCACCATCTTCATCTCCGCAGTTGGTGGTATATCTAAACCTCGGGAAATCAAATTCACTGGAATCGAAAATTTCAGTGGTGAAGTTTTCCACACCGCACGATGGAACCACCAGTTTGACTACAGTGGAAAGCGCCTCGCTGTGATCGGCAACGGATGCAGTGCAGCACAGGTGGTTCCAGCTGTTGCACAGAAGGCCGGTCATGTGAAGCAATATGCTCGAAGTGCACAGTGGTATCATGAAAGACCAAATCGGCCCTTTAGCTCTTTCGAGAAGTGGTGTTTGAGCAACATTCCGCTCTGGGAACGTTATCTCCGCTTACGCCTGTTCCTTACCAGCGACAGCCTTGTTGCCACTTATCTTCCTGGACCCGCCGCTGAGAAGGTGCGCGCAAAGGCGGAGAGCGGAGCTCGCCAATACATCTATCAAACTGCGCCAAAAGAATATCACAAGTTCCTCGTCCCCGATTTTCCTTTGGGTAAGCCTTCAAGCCCTTCTGCCAAACCTTGACATTAAAGACTAACGTTTCTACACCAAGGCTGCAAAAGGCGTATCTTTGACCCGAACTACTTGGAAAGTCTCCATCGCAGCAATGTTGAGCTGGCCCCAGTAGGGATCGATCACATTGACGAGACGGGTATTACCGGTACAGATGGTGTACGGACCGAGTTTGATGCAATCATTCTTGCAACAGGGTTTGACGTCCAAAAGTTCGTTGTGCCTATGGAAGTCTACGGCAAGGATGGCAAAGCACTGTCGCAGCAATGGGTAGAATCCCGTGGCGCACAAGCATATATGGGGGTATACGTGCACAACTTCCCAAACTTTGGCCTACTGTATGTGTCTTGGTGCCAATATCCCTTCTTTCGGGACTTTTCAAACTCATATTATTTTCTAGCTTTGGCCCCAATACTTTCCCGGCACACAACTCTGTGCTCTTTGCCTCAGAGGTGCAAGTCGAGTATCTCGCTCGAACCTTGCTTGCGCCTATCATCGATCACCGTATTTCTTCTCTGGAAGTCAAGCCAACCGCTGAGAACCAATGGGTGAACTCTTTGCAAGCTGAACTCAAAGGAAGTGTCTTTGAAGCTGGATGCTCGAACTGGTATATCAACCCACATGGTCGGAACTCGGCATCCTGGCCTGGATATGCCTCGACGTACTGGAAAGAAACCCTCAAGCCGCAGGTTGGTGTGTTCAACAAAGTCTATCGGTCGAAGTTCTGGATTGGGAATTCTGTCTGGCGATGGATCCGAACCACAAAGAAAGAGAGCTACATCATGCTTTTTCTTTCTCTCGCAGGATTCATCTGGCATCATAAGGGTCCTTCGGCCCATCAACTGCCATTCATTTACCGCAGGATCATATCTTGAGTCTAGATAAAAGGTCAATCGATCTGTTATGAATTTTCATCACTTCAATTTATCTAATTGCCATAATTGCATTTCTTTGCATTCAGAAGCTATCTACCATGAATGAAGATATTTAATACTTTTTTGAAGATGGGCAATTAATCTGATACAATGTAAGAAAATAATAAGTTTTCTTCTTAAATAGTAGATCTAGATTATCTGAGTAAAGGGGAGTTGGGAGAGAGGAAAGGAGAGGAAAGAAGAGAAAGGAGAGAAAGGAGAGAAAGGAGAGAAAAGAGAGAAAGGAGAGAGATGAGAGAGACACGGCAGGGAGAAGGCAGGGAGAAGGCAGAAGAGGGGGGAGGGAAGAAGAAAGAGGGACGAGAGAGTTGGAGAGACCTTGGAGAGAGACCTCGGGAGAGAGTGTGCGTGCGTGCGTGTGTGTGTGTGTGTGTGTGTGTGTGTGTGTGAGCGAGATCTGACCTACCATCTCCCATTTGTTTCTTCATTGGCTATGATGCATTACTCTAGACCAACTAGCTACTGCTATTGTTGGACCCACGCTGTTGAATTTGGCCTCCTTCGGAAAGGGAGCTCCAATATCTTCAATTGGTACCCGGTAACATACCCAACACAAGGGACAGCGGTAACTGCACAGACACAATCCCGAGGGAGTGCAAACCCGCGGAAGAGCGATCAACAACGCGGGGCCCCGCAATTTACCCAAACCACGCCGGATATAGGAGCTATGCTTGTTTCACCTGACGTGTGATCATCTCGCTCCTTGTCCGTGATCCGACCCCAAGCCAATTTGCTTGTTCAAGACACACTGGCAGACTTCTCCTGTCGTCTTCAAGATCTTCAAGTCGTGTAACGTTCACCTTGAAACATCCACAGTCGCCACAATGATCAAGACTGGTATTAGCGTTCGAATTGGTGGAGCTATCTCTTCTAAAGCTCATTTTAATAGCATCAGATTTGTTACTCCTTTTCAAGGACTCCTGGGAAATCAGAGTGTTGCAAATCGCGGGTTTAGAACCAGCCCTCAGTGTACCTGGAACATCCCAAGCACGACAAGAAGATTGATTGAATCTCAAGTGCTTTTGAATCGGAAAGTAACTGTCATCACCGGTACGTTTTGTGGTAAAATCGAGGAAAATATTGCCACTGACACCAATTTTTCAAGGGGGCTCAAGGGGCATTGGCTTGGCCTTGGCCAAAACAGTTGCGGCTCTAGGTAGCGATGTCGCATTGCTAGACGTTGAGGAACCAGAGGAAAGTATTAGCCAGCTAGAGAAAAATTATGGCTCACGTTTTATCTATCACCAGTAAGTTACTTGGAAAATGGATTATCAATACAATGTGCATGGCATTTAACACCGCCTATGCAGAATGGATGTCACCTCAAAGATAAGCATGGAGGCTGCCTTTGATGAAGTCGTGAAGAATCTCGGCAAAATTGATAACTGGTGGGTTGATTCCAATTCCTTCCGACAACAGTGCGGTAGAAGGGATCGAATTCTAACACAAGGTTGTCGTGCAGCATTACCTGCGCCGGAATTGCTTTGGACAAACCCTTCCTTGAACATACCTGGGAAGAGTCGAGCCGTATTCTCGATGTGAATGTATGCAACCATTCCTTGACAACAAGCTTTCACATTTCTTGTTAACGAGCAATACAGGTTCTGGGCTCTTTCTTCTCGGCTCAACTCGCCGCCAAGCAAATGGTTAATCAAGAAAGCGCCGGATCTATTGTCATGGTTGCTTCCATCGCTGCCCATTGTGCTATACCAGGCCAACGTGTCTCCCTCTATGGAGCTTCTAAGGGTGCCATCAAACTTTTAGGGAAAACTCTTGCAGTGGAAATGGCTCCTTTTAACATCCGTGTCAACACTATCTCGCCCGGATTTATCGCCACAAAAATGTCAGCTCAGTTCGTGGACCTTCAGGAAGTGTTCAAAACTACACCTCCGATGGGGCGCGTCGGACAGCCTGATGATCTATCATTCGCCGTAGCCTATTTGCTTGGCGATGGGTCGTCTTACACAACGGGTACAGATATTGCGGTAACCGGAGGACTGCACAATGGACGCATTGAGCTGTAGGATTTGAACTTTGATAGTTCATAAACGATCAATAGCGTTGATTCGGAGATCAAGAATATGCAGATAAGCACAACTTGGAATTGATAACAAAATCGGTGGATGGTCTGATCACCACCTTGTTCAGGATTTGACATCTTCTATTTCCGCTTCATTGTTCCATTATTCCCTGCAGTTTTCTGATCGTCCAGTACTAGGTATATTCTGGATGCTTTTTCTGATTGAATATCTGGTACAAGGTTATTTGAAGTTATAATGGCAAACGGAACCACTGCATTAATCCGCGCGCCCCGTTTTCCAAGCTATGTGAGCTCGTCGTTCCAAACTTTCCAAAAGAATACTTAAGATTCGACTACCATTCCTATTCTAATCACAGGTAATTCGTAAAGTTCTTTCCACGATCATCCAAGCAGGACATCATCAGTTTGAAATATGACCTTATGGGCCCTCATACTACTAAAATCGTCGTATCTGCGAAAGTGTTAGTCTCGGAATCCTCAAAGCTGGTGAAAAGCTACAAAAGAAGAGAGCTTACGCCTGAGGAGCCTGCAACAAGGGGCGAACATCATGGCACATGAAGCTAGAGAGTGTTAGCTTTCTCTCGAACAGATACATTGATTAATGTCACTCACTCTAGGGTGTCTTGCTGTTTTTCAAAAAGAGACATGGCCTCGTCAAAAATGCCTGGTTGATTTTGGTTAATTTTTCAACTCAAACTTGAATGGGGAGGTGGTTAATCATACTTCGAACTGGACAACGGCCCATTTGGAGATGCAAGTTCTTCGCATATGCCTCATTTCCAGTCCATGGGATTTCTTGGTTATGGACGCCCACGCTTGAAATTCGACCCCAAGGGCGCAATAGCTCAAAGCCCATTCTTAGAGCACTGCTGTGACCAACCACTTCGATAACTATATCGGCACCCCGACCGCCAGTAAGGTCTTTGACCCTTTGTCGCAATCCGGCCTCGTCATTTTCGAAGTTCCACGGCTCAGCGCCAATATTCTTTGCCAGTTCAAGCCGAGCTGGAATGCTATCAATTGCGATCAAATTTTTAGGTCGATATTCCAAGGCCGCAATAAGCGCACAGATGCCCACAGGACCACACCCAAAGAGAAGAACCGTGCTCGATTGAATCTCTTTCCGACTCAGTCCCGAAAACGCATTCGACGAAGCAAAGTATCCAGTTGGAAATATGTCAGCCATGAGGACCAACTTCTTCTCATCGACCGAAGCCGGCGCCTTGAATAAAGTTGAATCTGCGAGAGGAACGCGCACATACTCGGCCTGTCCACCGTCGAGCGTAGCATTTCCAAAGAGCTTGCTTTCCGTACACCGGGAAGAGTAGCCACTTTCACAGTAGAAACATTTCCCACAGCTTACGGTAAAAGGAGAGACAACTCGGTCTCCTTTTTGAAACTCAAGGACATCCGACCCAGTTTCTGTAATTTCACCTGTAAACTCATGCCCCATGACAAAGCCAGTGCCGGATGGCTGGTGGTTCCGAAACACGTGCAACTCGCTTTGTGGAGATTAGCATAAGTGCGATTCGTCGAGGTTAGGTTCTTTGATTCTTCTTTAACAATAAAAGAGATCTCCACTTACCTTCCACATAGCGCAGTGTACCGCACTTTAAGAATGACGTCTGTTGGATCCTGAATTTGGGGCACAGGTCTTTCCTCTACAGCCACCGATAACGGGCCCTTAAAAATAACAGCTTGCATGTCAGTCAAGGGGTGTGACGATATTGAATTTGTGGGGTGCCGCAATTTAAATTAGCTTGCAACAACGAGATTATGGAACATAACCTCATCTTTTATATTGCTGTGAGATAATTGACGTTCCGAAAACTTGCAAATGGACCTCGGTAGAGTTCGGATTTACTCAGCGTCTTGTTTGGAACCAGATAACAATTGCGAGTCAAGGATGCACCACCGGGATGTTCCACTACATGGCGTTTGGCTTTCAGCTTCCCTAACTTTTCCGGTAGTTGTATCGGACATCTGTGCGATGGTGCATGACCTCTGACCTCGGCATTTTTATGGCGATGGGTGGTTGCCAGATTTGGACAAAAGCCAAGATGTTCAACAGTACAAATAGTCTCCATCGATCGTTCATTGCTTTCGCTTGGTATTTCCAATTGCCTTAAATAACGAGCCACAACTTCTAATGAGTACAAACTCCACAATGGACAATTCATCCCAGAAGTTGCCAGTTCAACTGATGAACACTTCACTTTTCGACGGTCGGGGCTTTTTCGGAGGAAAATGGAGACATGCTGCTTCCAACAAGACATTCGCTGTTTTTGAGCCTTCCTCTGGTCAAGTCCTTGCTCATTGTGCGGACTTTGCCAAGGAGGACTTTGTTGAGGCGATCGAACAGGCCGATCACGGGTTCCGAGAATATTTCCACCATACCACGGCCAAGCAAAGAGGATCACTTCTCCGCAGATGGAACGATCTTATACTGGAAAATCTCAACGATGGTAAACTCAAATCCTGCTCCCCGTACTGTTCAATGCACTAACGACCAATAGTTGCAATTATACTCTCTTTAGAAAATGGCAAAACGTTAGCGGAAGCGAAGGGCGAAGTGGCCTATGCTGCATCTTTCGTTTCATGGTTTGCGGAAGAGGCAGTTCGCTCATACGGGGATGTCATTCCATCATCTTACCCGAACACAACAGCTTTGACTTTCAAAGAGCCCGTTGGTGTGTGTGGTATAATCACGCCTTGGAATTTCCCTGCGGCGATGATTACTCGAAAGATTGCACCTGCATTTGCAGCAGGTTGTTCTGTTGTTATCAAACCACCAAGTGAAACTCCGTTCACTGCAATCGCATTGGTCAGGCTCGCCCTCGAGGCGGGTTTCCCGCCGAATATCGTCCATGTTGTGCCAACGAAAGATCGCACCGCTTCTTTGGAACTCGCCACCCATCCCAAGGTCAAGAAAATAAGTTTTACCGGTTCAACGAATGTCGGAAAAATGCTCACTAAGCTCGCCGCCGGTACAATGAAGCGCGTGAGCATGGAGCTCGGTGGCAACGCGCCTTTTGTTGTTTTCGAGGATGCAGATATCGATGAAGCGGTTGAAGGGGCATTGATCTGCAAGTTCCGTTCCTCTGGCCAAACTTGTGTTTGTGCGAATCGCCTTTATGTCCATGAAGATGTCATTGAGGAGTTCACTGAGCGGTTGATTCGTCGGGTGAGCGGATTCAGATTGGGCCGGGGGATCGATGAAGGGGTGACCCACGGCCCGCTTGTAAATGCTGCAGCGGTAGACAAGGTGGAACTTCATGTTGAAGATGCTATTCAAAAAGGAGGTCAGCTTCGATATGGTGGTGGTGTGCCGGCTGACAGAGCGTCCGGTTACTTTTACCAGCCAACTGTCATCACCAATGCCAACAGCAAGATGCTTCTTGCAAGTGATGAAACGTTTGGGCCGTTGGCTGCCATACTCACATTCTCCTCAGAAGAACAAGTCATCAAAATGGCCAACGACACCGAGTTTGGCCTAGCTGGCTACTTCTTCAGTGAGAACATCAATCGCGTTCTGCGCGTCGCAAAGCAGTTGGAGTGTGGCATGATTGGCGTAAATACTGGTTTAATCAGTGCGGCCGAGACACCATTTGGAGGAGTCAAAGAGAGTGGCATCGGACGAGAGGGAAGCAAATATGGACTCGGTGAATACCAGAACATCAAGGCTGTCACCATTGGGGGGCTGTGACTCAAACCACTAGCTATCCAGTTAGTCCGAGAAGAGTCATTAGAGATGAAATTCGAATAAAACATTCACAGAGTTTCAAAGTTCCAACATTCGAAGGTTTTCATGTTCTTCCAAGGTTTTCGGTTTGTATTTGAAGCTTGCTTCCAGGACCATCTTCCAAACTTGGAAGGTTAGCACAAACTACGTGACCTTGGAAACCTAGCAGCGATTATAGGGCTGCTTCAGATCCAAAGTACACGAACCTTATGGCGTTGAAATTCCAAGGTTATATATATTTCGACGGGTTACTCATCCCTTGACAAACCTTGGAAATTTCTTCATTTTCAAGAGATCGCTTGTGACTTGAGGATCCATGGATCCAGAAAATAAACAGATACCCATCTTTATCTATACCAAGAGAAATAATATCGCAGTTCCCAGAGAAAATCGTCTAAAGCTTGATGTTTTGATTGTAGCGACAAGCAACCATTTGGGCAGTGGGGTACCCCAAGCGGGGCCCCGGACTCCAAAGCCCCGTGCCTCCCCGCGGCGATGAGGTCAGCAATGGAGATTCCCCCAGGGCCGAGATCGCCACCTCCACCTCCACATCCCTCACCACTTTCATGACTGCGAGTCCGGCGCTGAAGTCTTTGGAGTCCTTCTTTGTCCCCTTGCTACAATATCGTGTGCATGAAGATTGCTCACATCATCCGAATATTGACAACCGCGTGTTTCGCTCTACATCATGGTCGGAGCATCGCCTCTCGATGAGCCGAGCTCTGAGACGCGTTCACGAGCAATAAAACACGTTACTAGGGCATGTAATAGCTGCCAGAAGCGGAAGACGAAATGTGATGGATTGAAGCCTCAATGTTCCGTCTGTACGATCCACAAGCGGGACTGCACTTATTCGCAACAGATCGACAAGCGCCGAATGGCAGCGAAGGGAAAGATATCGACACTGGTGGCCTATGTGCAAGATCTTGAGTCTCTTTTGCTACAACACCAGATTGATCTTCCACATAGCCGACCGAGGCACTTTCTACCACCAATTATCACGCCTTCCTTCGCCGCCGGCGACCCTCATCTCGCAATGAGTCCAACGACCGAAGATGCGATTGAGAGCGCAGAACCGACAATCGAACAGGCGATACATAATATGCCAAAAGATAGCCCCATTGATACGCAGGACCACTTTTCGCTTTCGGGAGAATCTTCCCTTGATATGACTCCGCTTTCCGACCGCATGGGATCATTACAGATTGCAGAAGATGGGCAACTTCGATTCTTCGGACCGACCTCCAACCTCCACATATCGCATGTTGGCCCATTTCCGCTCTTTAACTCGAATATCCGTTCTATTCATTGGAATGAATCTCTCATACTCACTGCAGCTGGGGTCAATAACCATGTTGAGGAAGAGCTGGAAGCTCATCTGACCAAGCTATACTTCGCTTGGGAGAATCCCAATATACCATTGGTCGACGAGAAGGCATATTACCGGGGAAAGGATTGTTATCGAAAGCTCAATCAGCCAAATAACCGATATTCCGAGGTCCTGAATAATGCTATGTGAGTTGAAACCACTACCTCTGAGCGACCTAAAGACCTTGCTGATACTACCCAAAAGATGTGCTGTCGGGGCTACATTAACTTCCCGCTACTGCCCTGATTTGCCAGAGTCTCTTGTTGACTTCTTTGCGACGAGGTCCAAGGCCCTTTTAGAGGTTGAGATGGACTCGCCTACTCTAAGTACTGTTCAGTCTCTCGGTATCCTGAGCGGCGTGGAGGCGCTTCTTACCAGAGATGCCCGGGGTTGGTTATACAGCGGCAAGTTCGAAGCTTTAAGAAAACGTGCTTTCATCGCTAATTACTTTATTATAGGAATGGCAATGCGTCTTGCCACAGACCTCGGTCTCCATATTGACGCCGCCCCTTTCGCCGAACGAGGCTTAATGGATCTTGAGGAAGCCCGACTCCGCAGTTCTACATTCTGGGGCACATATATCCATGAAAGGTATGTTCATGGCCCTGGTCAGGAATCTTCCGGCATACTAATAAAATTACAGGATGTGGAGCTTGTATGTAGGAAGACCGGAATCGATTGACCACTTGGACATCACCGTACAACTTCCTCCCCTGAGCAATTCTCATTCCGAAGAGACCGGTATATGGCAGCCTTACGTTGATGAAAATCAAAGAGCCAATAACTGGGAGTCTCCGTCGCTACTGCGGGAGGTAGCCCATGCCACCGCCACATTGTGCACTAAAATGGCATCAATACGGAAAGTACTGTAAGTCTCAACCTTGAGTCCTTGCGCCTTCTTTTCTATTGACTAAATTACAGCGCAGTTACAGCGTACCGAGAGGTAACAAAACGGACATCAATAAGCTTTACGCATTCGCAGAAAAGGCGAGAGCCGAGCTTACTCTTTGGGCGTCTGCGTTGCCAGAAAGAGTTTCCGTGAACATGATGGATCTCGGTCGCATCCATCTTCCACACGTTCTACAGCTACAGTATGCAATCACCACCAGTTGCTAAATGCTACTAATACATTTGCAGCATGCAATACCATGCCGTTCGCATTATTGTGGATCAACCCTTCGCCTTTCAGCCCGCTGGCATGAGCAGCCTAACGGAAGAAAACATCAGCCACAGTATGGAATGCTGTCACGACGCCGCTTGGTCCATAACAAAGCTTCTTCAAGCCACGCGTCGCCACTTCTCGCTGCGCCGAGTTAACATCCAAGCCGTGCATCTTATTTTCACCGCGATGCTCGTACACGTCCACAGCGTTTTCCTGTCCCCCGATTATCAGATTCGCGACACAGCACGAAGACAACTCGAAATTTGCTCACAGGCTCTAGGCGAAATTGGCCAAGCTTACAAAAACGCCCTCCGCGCGTTGGAGGTGATTACTTCCATTAAGTCGGAACTTCTGCGTGGTGGGAGAAGGGAGTCCACTGGCGGTCTGAATATTGGTCAGCCGAATTCCATGGGATCGATGATTGCATTGGGTCAGATATCCTCGGCTCTATTCACCGGCGAGCCGACATCATCTCAATTGTGGCAGGATAGCTCTATAGGCGATTCAATGCTTGGTAGGGTAGGGCTTGTTCCAGATGTTGACTTGGATAATCGTGATTCGGCTGATCCTGCTCCTCTTGCTGATCAATCCTTATGGGCGCCGTTTATTACTTCCTCTGATCTTTTGGCTTCCGACTTTAGTAACAATTGAATTTTCTTTCAGCCAAATCTACGCACTATCTGACATTCACCCTGTTCAACTTTACATATGAAGTATAGGGGAAATACTATTGGCAAAGACTACTTTTCAAGGATATGATAGTTATCTGTGAGGTATTATCGCTACGAGAAACAACGACTTATATCGAAAACTGGAAACGAAGGTGTCACAGAGAATTTGTTGGCTCATAATTTATCATGGGCTCTAATCTCAGGGTCCGTGAGGCTTGGAAACGAAGCCGAAAGGTCCCAATCGGTTTGGACGCTTTCAAAATAACAGAGATTTATTGGAGAATGGATATCGGAGTCTCCCACGGGCGAACCTATATGTGAAGGCTTTTGCACCTCCCTAGGATCATAAGACTCTCGGTCCGACATAAGGTGGCTATCGTCAGGGCTTTGCGGACTAGCGGCTTCTGAGGATGCAAGGCTTTCCAGCAGACTCTTTTCTGACGCAGTCATCATGAAGTGGGAATATAGGAGTTTTGTCATCTGCGGGAATTTGAGGTTGTCGAGTTGCTGCCCAATAGATGGAGTTGAAGGTGTCTCGAAATTGGGGTTTTCCTTCAATGGAACTGCATCTGGATCTTGGTGAATGGATTCACAGCGAGCAAATCCTTTGTTGAAACGCGCGCGTATGTTGTTGGGTAGAGGTCTTCGCTTCCGAATTGCAACATCTATAGACACAAGGGATGAAGCTGCAGAGGGAAATGAGTCACTGAGACTCTGCAATCCCTTTGCACATGTTTGAAACCCTTCCATGGCTAACTGACGGGTTAGGGAGTCCGTGGATTCGAGATCACCCATAAAGGTAACAAGGGCGGTCTCGAGGATTGCAACTTGTGTATCTGTCAAGAGGTGATCGATACTTTGAGACCTCAGATACTTGTATATGTCAGTAACTGTAATAGCTGAATCAACGAGTCTCTTCCTTGATAGCTGCATTAGCTCGGGTAGTCTGGAGTCAGCCATGGAAAGCTGAGGTCGATGCAAGGCGCTGCACGCGAGGCTATAGATTCCGCTTAGCAGCGAACGAAAATGAAGAAGAACTTCTTTGTGCTTGTTCAATTTGGAATCAGAATCGTCGAACTCGAAGTTCCATCGAAGGGCCTGTGGTTGGTTTCTGACCCATTCCTCAAGCTCAGCGTCCCGCAGGAGTAGTTGAGCAGTCGTGGCGCAGGAATCCTTGGGCACAAGGTATGACCTTGGGGTGTCCGGAGAACGACTTGGGTTTTGGCCAGTGGTATACTGACACTCCACAATACGTGTAATACACTGGCAGGATTGTAGAAGACTTATGCTGACTTGAGATAGAACGGATCGGATGGACGGATCCTTCATGGCGGGATGGCTGCCATCACTTCCAAGGCAGCCCTTTGTTGATAAGGGGCCTACTTCGAAGTCTGAAGGATGTAGTGTCTCAAGCTCAGATTCATTTTGAAACTGAAATGGTCGTCTCGTTTGAATGGAGACAAGCCTATCTCTGATATAACACGACCAGGAAATACGATTCCAAAGACCCGGTTGCTGTCGCATAAACTTTCTCTCGGAATCTGTTGGACTTTTCATGATTAAGTTGAAAGTTTCTTTTGCCAGTCCCACAAAATGCCAGGCATCTTCAGCCTGGTTGGATGTGTCATCCCAGAATGTCATAAGCAGAACAGTCTGTAATGTACAAATACGATCTGGTTCACAGTCGTAAGAAAAAAGCAGTTTCAGACGGTTGAACCGAGTTTGTCGAGCGTCTTTTCTGTTTTTGAACCCCTGCTGTGACAGATCACTGGTTGTTTGGAATGCTGTAGCAGCAAAAACCACTGCCTGAAACAGTAGGAGGCTAATGCCCTGACAACCATTATAGCTCTTGTCCACAACCATCATGAAATCTTCCAAGTTCAAGATGGGCAATGAGGGATGCACAAATTGGATATAGGCATTGAGAAGTCTGCCTCTGGCTTCAGTGTCCGGAACTCTGAATGCACCCTCATTGGAAAGAACGTTACAATCTTCTCGTGTGATCGAACATGCTAGTGGACCGGCATAGTCTGGCAGCCATTTGCTCCATTCCACCGATGACTTGAGATCGGACACTGTGTCGTGGGCAGTCTGCGGATGAGGAGTTTGCGGAAAGGATCGATCTGTTTCCGTCCAACCTGGCGCTGTGAATACGAATTCAGAATCAGTACTCGCCCTCATGTCTCTGCGCATCTCAATGCTTCATACCTGCGGCACCCTTCTTGGCCGTCCCGGCTGGATGTTCAAAAGTCTCCATCTCGTCATCAGAGACGGTCTTCTCAGCCATATCCTTTCCGGATTCTCTGATTCGCTTCCCTCTTCTGTCGATGGGTATAGAGCAAGCAATATCATAGAATCGACATGATGTACAAGGCGCGCCCCGGGCTGTTACATCACACCTCACTTTTCGACAACGACACCCAGAGCATGCCCTCACAGATCTCCTCCGATCATTGTGCTTTTTGGACGAATTCGCTTTGAACTTGAGCATCCTCACGATCTGAATATAGCAAAAAGTATCGTATGGTCTGAGGAAAGCGGGGTTCGACGTGAGGAGGAGTAGTAGGCTCTTAACGCAGAAGTTCCAGCAGAACAGAGGACGAAGAATCTCGAGTAAGAAGCATCACGTCAAGGTCCTAGACTGCTCCCAATTCAGTAGATCAACTGGTCAGTTCTCGGGTCCACTTGATTTTCGGCTGACTCAGGTTTCGGGATTGTAATCCCGCGGAATTTTCCCGCAGCTTCATATGGCGTGGATGTCACCGCGAATCCCAAGCTTCTCGAAATTCATCACCAGTTATTGAGTCATGGTCCACGCGCCCAAAAGAGCGAGAACAATTGAATCGGGCGCTTGTTCACACTGCGTGGCTCGACGCGAAAGATGTTATATCGGTGTGCGGGGCATTCCGTGCTCCAACTGCCGGCGCTCAAAAGCCCGTTGCGATGGTATCGCCAGCCAAGAGTGGGTTTGAGTCGATATTGTCATATTGAGAAGGGCTGTTGTCGCTAACATGCTTGCAGAGTTTCGAAGAGGCGACTTCCGTCTCGAGTGTATTGTGACGGTAAGCCACGTGAAGCGGATTGATCGGCCTGAACCCCATCTCATGCGCGTCTTCTTCTTTGCAGAAAGATTGTTTGAGTCTCAAATCCGTAAAAGCGAGCAAGAGGGACCTCGGACACGTGCCGTCGATGATCAATCCGACGCGCTGGAGAATTACGTGTCAATCATGCATCAACTTCTCGGCCCTGAGCCAGTGGACCGCCCCTTGGTCAACACCCCTCGATATGTGTCGGAGCTTCCATCTCGCCTGGAAGTGAGTGATCTTGTTTATCTCGAGAACAAAGGTGCCTTTTGCCTTCCTACCGCTCCATTCCGGAAACAGCTTTTGAAAAGCTATGTGTTATGGGTTCACCCCCAAGTGCCCGTTTTGGATTTGGAGAACTTCCTCTCTGCAATCGCAGCAAATGACGGGAAAACTCGGATAAGCCTACTTTTATTTCATGCCGTCATGTTTGCTGCTTCTGCTTTCGTGGATATTTCACATATCCAAACTGAAGGATACATGTCACGGAAGATAGTTCGAGATGTTTTATTCAGGCGAGTAAAGGTCTGAACTAACCTGACAACCTCGTCACATTCAGTTCTATCTTTTATTGACGATATCTTTAGGTCTTGTTGGAACTCAACTGTGAAGACGATCCTATCGCGACAGTACAGGCCCTCCTTTTGCTCATTCATTGGAATGATTTACCGCATTCGGAGAAAGGTGCAGGTCACTGGATAGGTGTATGTCTCTCGCTGGCAATATCCATCGGACTCCACCGTAATTCCGATTCTTCTGCACCAACCTCCGAGCAAAGGATGCGCAGACGCACCTGGTGGAGCGTGCACAATCATACAAGACTTACTGATGAAAACCTCCTCTCTGTGATGCGAATGCAAGAGGATCGCTTGGACAGAAACATCTTTGATGTTTCTATGATCACACTGAGCGACTTCCAAATTCACGTCTTTAGTCCCGAGATACGAACCGTGGTGGATGATTGTGAGGTCCTCCGCGACATTGAATACCAGACTAGCCAGGCTGTGGTCTTTATTGAGAAAACACGACTTTGTCTGTCCTCCCGATTTTCGATCACCTTGAATCGAGTTCAGAGATTGGTGCGCGGCGAGGGAAACTCGGATCCTTTCACTCATGTGAATCGAGTCACGTCGCAGAATGAGATAGAAGAGCTCCGACGATGGCAGTTCCAGCTTCCTAGTCCGGCGATACATAAGTGCCCAACGTCCATTATTCCCACTGACTGCGAGCGAAGTATCTATCTTCATCGGTCCTGGCTTCGGCTGCTTTACCTGGGTGCATTGTATGCTGCATGCTGTCATGAGCTACAAGGGATGGGAGGTGATCGTGCTCTGCTGGAACGAAATTCTCGATACGCATTAGCTGATAAATGTCTCTTGGATGTTACAGATGTGCTTGATGAAATTGATAGCCTGGAATTATCTGAGCAGCTCCCCTGCCCGACCTCGGCCCTGATTATTTTGGCATTGGCTTACCACAAGCGATATGCTCAGAGTCCCTCCCAAGGAGGCGTACAGCCGAGCCCTCGTCCGTTGCATAAATGTTGGAAAGTGCTGCAGAGATTGAAAGAAACTTCCGATCTAGCTGCTCGAATAACCACTTCCGTTCAGGATGAGAGCTGTGACCAACTTTGGGCATCAATATTGAGTATTCCATACGCCACCGGGAACACTATCGCGCTTCTAAGCGGAGCCGCATGATTTCAACTGCTGTTCGTGGGCTGCCCTGGCGACGAGGTAAGTCTCGTGCAGCTTCCACCACCAGAGAGTCTTCCCTGTGAGACTTCTTGCCTGCATAATCATCTCTCAGCTTCTATAATCTACGAGAGGTTCCATGATTCGAAATCGAGACATAAATCACTCAAGCTGGCTGAATGTTGAAATTTGTGTATGTCAAGCGTATCATGGCTCACGTACATGCCGCAATTGACCAGCAGCCCAGTGTGGTTAAGAGTGCGGGTAACTGGTGTCGGAAATCTGAGAATTATGAGGTAAGTAAATTTGAGACAAATTTGCGTTATCTATCACTCTCGATATCAATGTAAAACCTTCCAAGATCAGAATAGCTCAACTTAACAACCCAGGGCTTTTAGTGTCCGTACTACGGGCCGTACTTAGTCTAAGTCTATCATTTGCCCCATGTTGTGGCTACTACAGGCAGATCTCCCAGCAAATAAGAAATACCAATCGGCTTTTCCATACCAATTGAATACAATTTACTTTTCCAACTTTGTCTACAGTGGTGGTGCAGAAGTATTTGACCCCCGGTACTTTGGAGTCCACCTTCTAACCTGACCAACTTGTACATAATAAACTTCTCTATCTTTTTTGATGTCTTTTCTGCTCTCTTTTCAACTCTCCTTCTGGTCATTAATTTAAATCGAATATCCGAGCTTTCTGCGAGGCCGTATTAAAAGAGTAGGTCTGTGGCCGGAGTACTCAAGGTCAAATACTTATGCAGCACCACTGTACCTTTCCGCCCACAGTGTTCAATTCGCCCTGATTTGTGCAGTCTTATGGTGGGTTACACCATGCATCTAGGCAAGTTGCATGACCTTACAGAGCGCTCCCTAAAGTCTATCCATTCGACGGATCACATCTATCCCTGCCACTGCTCAAACATACATATAAGCCGCATAAGCCACGCTGCCCAGGTGGTATTTCCCAACACTCAAGGCCGTTAATAAGCGCAATTCCAATCCCACAATTCTTCTCATTCCAAGGTTCCCCCAAAGTTTTCCCCATTCATTTTCTTTCATAGGTTTATTGTGATCATCTCGTTTCTGCATGATGCTTTCCACATCTCTGCCGCAATTCGTACCTCTGGGTGAAGCAATCCCTGCTGACAGTCATGATGTAACCGAAACAGGTTCATCTAGAAAGAGGATCACTGATTTTTATTCAGACAATACTCTGCTCTTTGCCAACCATGAAATCGATGAATGCGCTAGGTGCATTTGAAGACTGGATCATCTCACAACTCACAGTTCATTATCCCCGGTGAGCTGAGCATGGCCATCAGTCCTCACAGCCTTGATTAGGATCCTGATATTTTATAGGTTCTGGTTCACCAAAGATGTTCGTGATCTGAGTGAGGGGATCTTGAAACGCCTCGGGCTTGATGGGGTGGATGGAGTAACCTGTCTAGTCCTCCCATCGCTTCCTAGCGTCTCTCGGTTTGTAGGTGCAATCCAAGAAGCAGGCTGCCCCGGCGACGAGGTAATTCCTGTGCAATTTTCACGCCCCGAGAGTCTTCCAAATAAGACTTCTTGGTTGGATATCCATGCTATAATTTATCCAGATCAGTATTTCGATGTAGCTTTTCAATGCTGGGTTCTAACTGGAGACGGAATTTCCCCACGCCATGCCGCATTTTGTCTCACCGGTTTTGATTACCTGCAGTCCACATCCTCCAACCCTGCCTTCTGCACTACCGGCCCTAAGTCACTATCCGTGAAGGAAGGACAGATTCCTGTGTTACATATGTCAGAAACCGTCGAACAGGATTGTGTCAAACGGGATATCGCGAGCCTTCTTCAACCAGAGGACTGGGATCAAGAACCTCTGTCGCCTGGTGATGTATTTTTGTATCCTGGTGGAATGTCTGCTATCAATGCGGTTGCGCGAACTGTGGAGAATATGGGCATCAAGTCAGGCGTTGTTGCTTTTGGGTGAGTCTGGAACTTAAAGGATCAAAGTTACCGTTTTGACGAAAGCAGCTTTCTATACATAGAGACTCTCAAGATTCTTGAGCAACGCTGGTCAGATCTTGCGATCTACAAAAAGGGTGGAGATGAAGAGCTTGATCGCTTCGAAGCATCCCTCAAATCTGGCACACAAATCACGGCCCTATGGGTTGATGTACCTTCAAACCCAATGCTGATCACACCTGACATGCCCAGAATTCGTCGTCTGGCAAATGAGTATCGCTTCTTGGTGTTAATCGACGGCACTGTTGGCGGATTCGTGAATATTGACATCTTACCCTATGCGGATGTACTTATGTCTAGTCTGACCAAGATGTTCAGTGGACGTGCTAACGTACTCGCGGGAAGGTTTGTCGGATCGCACCCCCTTTATACTTTATACCGAATATTTGATTGACTATTAGTGCGAAGTGTCATTGTTAACCCCCGGTCAACTTACTACGAGAATTTGCATCGGCAATTGACCGCCTCTCACGAGAATACATTGTTCCCGGGAGATCTCGCAGTTCTTTACAGAAATTCTAGGGATTATGTCTACCGAGTTGAAACTACCAACAAACATGCTGAAATTATCGCTGCCAAATTGGCTTCTCACCCTGTCATAGAGCGAGTCAACTATCCAATCATGACTACCAACTCCCACTACGAGCAAATCCGCCGCCCCAATGGAGGGTACGGTCATTTGCTGAGCATCATTTTTCGAGAGAACGAAACCGCTGCCCGATTTTATGATGGAGTGGGTATCTTCAAAGGCGGTAGCTTTGGCACCGTCTTTACACTCTCAACTCCATTCGCCCAGCTGTCAACGCATGAAGACCGGTGTCGTCTTGAAGAGTCAGGCATTCCAAGCCATATCATTAGAATTAGTATAGGGATGGAGGATGTGGATTTACTATGGGATACCCTTTTCAAAGCTCTCGAAATGGCTACGATGAGAGACTAGAGGGCAAGAGCTAATACTGAAATGCAAATAATGGCTTCAACTGTATGTAGTAAAGTTGAAGAAAATAAAGGAGATTTTCCATGCAAGCTACGACCGGAAGATATTTGATGCCCAATCTTCAAGGCACCCAACTTTTTTCGACTCCCCTTTTCACTTCTTGACACTTGACCTTTCACCACTCCTATCTTTGACTGATCTTTCACATCAGTGAAAACTTTCCGATTGGCTTTTCTTTTAACTTCCCACGGATCCTTCTTCCCACCGCGATGGAGGCAGATCGGCGAGAACTCCGAAGCCGACAGTGGAACGCGCAACCGGTCCCGATCCGGCACCGCGACCGGAGAATTTAATTTTGGCCGATCCAAGCCCAACGCCGGAGTCACTTGCCCAAAGCTCGCATGGGAAGTTCGAATACGTACAGCAGGCTCCACGAAAACCTTGTATACAGGTGCCTAGTGATGTTCACTGTCTTGGTTGTTGATAAGGTGTGGAGTCGGTCTTGGGACTTCCTGCGCAGCGAATGACTCCCGCGGAATGCCCCCGTTCCCGTCGAACACCCGGCTTTGGCATCCCCGCAACAAGGAGCTTCCTCATACCAAGAGGTGGCCATGGCTTGGTCTAGCGAGCTAGTTCCCCGCGCATAGCATGGGTGTCCTACCAGCCAAACAGCGCTTGCATCACTGGGTCTGACTGATCGAGTGACCAGTGGGTTAGCCTGGCACATCTTAATGCAAGACCAATTGATTGATCGACAGGGTATCTGCCCCTCATTTTGAGCTGAAGAGATCAAGGATTACAATCCGTGCTTGACGCCGATGGATGAATGCGGTTAAGTGACTCAGATTGGAATTCCATAGTGATGGACACCTCTCAACTTGAAGATGTGAATTCTGCAAACGACGCATACTGGCGTTTCACATGGCCGTGATCATCGGCCTGTGTATGTATGCAAGATTCCATGTGAATTTTCATACAGTTGTGGTTTGAGTTGCCACATTGAAAATCCACATCTTGGCTCCTAGTTTCCACCCAAAAGTTGGGGAAATAGCCGTCTTAACCGAGTCAGGTAGAATTGATCATCGATCAACACCATCAAGTTCCTCTTTTGACAGGGAACGCTAGACTTTTCTCGCCGGATTGACCAGATTGGCGTCGCACACTGACCCAATTTGTCACATTTAGGGCGTGCACAGGAAAGAGACTGTCGGATGTGGAACCGAATCCACTTTTTCAGCCGGCCTTTATTTGTCTGACTCAAAACGTGGACCCTTGTGGGGATTAACCTTTTTCAATTCGTACCTTTATAACTCCAATGTCCCGCCGCAATCATCATTTGAAGCTGTGCAAGCTGTTGACTCAACCCCTACACTATGTCGGACGATTCACCCAATGAGGAGAAGATCCAGAAGGTCATCTCGACATCAGGTTGGTCACCCATAGCCCTCTACCATATGCTTTTCGTTCTAGATTGCTCATATCGGTCATTTCACAGAGGAGGCAGCGCCCAGATCATCCCAAGATTCACAGGAAAGCTCTCGTGATTCGGAAGATCAAGACTCAGACCTTGGTCATGAGCCGATCCAAGAACGATATGCAAACCCATCATACGGCAGATTCCGTCGCGTGGCTTCGAAAACGATCGTATCATTTGGTGCCAATGACCCAGACAATCCTGTAAATTGGAAAACGGTGCGTCTTGTGTCCTAAGGAGGTCTTTGATCAAAATCGATCGCTCATTTTTATACCAGGGAAGGAAGTTCTTGGTTCTCGCTGCCGGTGTCATGCAGGTCATGAACAGCACAATCGGCTCCTCGATCTGCAGCAATGCCATCCCAGAGATCGCTGAAGAGTTCGATATCACAGATGAAACACTACTTGTCCTACCAATCTCCATTTTCCTAATAGGCTACGTCTTGGGGCCCTTACTCTGGGGTCCCAGCTCTGAGTACTTTGGTCGAAAGCCGCCTTTACTTATTGCTTATGTGCTGTTTATGATATTCACGTTGGCGTGTGCCGTGGCAGACTCATACGCTTCATTCCTCGTTTTCCGACTGCTGAACGGGATGGTTGCCTCGGCGCCCATTGCCACTGTGGGTGGACTGTTTGCTGATGTGCACGACGACCCCACACTGCGAGGTCGATTGATGGCATACTACATGGCCGTAAGTATATTCTGTGTCTTCCTGTTCCAATGCTATGCAAGCATTGATACTAATCATTCTAGTGTACGACCTTCGGCCCAATCATCGGACCCTGGGTCTCCGGCTTTGTAGCAGTCGTCAGCTGGAGATGGTGCTTCTGGATCGGTCTAATTCTGGCTGGGGCTAGCTTACCCCTGATCATTCTCATGCCAGAGACTTATGCGCCAGTCATTTTGAAGCGCCGTGCTCAACAGCTGCGCAAAGACACTGGGAATTCGACTATTGCGGCCCCGTTGGAGATACAGAGCCGCAACATCCGAGAAATGATGATCATCACAATTTCACGACCTTTCCGCATGATCATTCACGAATCTATTGTTTCGCTGAGCTCGTTGTATCTTGCCCTGGCATATGCAATCTTCTATCTCTATTTTGAGGCATATCCTATCATTTTCCAAGGTTCGTTCTGTAGCCGATATCGGTATCCAAGTTATTTCGGGAGAGCCAATGCTAACATGAATATTACAGGCATCTATAAAATGAGCCCCGGAATATCTGGCCTAATGTTCTTGCCGAGTAGGTCTTCAACACAGATCCCCATACTCCACAATGCCACATTCTAACGATACATAATAGTCGGCATCGGCGCTGTTCTGGCATGCTTCGTCTTTTTATGGTATGATGGCTTCCTAGCCCGAGCCAAGGCCCGCAATGCCAGTTGGGCCTTCATCGAAGAGTACCGAAGACTCCCCCTCGCCTGTATAGGTGGACCTTTATACGTCATTTCTCTATTCTGGGTAGGATGGAGTGCCTCACCGAACATTCACTGGGTCGTTCCATTCCTCTCCGGCATCCCCTTCGGTATGGGGTACTTGTTAATTTTCATGGCCATGCTCAACTACCTGACCGACGCCTACGAAACACTCTCCGCCAGTGCACAATCCGCCGCTAGCTGCACGCGAAGTATCTTCGGTGCCGTGCTTCCGCTTGCCGCCAAGCCAATGTTCAATAAACTCGGTGTGCCTTGGGCTTGCACTTTGATTGCGTTCATCAGCCTGGTCGTTTCTATCATTCCTTTCGGATTCATTCGCTGGGGTGACCGCATCAGAAACAACAGCAAGTTCTGTCAAGAACTGAAGCGCATCAAGGAGGCTGAGCGGTTGGAATGGGAACGCGAGGAGCGCCTTGCCAATGGTGATGATACCCTAGAGCATGTTGCGACCCACAATACTGGAGTCTCGATGACCAGGATCGATACTGCTCGGACTGACAAAGCATCTATCATTTGCTGAGGTGCTATCAGTCCACTTGAGCAGGACCTCGGAATGTCCCGTCCCTTCCATATCTCCCTCTCTTATCACGAAAATACTTTTATCACTAATGACGGAACGTACAAAGGCTGCGTTCCCGCAATGTTTTTTCTCGTTTAGCGTTTCAAAAGTTCTGAGCTTCCAAACAATTTGACGGAGGCGACATGGTTCCAATGTTAAAAGCCCAGGTGGGCGCATCTTTAAACTAATTAGCATCACATCAACATATCCAGCGTTGAAATTGAAAACACCTTTTTGATTCCCATGCTTTGCACTCTCTTCAATTTTGACGGCAGTTCACACAAGATTACCTTTCCACCTTAATCTCGCTTCAATCCAACCTTTCCTATCTTGCGCAACCCCAAGGCTCCGACTCCGCATGCCGCCAACATCAGTGCAAAACAGGTCCAGAAAACGGCGCGATACCCAATCATCAAGGCCTCCGGTGAAGCTTTGTCGGAATAAACCGACCCTTGAGTGACGCCAGCGGAAATAATGGCAAAGATGGTAAGTCCGATAGATGTTCCAAATTGTGCGACGACGTTGAACACTGCACCCGCCAGACCTTGCGTTTTGGGCGTGAAGGCATCGGTTATGATGAGATTTGCGATTGTAAAGATAACTGTCTCGAGAATCAGCATCAAGCAATATATGAGCCAGGCTTCTGAAAAAGAAAGAACAATATTCCTTACCATCCGCAGAAAGGGGACCTAGCAGCACAGCCCAAAATGCACAGTACCACCATGACCAGCTGGGATCTATGATTGCCATCAGCAGTGGGGATCCAGCACTGAGGAATGTGCTGACTAGCACCAGGTGATCTGCGTGGAGACGATGAACCAGCAACCCGGTGCCAACATTCAGGAGAATTCCGATAATAACATTCGGCAAAAATCGAAGAGCTGCCTGGAAGGCGGATAGCTCCTGGACTTCTTGGAAGCTGTGAAAGTGGTTAGGAGAGCACTGTCGATGCGTTAATCCATGGATTTTGAAGTACTTACAACAAACTGAGGATTGTTTCCATTCCGTTTAGTACGGCCCAGGAAAGAAGTACCATGACGCAGACCGATGTGAATGCTGTATTTCTCCATAAACTGTTCGGAATCAACGCGGATTTCCCATTCTTTTCGCGCCAGCTCATCCATCCCATGAAAGCCGAATCATGATTCCAGCAGCGCACAGCAAGACGATATTCTCTGCCCGGCCGATATTCGACGGGCTGTCGGTGATGGTCCTATAATTTGTTAACGAATAGATCGAAAGAACTCAGTCTCAAGCCAAAGACATACGCAAACACGTAAGAAATGATCCCCAAACAGGAACTTGACAGAACGATCCCGATCCAGTCAATCTCCGAACGCAACCTCCGCCATGACAGCGGCTCGCGCTCGGCATCTTTCGGCAGTTTGAAGAAGTTAACAATTGTGAGGACCATCGAGACGCCTGCGCAGAGGTAATATCCAAATCTCCAGCCCAGCGATGAGCCTTGAAAAAGACCACCTAGCACAAGCCCCATAGAGAAACCAAGTGGCTGTCCTAATCCAAGGCAGGCGAATCCAATATTTCTTCTCTTACCGGTTGGCATAGCATCAGTCAAGATACTGAAAGCCGTGGGAAGGCACATGGATGTTGCAATGCCTTGGAAAGTGCGGAACAAAATAATTTGAATGCCAGTCTGTGACACACCGCACGCCAAAATGAATGTTCCAAGTAGGAAACATCCAGCCAAGTTGATCATTCGGTTACCGATGAAATCGGCCATTGAGCCCGCAAGAAGCAGACAACATCCATTCGCAAGACTGCAACACGTTAGTAATGGGCCAAGCCACAGGCGGAGTCCGACTTACGAGTATACGGAAGCAGGCCTGTTGCAAGTCAGATTGCTGTTAGATTTATTCAATCCACTTGGATCGAGTTTTGAAAAGTTTACTCACCAGAGCAACAAGTTGTTGGGCAGATTCAGGTCCTTCGCGATGGTTGGAAGACCGACAGTCAAGAGTCCACCACTCATACTGCCAACAAAGGTGATCCCACTAAGCGTGGTAATCAAAATAACCGCGCTGGCACGAGAAATATCGACAGATCGTGGCTCATCGAAATCCTCGAGACGCTGCTGGTCATCGGAGGACTTCTGCGTCGGCAACTCCGCTAAGGACTCGTGGAGCTGTGAATGCAGCATTGATAGTGTAATTGGGTCATCCGGGTGAGACCCCGGGCCTGAGCCATGTACTTCCGTTAGAGACATCCCGTCTCACTATTTGGAATACGGAGAAACAAATGATTAAAACCAAATGTTTCTTTGCTCCAGGTGTTAGATCAACAGAAAATTATCGCCAAAAAAGTCACGGCTTAGACGTGGACGGCCGTACCGAGGTGGAAGCCATTAGTCAGTGCGCCCTTCGATGACATCGCGGGGCTCGTAAAATTGGGGCTCAATTATTGCACCTTAAAAGGCTTGGATCTGCATTGTTTCTTTTGCTCATGACGAGCAAAAGAGTGAGATATCGATTCAGGGCAACGTGGATTCGAAAGCGTTACTTGAAATAATAATTAATATGGGGTTTAGTGACGGGAATTTTCGAGGTCGTATAGTTTATTTGGGCTGTGGTGTTTTTGCTGCGCGGCTACCATATTATCTGCTCCACTTTGTAGCATAAATGTGATACTTTGAGCATGGAGCACCCTCTAAGCGCTGAGAGTCCAGGGCTGTGTTGGGTTCCAAGGTTGCAAGCCGTGGGTCGCGTGGCTCCAATCTTTGTCGGGCTCCTCTCATTTCCCCACAAGCATTCAGCTCCAACAAGCACGTCGCTCTCGTTGTCAAAAGCAGCTTACTACAGCTTGCACTGAAATAATTGTGTCCCTATTGAGCTCGACGGAAAATGAAGCTCCTAGATGGGAACGTGGCAGAATCGGGGCCCCTAGAGATGCAATCCCTAGATTGGGAGGCGCCAGAGCTGTGCCTACCAGATATGTCCTTTGTCAACCTTCTTAGGAAATCAAGTGACGGTCGCATTTTCCGGGTTTATTGGCAGGATAAGGATTGCGTGTTGAAAGTTGTAAGTTGATTCACTTTCAAATAGAACAACATTTCTGACTGTTTTAGTATCACTACGCAGACCTGGAGCAAGAGCTCGAAGGAATGCCACTAAACGAGTTGGACCAGTATGGCTCATTTAACTGCGAAAGCCGTGCATACTGTCGACTTAAATCACATGGTCTTTGCGAACAAGGATCTATTCCTGACTTCTATGGAGTGATTCGAGATATCGACCCTCTGGCGGACACGGCTTGGAAGCCGCATTTGCAATGTTTTTACGATAAACAGGAGCGGCCGAGTGCTGTTTTAATCGAATACATCCCAGATATTCGTACGATCGATCTATCTAATTTCTCGAAAGAGATAGGCGAAAAATTCAACAAGACCCTTGCTGAAATCCACAATGCCTTAGTCTTGCATGGTGACCATTTCCCACGCAATATGGTGGTGCAAGATGGCACCAACAAAGCTTTCTGGATTGATTTTGATCGCGCTCAGACATACACACCTGGCGATATTACCGATAGGCATCTTGGATGGTTCAAGCAGGAGAGAGACGACATTGAATGGTTTGCCAAAGCCATGGCTGATGACTGCGATGAAGGGAAGATCAACTCGACACAATATTTCTACTATAACTAGAAATATGTCGCACTTGCTCCTGGGTACCACGTAACATCCATAGTATGGCCACTTTGGGTTCGTTTATCTCGAGCCGACATAGGGATCCAAGCGGCTCAGCAACCCTGACCATCCCAAATTGCTTCAGGCATTCTGCTGTGTCCGCGTGACAATTGACTTCATCACCATGGAACTGCAATTATGCCATTATTTTGAAATAATACTCTTTTATTTATCGAAAATCACGTCGCCATACAGAATTCCTCATCGACGGAGTTAGGAGATTACGCCCACTGTAGAAACGGGGCTTAGCCTTTAAGCCCGGCGATGTCAGCTTTGTCGACCATATATTAGATCGCCGGGACACAATTTCTTTTCTCAAGAGAAGTTACTTTTCCCTTTGAATCGACTCCTGAAAATTGTTGAAATGTCTCCAGAATGGTCATGGTCGTCAACCGGGAATGAAGTGGTAGCCGAACATGCTGACAAGATCAAAGGACGCACATGTAAGACGTCTCTCCAATTTCTCTGCACACCGGACCCTAACCCCATATCCCGACATCAGTCCTAATCACAGGCCCCAGTGACGGAGGAATCGGTGCGGAAACAGCGCTGTGCTTAGCGTCGCAATCCCCGTCAACCATCATACTTGCCGGCCGGGACCGGGCCAAGATCCAACCCGTCATCGACAGAATCGCACACGTGAACCCGAAGGTCAATGTGATTTTCATCACGCTCAACCTGAGCAGCCAGGCTTCGGTAAGATCGGCCGCTGCAGAGGTCGACAGACACGTCGAGCATCTCGATGTGCTCATCAACAACGCCGCGCTAATGGCCTGTCCGTACGATACGACACTGGATGACTTGGAAATTCAATTCGGGACGAATTTCATCGGTCCGTTCCTCTTTACTGGTCTCTTACTTCCCAAGCTTCGTGCTGCGGGGCCCGGGGCGCGCATTGTGAACGTCAGCAGCTCTGCGCATCGCTTTGAGGGTATCAGGTTTGATGATGTTGATTTCAGGGTATGAAGCCCGGGTTTTTTTGGTGGGGTCTGCCAGGTGCTAATGGGGCCGATAGGGTGGATCTGTTTATGACACCTGGAAAGCATATGGCCAATCGAAGACTGCGTTGATTTTAATGGCTGTTCACATCGCGAACGAATTGCCCGGTGCAGATCTTGCTGCGTACTCGGTCCATCCAGGGAGTATGTATCGAACCATGTATGGTTTTCATTTGCTAATGAGGTTGCTAGGCATTGCGTCGAATTTGCAGCGCCATGTGGATTCGGAGGCAATGGCAGATGCCAGAGTGAAATCGCAGAATAGTGGGTTGACCAGTCTTTCATCGGGTCTTGACGGGGCTGACCTCTTTAGTTGTCGATTTCGAGGTCACGGACAGGAAAACCCTTCAACAAGGATGTTCCACTACGTTGGTTGCAGCTTTAGATCCTAGTCTCACAGGTGGGTCTTCCAATGAGTTCTGCGAGTGCGCGTGATTCTAACTTGAACCTGGTGTGTTTAGAATTCTCAGGCTCGTATCTGAGTGACGGTCAGTTGAAGCAGCAAGCAAACCATGCGAGCGGAAATGAAAATGCCGCAAAGCTGTGGATTCTGGGGGAGGCGATTCTGGGGCAAAGATTCGAGCTATAAGTGTTTCCGCTATTAAATCTACTTGGCAGGGTCCATTACTTGGAAAGGTCACTAGCCTAAATTGGAGCTGTACCTAAGCTGGCACTATATGCTGTAAGGAGACACATATTGTAAACGCCGTGGACTGTCTGGCTTGGTAAGCTGGCTGGTTGAGTGTTCACGAACCTACCAGCCAAGCAAGCCAGATTGCCTGAATTAGAAGCATACGACGCGTCAAGGTCAGCAAAGCCAATTCTGACACAGAGCATGTGACCACCACGCCACAGGGCAGGGCTTTGGGGGTCGGCGATCTCCAGGGCTGGACAATCTTCCCCGGCGCTATTCCCAGCCTATGATTGGCTTTTGACCTGTCTGGCTGCGGTCGGAGCGCAACTAATGCACAGAATCAAGCCAAAGTCTAGACCTGGGATATAATTACCCACACACCCACACATATATACATGTAGGGTACTCCGTACTCCGTACATAGGATGTTCATGAGCGACCGGTTCCCAGACATCCAAACTCGCCGTCGATCAATCGCAGCTGCTCATGGGAAGCGATTGCGTAGAGGCAGCTGATCGAAACGTCTGTGCGCAGGGCCAAAGACAAATAACAAGCGAAAAGTTGATAGAGTTTTCGGACCTGACGGAGGGATTGTCAAAGCTGCACGTTATGGACTTGCATTGGTCGGCACTTGAATGGTCAATGTGATTCAGGTCCAGGGTTCGACGTCACCTCTCACGATACAGATCCAGACTCCACGAGAGTAGCATTACATCGACGATGATTGGACGGCTGGTGGAGTAGGGGCTAGTCAATCAGGAACGAAACGACCCATTTGCCATAGGTCGGGCTATGATTGAAATAGGCAAACAAAACGGGTGAAACGGCTGAATAGCGGTGGCAAATCCTCGTACGTTTTATGCTATGTAGATCGATTTCGGTTTGATCCTGGTAGTGGTCTGTGTGATGCATATCCATGACAGGGAGGCGAAAAAAGTACAACGTACAACGTACAACGTACATAATTGAAAATTTCAATTTTCGCCGGCCCCGTACACCCTGAGAAACAAAAGAAAGCAAATGAAGCAAAGAAGAGAGTCGGACTGGCCCGAATAACAGCGGCAAACGCGCTTTCCGCGAAAGGGGCTGCGGTTGCAGCGGCCCCGGTGGAGCCTCCAAAAAGGGTATTTTGATCTTTTTGACCTTTTGCAATCTGGTGATCGGACTTTGTGTTATGTGAGTATTGTGCGGCTACAAAGTACTCGCGTAAATTACATTCAATTCAATCTTTCAAAATTCAAGTTTTAGCAGGTTATCAAATTGATGTCTGATCTCGTAGACGTGTCGACTTCCGACGTAATTGTACACACATCCCGGGTTCCAAAGGTTAATAACCTTGTCTTAAAGCCGGGATCTACCACAGACTGGCAATGGGGGCTGGACTGCGCTTTTGGACCCGTTAGATGCCCCCACGAGGCGCTGTATCGTGCTCCATCTTTTATTTTCCAGCCGTGATGTCCTGAACACAATCTTGGCTTTCGCCTCTGACCCAGTTAAAATGCAACAGCCATAGCTCCTTTGACGCTAACAGCTGAACAAAAAAACAAATAAATGCGCTACAATAAATTCAATAAATATCCGAACCTGACACCTCTCAGATCAAACATTCGGTCTTGTCGGCTTTTAGGTACGGGGGCAGGCGCCTTACGCGGCTCGAATCAACTCCTAGACATTGCCCTATCCGAACGAGTCCGGCGCCTTATATCGGGCGAGTACCTACTTCGGCAAGCACTGACGGTTCCAAGGTTCTCCACAGGAAGATTGAAGCTAAACAAATGTGCCTAGATCGTGGGGCTGGTTAGCCTTCTCGAGTCGGCACCAAATATTTATGGGTCCTGACCTGACCAAGCGCTCATGTCCGACTGGTAAGGGGAGCTGCGCGACCAGTGAGAACCCGAGGGTTTAATTGTCGTGATTGTCATCAACTCCACTAGACTACACTTTGTTATTTTCTTTTTTACTTTTTCTATTTTCTGTTTTCTGTTTTCCTCATGTTTTACTTTCTGATTTAGTCTTTTTTTTGCACAGCCTTATCCTGTTTCGCATACAAAGTACTCGTACAATGTAGAACCCCGGTGATTAATAGGAGTATTATGAAAAATACCGGTCTACGATCATGTGTACTCCCCGGCGAACTTTGGCTTGCTTTTGCGGGGAATCCCTGGGCGTATCAGGCGTAATTAGAGCGTACCACCCAGGCACTCAATAAGGAATGTGGAATGCAAGCTATCCATTTTTATTCTTTAATTCTTTTTGTGCTAAGCTGACCTGACTTATCGTCTGATCATCTGGTTTGCTGCCTGGTCCCGAGCTAGGTGACTTCATAGCCCGTCTTCAAACCATCCGTATTTATATGCTCGGTGCCGGGTCATCAGTCCATCATGCTCAGCCTTTCTTTTCTTTTTCATTCATTCAAACTCAAAAATCTTGATCAGACGACCTCGACCAAAAAAAAGCTTCAACTTCCGACTTAAGACATAAGACATTCCGCTGGGCAAAGTATGACAACCTTTTCACTAGTCACCCTCACCATCTTCGTCTGTTTCTTCGCCGTCAGACATTACAAAGAGTCTTTGCGCCGTGTCTACAGAAAGATCACAGGATCTTCAAAGGATGTCTCCAAGCAATCCGACGTTAAGCGTCTGGCACCATACCCAGCACAGCCTATCAAGGGGAGAGATCGATACCGCGTCATGATGGATATCCGCAAGCTCGACGTCCACAATTGGCTTACCCTCGACAAAAACTACATGGACGAGCACCGAGTGCGCACCCAATTGCTGGAGGAAAAGCGTGGCAAAGTCATCCAGGCTCTACCCGAGTCCCTCGAATCATGCCAGGAAGCATTAGAAGAAGTTTCGGACTTCTTGTGCGAGAGATTCCCTGATGCATTCGCCATGTCAACTCATGAAAACCGAAAAGTCGTCGATAATCGCATGACAGGCGATAAATTCACTGTCAGCGGACGCGACTCTAACGAAGGCTTGACCGAGGCACTGGAGGCCGCTGTGCGGTTAACAATGGAGGATCTGAGCATTCTGATGATGAACGAAGAGGGAGAATATTACCTGTAAGTCTCACCGGCAGTCAACACATTGTATTTCGAAGGCTAACACACCTCCAGGGCAGCAAGTGCTACCGTGTTCCCCACGGGATGGACCGTCAATCAAAGGATCGGATGGACGATTTCCCAACTCCACGGCCCAGTACCACTCTGGCACCAACAAGTTGCCAACTCCGTCAGCAAGTGAGTGACCAAGTGGAACAGAACGTGTTCAGAGAAACTAACAACCCCAGATTCCTAGCTCGGCTCACGCCCAATTCCCCAATGGAGCGCTCAAACTACTTCGTCGAAGTCAAATCCCCAGAAGAGAATCTCACAGACATCCTCTACCGACCGCACGCCCTGTGCGAAAAAGAACTGAGCGATCCATCACCATCGCAGATTTTGATCCGTCGCGAAAGACAGACGTTTCGACGTCTGCCGCGCACAGGAGCCCTGGTGTTCGGCGTCAAGACTTATCTGACGCCGCTCGATGAGCTGCCCATGGCTGAGTTGGCGAACTTGGCTAAGGAGATGAAGACATGGCCCGAGTATGTGAGTGAATACAAGGGCGAGATGTGTGGGGAGCGAAGGTGTTGGAATACTACCGAGAGCGAGGGGGAGAGATTGAAAATGATGAGAAACTTGAGGTTTGAATTCATTTCTTGTACTATACTAGCTGTTTACTTTCGCACTTTGTCTCTGGAAGATTAAAATTGGGTTGGGCGGCTTTTTTGAATCAACGCAAAAGTTGATTTCTTGTTTATTTTACAAATTTTGTTATATTGTTTTGAGTTCTGGGGACTGTTTGTTGTGATTCACTATCAGAACTTTGGTGTTGGATTGAAAGCAGATCTATGGATATACGAAGAGGCCTATGGCTATGAAAACTCGTGGACAGCTTGATTGTTCAAGTGGATTATGAATTGCTAGAGTCTGAGTATGAAATAGAATTTGTCCAAAATTCAGAAAGCACAGAAATGTGAAGAGCTAAGCCCAAGTCTATAGTGAGAAGTATGTGAAAGAAGCGAATGGTAGAACGGTGTACAAGAAAGCCTGCGTCAGAAGGGAGATCTCTCTAGAGCTTCGGCGCCGGCGGCTTATCCTGCTTTAAGCGTACAACGCCCTGATTGATGGGATTAGCATGGGTCGCGACAATCGCGGAAGAACAGAAAGCATACCTCTTGCGTGCAGGTAGCAATCAGAGTCCCGTCTTTCGACCAGATCTTCTGGATCGCCAGGCCTCGGCCCTCGCCAGCCCAAGGACTCTCCATCTCCGTCAACATCCACTCATCGGCCCGGAATGCCAGCGGGTTGTGGAAGTAGATCGAGTGGTCGAGACTGACCATCATACCGACCTCCTTATGATCCTCATCATTCTTATCGGCCTTGCCCAGCGCCCCTTCAATGCGGCGGCGTAGATCCGCCGCCTCCTCTTCCTTAAGCTCCGTCAAAGCCCTCGTCACGTCCTCGTCGTCGAGGTCGGATGGGTTCTTGAGAGCATTCAGGAGCTTCTCCAGTTCAGCAGGAGAGGAGAACCGAGGGATGTCGTGCACAATCGAGACCGATCCAATGAAGAAACTATCGGTGACGTACGCCAGTGCCGATAAGTGCGCTTGGTAGCCACCCTCCTCGGAAATATGGCCGCGGGCGCGAATATACCGACGGACCTTCTTCTCTTCCGGGTGGACAGATGAACCTAAATTGAAAACCGGCATTAGTCCGACTCCGCTCTCGCAAATCCATGAGCGACCTACGGTTCACAATTCCCGCTTTCAATGATTCGAAAGGACCGCCGCCCGCATTGCTGAGTGCCCGGAGCGTACCGGGCTGAGCCTCTGGTAGTGTCACAGTCGGCTTCGCAGCCTGGTGGTGGATTGTCTTCTGGCCGCCGCTGCCGACGCGACTAAAGCTCAGCGTGGTTGTAAAGATGGGCCGGCCGCGCTGTCGCGCCTGCACGGTTCGCGTTATGAAGCTTCGTCCGTCGCGGACGCGCTCGACGTGGTATAGGATTGGAATCTCGGAGTCTCCGGCCAGCACGAAGTAGCAGTGCATGCTGTGGACGGCGTAGTCGGCGGGGACGGTTCGCATGGCGGCGGACAGAGACTGCGCGATCGCAGCTCCGCCGTAGATGCCGCGGGCACCTGGGGGGTGCCATAAGGGGCGTGTGTTGGTGAAGACATCCTAGCGACTTGTTAGATTTGGCGGATGACGTGGGAGGGGGGTCGTACTGGGCCGAGGTCGACGACCGGGGTCAGATCGAGGACATTCTCGATCAGCGCCTTGGAATGGTCCTGCGCGGGAGGGTCGAAGATTGTAACGCGTTTGGGCATGTTTGGAGAGGATGGAGGATCTGGGGAACAGGATGCGACCGAGCTGGAAGTTTTGAAGACGGTCGGAAACAGCCGAGGTCCGTTTGTCGTTCGGAGCTGCCAGCGGGAACGGCATTGCACTACACGTGAACTTTTTATGCATTTATGCATTTCAAGTGTGATCATTTCCAATGTATGCAGCGTTGATACTCATTTCTCATCGAAACAGGTGATCTCTACTATCCTGTGCCTCGGGCAGATCAAACCGGTAGGTGTTTCGGACGAGCTCAGGGGATGGAATACTACTCTGCCTATTCAGTAGGCCCTTCAACTGTCTTCGCTGCATCTCCTCTTCACTCAAAGCTGCACTATCAGACTGCTGAGTGTCGTAATATCTGATCCACGCCGCCAGGGCGCAGATCATGGATGAGGCGACGGGGAGACAGATTCCCGTAATTTGTAGACCACCCATCGCCGCATTGTTTCCGGTGATGTGGAGGACCACATTGATGAGGGCGAGGGCATTCACGACAATACACGTACTACACCAGGATTAATTGATGATCTTCCAATATCCCACAGGGCCAGGTGCAACTCACGTGAAGAGATGCAGGAGGAACACTCGCTGCTGCCATTTCGCACTGGTGATCCACACCAGCGCCAAAAGGGGTAAGGCAATGATGACGATGGCGGAGCTGGCAGTTGCTGTGTGATTAAAATGAAGCTCCTGTGAAGTATCCCCAATTACGATGGCCAGCATCATGTAACTGCAGGTTATCGCGGTCAGTTTGATGGCCTGTGTTCATTTGACTTTGGGAACTGACCCCACTAGCTGAGCTGCTGGAGAGAAGGCTGCAGCAACTTTCCATCCTGAAGAAATGCCCATCGGCGGCTGGGTAGCGTAAACCGATTCGTATTGATGGTTCGACATGGTCTAGTGTGGGGTCAGGTACAAGGCAATAAACGCGAGGGCGAAAAAAAAAACAAAGCAAGGAAGACTTCCAAGTTTGAAAGTGCAGAGCTACGCTGAGGGACGCCTAAGGTGCTCATTGCTGCTTTGGGCAAACTTGCAGGACTAGACCGACGATCATGTCGTGCAGGCCAGTAGGACAACGGCTGTCGAGCTGTGGCATGCCTAGATCGCCTAGTCATGGGTCGCCCAGTTAACTATGCCCAGGTTTACTCCGTATTTAAACTTGCCTTACTTTCTGCCTCGCCGGGCTCAATAAGCTTGGAACTAAAATGCGCTCTGTGGGTATGGTACTGAGAACCCGTGGATGTCTTCACATAAACACCCCTGCACGTTGGCATCTATCCCTGTGTTCATTTCGAGGCAACCCACCTGCACCAGCGTTAAGCCCTCTTTGTGATTCCACTTCGGATATAATTCCAATTATCGGGAGATATGGTGTGGAAGCTTTAATTAGGGTCGCCGTCGAATTTCACTTGAGTACGGATCTCGGGAGTGGTGAAATATATACGTTCCTCCAATACATATCCGCTACATATTTTTAACCACCCAGAACATGAAGAATCCAATTTCAGGGCCTGTAACGCTTTTCATTTGTTTGATTGTATTTTCAAACATCTCTTGTCTTATGATTGCCAATATCCTTGAGATTACTATCAACATACCTAGGTAGTAATGCAAAGTTGTCAAAAAGGTGGCTTTAAGAACGTCGGAACACCTGGGCATCCATGGATGAACCTTGGAGATTATGAGATCACGCCCATGTGGGTATTACAACATCATAATTAGGTATCCAAGATGCTTGAGCATCAACCGTGGAACCTTGGAAATCGGAGCCGGCGCAATTGGGACTGGATGCTCAACACCACCTGGGCACCTCCGAGTTGCAACCTTGGAACCCTCCGCGAAAGTTCCAAGTTGTTCAACGGAAGTACCACGTGGTTGAACAAAAGACTTCCAAGGTATGGACTACGGCCTGTTTAAAGTGACCGGCCTTGGAAGAAGACCAACCTTGGAATGAGCAAGGCTCGCCCATTCAAACAAACACCACTACAGACGCTACAGATAATCTACATCAACCTCAGTATCGGACCCTATCTATGACCTCTCAGTAGCGAGCCCCCGGTATGGCCAGCCCTGAAGTATAAGATATCCATCTCGTGATTTGCGGTCTAGCACTCACTAATCAGGAGCACAGCGAGGCAGATGCAGGAAAAAAAAGGAAAGAATGTGGGAAGTTGGGTTGTCTCAAGAACCTTCAGAATGAACATGGTAGAGCGACGGGACGGTCCGTCCGGCAGGATTGTCGCCGTACCACCGACACAGCCGCAAGGCCACCACAAGCAAAACCACCTGTATTGTGATCAAATGGGAATCACACATGGATGGAAATTGCAACAAAACAACCTTAGAATTCGGCAAGAGTCACTTGGAAGTAGAAGGGCCGCTGGCAACAATAACAAACATGTCTGGTTCCGCAGGGCTAGAGCGTGTTTGCAAGCTAACTGGCAAACCAAGGTTATTCCGAACAGCGCCGGTATGCGCGACAAACCGTCCGCACGGAATATGATCCAGGAACACAATCCTGATCCGTCATTTGTCTTAACCTGAGCTTAAAACGAGCAGACTATTAAGATCCCACGATATTGTAGAGACACTCATTGAAGAATCACAGACTTCGTAGTTGGGCAAACTGGGGAGAGATAGAAGGGTCAGTGAGTGGGCAGTCCAAAGAAAGGACTGAAAGAAAGGAGAAGAGGAAGAAGAAAAGAAAAAAGTGTCGAGCTCGGGTCCGGGATGTCATCATGTCTGGGACCGAAGACGTTGAAAAGCATTCCGAATTCGAGGCTCAACAGCACGGGAAGAACAACGTTTTGTCTCAGATAGCAAAAGACCAACCCCACATTCCCGAATAGTCCGAGAGCACCCCGACTCGCCCACAGCATATCACATGCGACCTACTCCACGCCCAGCATCAAAAGCCCGATTGAGATCGGATTTCCGTTGGCATTGAACACACGGCACATCTACGGTGTGGACTTGGCAGAGACAGAGCGAGAATGAGAGCCAGAGGAAGGGAACACGATAGTCAGACATGGGTAAATTACGGGGATGTCTGGTACCTGTATATACCTTGGCAGTCCGGTTGGTGACGGGTCCATCAATCAGGGCTCGGGGGCGTCAGCCGAGCAACATGATTCATGGGAAAAGCGGGCTCGGACAGACCCACGCTCCAGGTGAGCTTAGCTCAAGGTTCAAATATGCTGACAGGCAGATTATAGTCTATTTGTAAGACGCTAATTCACGCTAAATCAAAGTCCTGCAGAGTGGACTCCAATGGACCAGAGTTGACGATTTTTTGGGGTCTACCGAGCCGAGAAGAAAAAGAAAGGGACAAATGGATACTCTAGTCTTTGGGGTAATTCCAACCCCCTTTCTACTGCGTAAAGGGCAAACTCACTTCAAAGTGCCTAGCTAGCTAAACCGTCCCAGTCTTTTAAATCTCCGACGTCTACTCCGTATTGACTTTTGCCTGGAAGATCCAGGAACCCTAAAAACTCTATTCTAGCCACGTTTCGGGGCTCAAGGCTCTAGGGCTCTAGCTATGGCTGATGTCAGATGTGATGGCCTTCATGCATCAGAACTACATCCCTGCTACCGTGTTATGGCGGGCAATTCACCCGGTCCAGAATTCAACAGTAGGATTTAACGTAAAAAGTACTATCTGGTTCCCGCAATATCCCCAAGTTCCAAGGTTGCGCCCCACCCAATCTCGATACTCTACATTTTAGTCAAAACAACCAAGTGGAAAATTGAACGTTGTGGCTTGCCTCGCCTCCACCACGTCCTGCCCACCGGAAATGCACTCCCTTTCCCGGTGGTCTGTAGTCCGTGGTCACAGTTCGAGGCCGGAGTACCCCAACGGCGCAGATCGAGAGAATACTTTCGATAACGCCGTTTAGCCTTGTGATTCCAGTACCCAGCTCCTGGTGTCTTACTCGGTCTCCGCACTCATTCGATATTTGCATTGTACCTATGGGCAGACCGAATTCCAACCATCTTCCAGTTCATGCACGCAGCGCCAAGAGAGGAGCAATTCCCCATCTATCTCGCATTACAGTGGCTTTCTGTAGGTGATTCCTCGGGATCGTAGATGTGCCAGGACCCAGTCGTGAACAATTGCCGCTTATCGAGCTGCATCTGAACGCCCCGGGTGGAAAGTCCGGTGGAACGGTGGAATTGAAGTGATTTCACTTATCCCATCTCCTCAGATACCATCTCAAAGCTATACTAGCACCAGGGAAAAAGAAGGCTATCGACCAAAATGCTCCCTATAATCTCCCATTTAGGCAATTGCGTTCCATCCCAAGACGACCATTTCTCCTAAGTAGCCAAACATCCTCACTAGATGCAGTATCTAGACCAAAACCAGAAAATGAACGACTGCATCCAAGAGCAGTTGATACCGGCCTTCCAAAGTCTAAAACTTGAACACCGAACCGTAGCAGCTATCAATCTAAGCCCACCCAACCAGATCTCAGCCCCTGCCCTCTCCGCCAGGGACCCTGATCGAAATGGAATATGGATACGCCGGATGTAGATAGTGCGTTGGTAATGATCTGGTAATCCAATCTAAGCCCGTCCTACCACCGTTCCCACGGGTTTTCATGTGGCTGTTTGCTGCATGCCAAGACATCGCGCTAGCCTCCCAGGGACTATCCCAAGCACTGACAGCAAGCTCTGCCTGTGCAATCCCAGCGACATGCTTCGATCTAGGTAGTAAGCGAGGTGTGGTAAGAGTGTGCTGGTCTTTTGTCATGATTATTGAATCCGGTCGAGGCATTTATCACAAGTCCCAAATGGGCAATTCATCGAGTCTCGAGGTATAAAAGCATCCTGCTTTCCCGGTACCAGAACATTCAGATCCAGACACATCCTGCTTTCCTCTCAGCTTCTCTGAAAAGACCTCTTCTGTCAAAATGCACTTCTCTGCTGGTATCAAGGCCGCGCTGCTTCTCGCAGCCTCCATCCCCGCCCAGGCTTGGAACAGACTCGACAAGGCCAATGCTGTAAGTTGCACCGCGCGCTCAATCATTCTTCGCATCTGACATATCCAGGCTCTCCTCGTCATCGACCACCAGGTCGGTCTTGCGCAGGTCGTTCGTGATTACAACACCAACGACTTCCGTAACAACATCATCGGCCACGCTGCTCTGGGCAACGTCTTCAACCTCCCCACTGTGTTGACCAGCTCTTCCGACCAGGGCCCTAACGGCCTCATGCTCAAGGAGATCATGGACCTGCACCCCAATGCCACCTTTGTCCGTCGCCAGGGTGAGGTCAACGCTTGGGACAACGCCGATTTCCGCGCTGCCGTCAAGGCCACTGGCAAGAAGCAGCTAATCATCGCCGGTATCGTTACCGAAGTTTGTAAGTTCGAATATATCTCTGCCTTTGATAAAACACAGCTGATGATCCAGGCACCTCTTTCCTCGCTCTTTCTCTTATCGACGCTGGCTACGAAGTGTTCGCCAACACCGACGCCAGCGGTACTTTCGATGTCCGCCTTGCGGAGGATGCGAACCGTCGCATGGAGAAGGCCGGCGTTACCCTCATGGGTCTCTTCGGAATTGTCTGTGACTTGATGCGCGACTGGCGCCAGACCCCTGGTCTCGATGAGCTCCTGCCTTTCCTCGACAAGTACCAGTTCGCCTACGGTCTTGTTGCCCGCCACCACGCCGGCTCTATCCAGAACGGTACTCTGTTCCCCGTTGAGCAGACTCTGATCTAAGCTTGTATCTGAGCTCGTGAATTGGAAAGGTGAAAAGGAATGTGAGATTGGAGACGGGTGCTACCCGGGTGGTCTGGGGATGTTAAGTGGGAAGGATAATGACTGTGTTGCTGATGTTTGCTGTGGTGTTTGAGATCTAGATCTGCTGGTAGCATGTTATGGTCAACTTTGAATACAAGCTAATGTTTACTGTCGAGTCTTGCTGTATCTGGGTTTGAGTAAAACGGAAAGAGCTACTAACCACTTGGGCAGACTGAGGTTTGAAGCCCTGGAGCCTGCGCCACATGCCACATGCCAGAGCAAGAAATGGGTGTTCAGTCTGTTATTTCAACCTCAAACATTGGAATCAACGAGGCAAGAATCCATTACCAGTCATCTGGGCATTACCTTGGAACCCCGATACACTCCAAAAACACCCAATCTGGGCCAACTGCACCGAGAAATTCATCAAATCCGATACTATGCCTGTGAATATATACAAAAGAAAGCTATGACTATGAACAAGGGTGGGCAGGGGTATCGGCGATGCAATATCTGACAGGAATGTATGGACATGCAGCTCTCGCCGCAGCAACCAACCAGTATTCGCAAAACTCCTCACCAGGTCTCAAGCTGGATCCAGATCAACCATCACATTGAGAAGCGAAGCAGCGGAATGAGAGCGCCACACTGAATACAAAAACCAAAAACCAAACAAGATCGCTCATTGACCCGACACCCGGGCACTGATGCAGAACCCCGAAGCCAGAAACAAAACAAAAGACTCAAGCCAAAACCAAAATGAAGAAACCCGCTTTAAATAATGCTAGCAATCGTCATGCGTGAGTGCGCGGAACTCGACCGCCTGTCTGTATCAGAGGCCGATTCCGGCGCAAGAGAAGCATCCTGCTTCGGAACACCGAGGTCGCGATAATCGCGACGATGTTGCTCAGTGAAGAGATTCTGAACCGTTTTCTCAATCCACTCCCATCCATCCCAGTCAACCTCGTTCTCATTTTCGGGTCGACCGGCAGAGTTGGGCGTTGAGCGAGCGCCCATTCCCTCGAGCTGCGAGCCGGTCTCTGAGCCGTGCCATACCCAACTTCCGTCCGTGGTGCCTTGCATGTCGCCTGAGACGTAGGCCATCATTTCTTCGTCGCGGTCTAGGTCGGGGATTTGGCCGTCGCGGGTGCGGGAGAGGAGCTGGTGGAGGAAGAAGGCGAGGTAGCGGCCGCAGGCGGCGTTGACGGTGCGGACGTCGCCGATTGAGACGAGGGCTTGGACGCAGGCTAGGGCGCCGGCGTATTCGGCGCGGAAGAGGAGGAGGAGACTGCAGCGCCAGATGTGGGTGCAGAGGAGGGAGTTGGCGCTGGAGGCGAAGTGGGCGCGTGGGTCGTT